>AP028442.1:13126392-13726392 GCA_036509395.1 Antheraea yamamai
CACCTTCAGGTTAAAATCTGTCGCCCAACATCAATAGCTGTGATCTAGCAGCCGCACTTGAGAGTCAGTCCCACTCTAGGCTTAGCGTGTTTACCGTCTTATACCACAGCGTTATTTAACATCGGATTAGAATGCGGTCAAAAGCATCCTAAAGGTATGAGAATGTTTATGCAATGTGTCATATTTACACCTATAAATAACAAAATAAATACGAATATTTGTTCGTTTGTGTGTTACGCTTTGAGTCTTTAACTACTTAGCAGAGCAGCAAATTTTACATACCCGTTATCAAGGGTATCTGGAAAACAACATCGTATACCATTCATTTAAAAGAAAAGTACTGCTGTCGAGGGATAAGTTACACCTTTTTACAGGCGGCTTTACATGCCTTTTTATTTATTGCAAAATTATAATTACTTGTGATTATTATATGTTGCAATATATGATTGACTTATGTTCAAATGAATATTGTGTTAAGTATAAATACAGACCATAATTTATTTCTATTTATTTTACTAAATTTCCATAATTGGCTGAGTTATAAGGAAGTAGATATACAACAACGCCACCTATAAACGATATGTAGGAAATATTTTTAAGTGTTTCAATTTTCATGGTGGTCACTTAAAATGTGTCAGATTTTTTTTTTCGAATTGACTAACCGCTTTTTGTATGACAGGCCTTTACAGCTTCATCGGGTTTTTAGGGCCAGCGTTGAGAGCACTCAGCCGAATGGCAACATTCTCAAGGTTGTCAGAGTGACCGAACCTCAGCTCGGGATATTGCCTTGGATACAACACGAACGAAAGTGATTAGAGTTTATCAGTTCACATATATCAACATTCATTTATATATAGACAAAAAGGTTCAAATGAAAAGTCAGACGAACCTTTATATAAATCCACAAAGCACCAGTTAACCTATAGTACTTTCTCCTATTTGCAAAATATCGAAATTCAAACTACCGTCATAGGAATATCGATCGATGAGCGGATCCACTTAACTGGGTCGTTGTTTGAAACCTATCAAAACTTAGAACGTAACTTAGTTCTCGTTTCATAATTCGATTGGTCGCGTTTAGAAACAAATTTTAATTTAATTAAGTTTACGTCTTTCACGTTGAAAATTTCGTCGACGATAAACCTTCGTTTTCCACACGCTTATTCCGGTTTTAATGTAATACATTATTATGGTCAAACTCACGAGCACTTTTACGAGCTATAAAAACATTCAAACCATCATAGGATGTGTCACTTTTTAATTCTGTTCTTTTAATTCTATGAATGTTATAAAACAAAGTTTGATATCTATGAGTGAAAAGGCGGCCTCTTAAGTTAAAAGGTAGGTATGTCAAAGGCAGTTACTGAGAAATAAGCAGACTAACATAATTTCCTGTATAAACTAACTGACCAGGTAATTTCTTAATAACGTTCAGCTATCATCCAAATGCATGATTATCAAAAGCTTCTATTTCTATTCTATATATTATAGTAGCTTATATTATATTATAGCTTATAGTTCTATACATATATTTTTTTAATTGCTAAAAATATTATATTTAAAAGGAATTTATTTTAATATATTCTTATAACCATGAGTTTAAAGCCAGAGTAAGTATTCTTTCAAAACTTTGTGCTATTTACTTAAAAGTTAGAACGGATATAGCGGAATACTTTGTGAATACACTCAAAGAACAGAATTTAAAACGGTATACTGCAAAATTACTTTTAACTTAAGTAAGACTTCTTTATACGTTCATAAAATACGAAAACTGTTTATTTACAGCGTTTTACAGATATAAGAATGTAACATTATAAAGGATAAATGCAGATTGCATGAAATGGCGAAAGTTATCTCGGTAGCTTGTGTTGTGACCCACAAATGCCTTCGAAACTCAAGGGTAAGGTGTATAAAACTATTATAAGACCAGTCATCCATCTAAGTGCTGGACTACGAAAGAGACGGTTGAAAGAAGATCACACGTGACAGAGATAGGAATGTTAAGGTGGATGTGTGGTGTGACTAGAAGGGATAAGATTAATAATGAATATATCAGAGGAAGTTTGAAAATGGCACCAGTGACAGAGAAGTTGAAAAGTAATATACTATAAAATAGGATAGCTTAGCATGGGCATGTCATGAGGAGAGATGAAAACCATGTAACTAGAAAAAGTATGTATGATGGTAGACGGATATAAGAGAAGTGAAAGACCAAAAAGGTATGGATAGATTGTGTGACAAATGATATGTGTGTAAAAGATGTGGACACTAAAACTACATCTGATAGGGGAGAGTGGAAAAGGAAAACATGTTATGCCGACCCAATTTAGGTGGGATAAGGGTAAGAAGATGATAATGACGAATCTAACGTTATATGTTATAAATTTTTACTAAAAGTCACGGTACGGTATAATAAACATTGTATTGGACATGTGAATCATCAAACCAAATCAATATCGTCCAAATATCTTGTTTTTTTTTTTAATTATCTCAACTAAATATAAATAAACAGATGAATACGATACGTAATCATTGAAAAGGAATTCGATGTAAATAAACGTTCACGCAGTTAAAAATACATTATTTAAATTTACCGTAACCACAAAAATAAAATACACACGCGATACGTTTGCGAGTTTACGTATAGTAAATATAATCATTTACCAGTTCTGGATATGTTCAAATAACATTATCTATAGTAATACAAGCCTTGCGTACACTGTAGGATGAGTATTTGTTTTACCATACTGGAACAAATAAATATTGCAAATCAGATTGATATTTCTGTACATTGTTCTAACTCTTATTTTTTTGTGGCAACCAATCTTCTACTACATTATTACTGCCATTGTCTAATAGGTAATGATATTATAAGTTTTTTTGCGATCATTTCAATGAACTAACAAGATGGTGGCCGTCTTGTTAGAACTTGCCAGGGAGTTTTTGTGGCAAGCCAGAGTCCATGCTCCGTAATGTTATTTCCGACCGATTACGTAAACCACCACCAATATTACATAATATAGAGACAAATAATACAAGGTTATGAATAAAATATAGAATCCACGAGATTCCAAAATCCCGCCAAAAATTCCCGAACTCTCATTTGGACAGAAGAATTTCTGGAACCTGAAGAGAGAAAAAAATCTGGAGAATTCTTTGATGAATTACCGTACGTGAACTGAACAGATAAATATTGTAAATCAAAATGATATTTCACTACATTTTTCGAACTCTCATTTGGACAATAGAATTTTTGAAATCTGAAGAAAGAAGAAATTCTGAAGAATACTTTGGTGCATGCCATCAAATACCAAAAAAATATTGCGGTCATCTTAAAAATCAAACGTTATGTAACTAAGACAATAAGATTAGTGCATCTTGATTAGCTTTTTCTTTTTTCAGATAATTCCATTGGTTTAACTTCTTAATCCCAAAAGTAATCTTTGTCATAACTCGAAAAACTGTATATACCTATAGTATAGACGTCTCATAAATTTTAATTAAGAAATTGTGAAAACATTAAATGGTCAATTAATTTATTTATTCATTTATAATTGTGGATAATGCGACAGTCACCTGTTCGATGAATAATATAATAACAATAATAAGAAAAAAATACTATGAAAACATGAAACGCCTAACCTAAAAAAAATACCACATTGATACAACTTACACTATTATTAATATTGAAAAATTAAATTATGTAACATTAAATATTGATAAATATCTGAAAAAGAACTAAATTTTTAACAAGAATAAATGAAATTGAATTCATCTAAATATCTAAAATTAAATTAAACTATGGAAACGGAAACAAGATGACAAATATAATCAAGAATATTTAAATGTAATTTACTAAATCTGTTTAAATAGTCAATTAATTAGTTAGGTATAGTTAAATAGTTTTATCGCAAGCGATATTATTTGCCTGTAACATGATTAGTTTTACGTTTATTGAAATAATACGCGAATATCGATTCCTTGGCTGAGCTCCATCCAGTCGTTGAACTTGCCCAAAATAATACGTCTTAAAATAAATAGTATTCTTATTTATAGAGCAAACACACTCTGACTTTTAAAGATGTCTAATAAATATACATTGACAGTGAAATAATTGATTATTATTATTTATTTGGCAATCATTAAAAGTTTGCACGAGCAAATTGTCTCATGTACTAAATCATCCAATATAATTTATAGAGTTATAATTAGCTGTGTGTAATCAGATTTCATTTTATCCGTTCACTGCCAATAAATATTTCTGCAATAATTGGTTTCTCCTAATGCTTGCTATTGGACTCGGTATTGTATCCTTTTGATATTGTTGTTACTTCCAAGTTTAAAGTTAGACATCGTATTTAGAAGCAAAAATAAGTAGATTATACTTATTGCTTTATTATTTTGGATAAGATATTTTAGGGCATTTTTTATTTTCCACGTTCAAAATGTTATAAGAACTTAAGAACAAAACAGTGTTCAATCATTTTACAACGCAAATTTTCAACTGTCGACTTGTATTAATAATCCTATACGAGTTCTCTTTCAATGCATTCCTGCAATGTCTGCAACGTCATCTACAAAATATTGTAATTAGGGATTATCTGCAACGATATGACCGAATGCCCCACCACGTATTTGCGATATATAGCCGCGGAAATACTTGCTATTTAATACAGTTATCAGTTGTAACTGCACCCTGTGAGTGATTGATGATGAATGATAATGAACAGTACGAGAACGTAGATATTATATTCATGTTTCTTGTAACAATGAAAAATAGTATATAAACAATTCAAACGATAATAAACATGTAAACAGAAAATAGAAATTTTATTCGTCGTGATGTTTGCTATTACACAGAAAATCCATTTCCGTTACACGCTCGACAAGCGGATGCGTTCAAATTGTCCGCATTTTGTAAAAGGTCTCTCGGTTCTGAAATGGGGACAATATTATTTTTATTCTGTTGAATCAACCCTTTTATGATGTTTAAATATGGACGAATTATTATTCTATATATAGTTACGGCTGCGGACAACTAAAATGCCGTATTTCGTTAAAGGAAGTTTATTTGTGTTCACAAAGATAGAGAAAGAATGAACAAAATTCACTATTACTCCCTGTGATTACAGTTTTCTTTTTTTTCCGAACTGACTACGCTATTGCCCTAGCAAGGTCTTAACAGCTTCACCGGACTACTAAGGCGAGCGCTTAAGGCACTCAGCCGATTTTATTTGACAACTAGCTCAAGGGTGTTATAGTCCGCTTGTAGATTCTTTTGTTTTGTTTTTCTTCCTATTCGCTCCAATTTCGAAAATATAATTGTTTTATGTCATTATACTATTCTTTTAAGTTTGACTGATTGACTGACTGTCTTTCACATGTGAATTTGCGTACACGCTTTCCCGCATTCATTCCCACATACTTCAATTGTGCCTAAAAGAACGTGTCCTATAAAAGCAGCTGTTCATAGTTTCATCGAGTTTTTTGCGTTAGTGTGTAAGTGCTTAACGTAATGGCAACAACCGCAAGGATGCCAAAGTAGCTGGAACTCGACTTTGCCTGTGTTGCCTTGCATGCAATATCACGTTTAGTTGTTCTCGGTCGCCCTATGCGTGCTTACATTCCTAATGAAACGGAAGGTAGAAATCTCTGGAAAGCCAGTAAAATTGTCGGCAAAATTTAAAAGAATATACCCTGTATAGGAACGCTGTTTTGAGAATCTCTTTCTTTGTTCACTACAATAGTCCAAAAGATAAGATATGTACGCATTGTTCCCACGCATCGTGCGTATCGATAAATCATTACGCTATATTATTTGTTGATTTTGTTCGTAATGCCTTGAGAAAAGTCTAGAATGTTCCAGATATTTCTAGAGTGTTCGGCAGCATTTTGTGTATCAAAAGCATTGAGTTTTTTCTGCATGTGCTGCTCGCCTACCCATTTACCAACGTCATCTGTTTCGTAAACAGACTCTCTATACAAACTGGTTGTATATAAGTCTATAGCATGTATTATTAGCAAGAAAGGTATTCTATTGGATTAAATTAGTACTTATCTTGGCATAATTAAATATTTATCTTTTCGTATCACATAAACATGCAACATGTACAATGTACATACATCTTAAACGTATTGTGGCTTCTACATACTTGACAAACAGTAGTCAGTTAAATGATATAAATTAATCTCACTGCCTTTGACAATTTAATTATGTATGTCAATATTTCCGTATAAGGAAAGTAAGAAAAAACAGGGTGTGGCGTAAAAAAATACGATAGAAGTGAAATTTTTGTATTACAGGGAAACATTTTAATTTAAAAAATACAACAAAGAGCCAACGTCACGGTGTATACCCTGGCGGTCAACCATCCAAGTACTGACAGCGCCCGGCGATGGTTAACTTCGATGATCGGGCGAGGACCGGTGTTTTCAACGCTACCCGACAGTGTTTACCCCGTACACGCTTTTCGTTACAAAAAAAATACCGGTCAGTATTTCAGAGCCCTGAGAAGCCCTAAGAAGTTTCACTTAAAAGATGTTACTGTAAGGGATTTGTTTGTATGATGGTTGCAACTTGGTAGATATCTCTACCACTCCGTTTGGTTGCTGGATATAAAAAAAGAAACTTTATTCAATGTAGGCCCTGAGAAGGCGTTTATGAACGTCAAAGCTTTCACAGGTTCGGAAAACAACCCAGTCATCGAGAAGAACCGGCAAGAAACTCGATCTGATTTATCTTTCCATTATATATATTTTTACAAAACATAGATAGTTACATTCGTTTTTACTGGATGCTACGTGTTGATCTACCCTATAATAGCCTTTAGACATTAAAACCCTCTTGACATGTTGCTTGAACTTACTATCCGGTAATGTGCTGTGGTACTTTGTTATACATCCTTACACTATTACCTAAAAAACTGTTTTTGGTCTTAGTCAGAAACATGGTATGACCAATTTGTTGCTGTTCCTAGTATTTAAATTGTGTTAGTCTTTTACTCAATCAAGCGTAACTAAATTTTGGCCAATCCCAGAACGCGATAAGCCTAAGCGTGCAACTTCGGCGGGTGTTAGACATATTGTATTATTGTTACCAGCTAATCGGTATTCGATATTAAAAGCAGTTTTCATTATTCTGTACTAGTTGCCCGCACCGGCTTTACACTAGTGGACTAACGTAGAAAATTAAACCAAAACATTCTTTTACAGAATTGATAGACATGGCAACTGGACAACTAAACGTCAATCTGTCTATTGTCTGACAAACTCATTCACACATAAATACTTTAACAAATTCTTTACTTTTCCGTACGATTTTTTAAACAATTTCTTTCTTAGAAATCTGGTCCTAAAAATTAGAAACACTTCAAAATAAGAACTATTCAATTAGATGCAGCCTTTCTGTTGTGATGCGCTACATACGTTGGGCAATTTATTTTTATTTATATAACAACAAATTAGTTTTCTCATACACTTTGCAACGTTATTCCAGTCTAAGAACCTCGAATGACGTTATTATTATAAATCGATGAACACCGGCTGCACGCACGAAAAAGCATGACTCATTGTCACGCTCAGCCTGAGCCGAGCGTGTGAGAGCACGGGACAAGCGATAGAGAGGCACGATCGGCCTAAGCGTTCGGCTTGTGACGCATCTATCTATATACAGCATAATTCAATTCAATTCATAAAAATATGCAATTTTACATCAATGATTTCTTATGACGTTATCACGTAAAATTATCGTACGTAAATCGACTTCACAAACAACCGATTTGTTTTTACGTGCATACGTCTAAACAACACGCGGCTTCCTGATGACACTCGATGTGAATTGAACATTGCAGCCATGGAGACTTGTTATCATGCCCCTACGTCAGATCGCATGCTGATAACGCCGAGGAGAAGTTCTTGGCGTGTGTTTTTTTTTTAGTTTCAACTGATTGTCGAGACAATCGCACTGTCTTTTGTTAACGTTAGAAATGAGATCGTGAATCTTAATAACAACATGTACCGGAATTCAAAGATACGAAAGGGTGAGTTATATTATATATTTCCAAATAGAGAATTAAAGGTATTACTTGGATTCTTTATCAACTGTCTGTAGTAATATTTATTTTCTGTTATCATCATCTACAGCTTTAAAAACTTCGTTTCAAGCGTTATTTTTTTAACTCGGCGGTTGGAAAAGTTTAATTTTTAGAGTATAGTATAAATATAAACGTTGCCTTTTTTGTTTGTTCTTAATAATGAATCAGAGAAGAGATATTATTTTATATAGTACCTAAGTCAAAAACATCTGTGTAAATTTTTACGTACACATGGTGTGAGCCCAATTAATTAAGTAGCAATGCTAATTATTTTCATTATAATATCTTAAATATATTATCTATATAGCCTCATAACGGTTGTACATATTTGGGTCATTGTTGAGATTTTCTTGAGTGTGTACTATAAAACAAGGTTTGAACGAAAGAAAATCTTTGAAAAATTGTATGGAAAAGGTGAAAAACTTGGATTATATAATCTTCATATAAAAAGTGAACGAGTGAGACAAAAACGGTATGGAAATCTTTAAAAAATTTACAGATCGACGTTTAATTGATCAGTCGCAATTTTATTCCATTACATTAAAGGGAAAATTTGAACTCATTTTCTTCATTCGTTTATTTATATGATAAAAATTAAGGGTTTGTCCATAATTTTCAATTTTAAATATGCGATAGAATACTAGATAAGGAATGCCTATTGAATTTTTCTACTGATGTATATATTATGTTAGGAAAGTGAACATTTCTTCTGATATATTTACTCTTATCTCAAACTACATTATACTATAATTTATGGAACCAAAAACAAACACAATTCGTACAATATGAAAAATAACCGATATCAGCTGCATTAGTAGACCTGTGTCGCAGCCAATAGCGCCCCTCTCCAGATTTATTCTCCAGATATATTAGTAACCATATTTCGTTCCACAAATAAATTAAACAATTTTAAATATATCTATTTTTATGTGTGAGTGTCATGTTCAGGAGGAAAAAGTGTATGTGTGTGCTGTATGTGTTTGATATTCATGTTTGGCAGTATAATACAGAGACCAATATTGTCCAATCGTCGTACTAATGTCGTTATAATTGTGGTGCCCGTTAATATCAAATATTGCAAACTCCACAAGGGATATACTGTAACCTGTTCCTAGAGTATTTAAATTTATAGATTTAGTTTCATTTCGCTACTATTGGCAACTCCAAGCGGCCAACATGTAAATACAAATTTACACGCATATTTCGGTGATATACTCTCCGTAGTTTACCGAAAGGGATCGTAAATCTGAATCCATTAGCCGTTACCTACAAATGTCGCAATAAAAAAATACTCAAACCATATTTTCATATGTGAAAAATGTTTCACACGTAAAGCAATTTAAAAGGATTGGAAAGCGTTTGTTAAATTTCATATTTTTTCATTTACGATATATTCGTTGACATCAGTTCAGGGAATATTAAAGACTAGCTAGCTATTGCCGGCGGATCCACTCGCTTTCATATAGATCTATCCTATCTCTAGGAGAAAGGTACATTTTTTTGGATGCAAGGCCCTTATGTTCTTTTCTGTACCCGTGACCATTTGTAGGTAAATCATTCAGTTAGGATTAACTTTTATAAACGAATTTGACTGCCTGTTTTTTTTCGTATATGTAGGACGAATAGTGACCTATGTCCTTCTCCAGACTACTTCTGAAACAATTTTCATTGCGATCGGTTCAAAGGTTTCTCAACCTTATTTCTCAAGGTAACAAATAAACGACAGTTACCTACGTATTTATGGCATTAACTAAGCGTAGACTTAGGTTTCTCATTTTTAACTGCTGTTACATTAAACACATGCTCTAATGAGTAGGTGCTGTTATTGAAAAAAACATGGCAATGAATTTTTTTTAGTGCCACCTATCATGCTCATTTAATTTCTGTCGCCAAAAATCTCTAAGTGTATTCCAATGGCTGAACTTGAAAGACAGCTATGCTGTAGGCTTAGATTTATATAATCTCAGATTAAATCATCATTTAGTATCAAGCGAGAATATGGTGACACGATAAAACCAATAAATTATAAATATAATTTATGGTTTATTCGTAACCCAATAATACTTTCTTATGGTCGTCCAGTGGTCGAAATTGGACCATAAATCATATTTTTTAAAGTTCCATTATTGTGTTTTTATTGATTTTTTTTTTGCCAAAGAGATTTTACAAACACGAATGTGTGTGTATGTGTTTATTACGCTTTCAAGTCTTAACAAGTCAACAAACAGATCATCTTTAAATTTTCTTTAAATAAAGAAAAAGCGAGAGAAGGCGCGAGCGAAAGCTAGTTGCATATATATTTTTTAATGTTAGCTGTGACGTATTTATAAATATCAATGTGTATTAATATTGAATTTATTAAAAGATATATGACGTAGTCGATGTTATGGAATAACTGTTTTGAAATATTTTTACTGATAGCACTAAAGCTCCTCTGTAGCTAGTAAATAAAAATAAGAAGAAAATCGATAAACAAACAAAAGAGAAAAATGCATAAAGCTTTTATATTTTCGTTTGTTTATATATAGAGATTCTGATAAATATTTTATAACGCAGTTCTCGATTCTTTAGAAATAAATAAATAAACTACATATTTCTTAAACGGAAATGCTAGTTTTATTACGATTTAGTACTATATTAAAGACTAGCAGTGCCCGTGACTTCGTCCGCATCACTAATAAAGTCAACATAATGTATTAAGTCTGATTACTATCTATTTTTTCTCCCGTACTTAAGTTGCGTTGTCATTAAAATTACGTTAACTTTTGATAGATCAAACCGATTTAAATGAAACAAAGACAATATGTTACACGAAGATATGCTTTATGATTTTTATCATGAACGCATTACTTTAGCAGTGATGCATATTCGAACAAACGCACATTTCAAAAAATTATTGAAATATATTTTATTACTTATAAAATCTTTTCCAGAAAATCATAAAGCATATCTTCGAGTAGCATTTAGTCTTGGTTTCATTAAAATCGTTTCAGTCTATCAAAAGTTATTGTAATTTTAATGACGACGTGACTTAAGTCCGAGAGAAAAGTAAATAGTAATTAGACTTACTACATTTAGATGGCTTTATTAGTCACTGTTTTGTACATAATATTCCACGCAGGCGAAGTCGCGGGCACTGTTACTATGATTATATAATAGCAATCATTGGTACTGTCTACTTGAACATAATTTTTTAAGTACGTTGTATATTTTATTAAGAACCATCATCACCATCTTCTTACCCTTATCCCACGTAAGTAGGGTCGGCAGAACTTGTCCTTGTCCACTCTCGCCTATCATATGTCATCTCAGTATTCACACCTTTTACACACATCATTTTTCACACAATCCATCTATACCTTTTTCGGTCATTCTCTACTCCTATATCCATCCACCATCATACTCAAAGCTTTGCTAGTTACGTGGTAATCTCTCCACATGACATGCCCATTGCCCATACCATGCTAACCTGTTACTTCTCAACTTCTCTGTCACTGGTGCTATTTTCAAACTTCCTCTGATATATTCATTTTTAATCTTATCCGTTCTAGTTACACCACAGATCCACCTTAACATTCGCATCTCTGCCACATATAGTTTTCTTACATCCGTCTCTCTCGTCGCCCAGCGCTCAGATACGTACAACATGACTAGTCTTATAATATTTTTATACATCTTCCTTTGAGTTTTAAGGGCACTCGCGGGTCACAAGCTACACCAGACACCTTTCGTCATTTCATCCACCCTGCATTTATCTATTCCTCACGTCCTTTTCTTTATTAAGGACATTCGATAAATTTCAATGAAATTTCTTATGCACATGTTTTATTACATAAGTGATAATTCTGTAAGCATCCGGCTTAACAGTATTTCGTGTTATCTTCTCTTTTTATATACAATCATGAAAGAGAACGAATCATAGGAGTGTAAACGATAAAGATATGAATGAAATCGTTTTATCACAGTTTATGAATTGCAATAGATATGCGTATGAAAGTTTTACAGACATCTATTTGACTCTTGGAGGTATTTATATATGAGACGGAGGAAACTGCTACACAGTACACAACCTTATAAAATTACCTATTTTAATTTTAATCAAAAATACAATAATATCAGGAAGATAGAACGCAATTGATACACGCAAGAATTCGATCCATTAGACACCATATTAAATGAATAATATAAAAAAATGCATGGGAAATTTTTATTATTATATTTAACAACTCATATACAAGACAATTCAATGTACCAAAAATACTTTTGAAAGATATAACTTACACTATAAAGCAGAAGGAGTAGTATGCGAAATGTTTAATATACTGTTGTAGTTACTAGCATTCGGGCTGTTTTCTTCAGGGCTAAGACGCATAGTTTGGGCATTATCCTTGTTTATAGTTTATAAGTTTGTTCTAAAGCGTTACAAACTTAGATTGAATTCTTGGGGTCGATGTACCTTTGTATCACTCACAAATTATTATTTTTTTTATATAATTCTTGGTCCGCACCTTTTTTTGCAGCCGTTAATTTTATTAGTCTAGTTAACGATCGTTTTACCTGCGAGCAACTACTATTAACCTAGCAAGGTCTTAACAGCTTCACCGGACTACTAAGGCGAGCGCTTCAGGCACTCAGCCGATTTTTTTTGACAACTAGATCAAAAGTGCACGGCACACCTCGGCTTGAGTTGTTGCCTGCTTAACTATTAAATATTATACGTTTACTACTGTACGTCACGTTACGTTAGTTTACATTACACTATATTACCTATTTTTCATAGATATTATCTCCTTTATGGTGGTTTAATTTTTTGTTTTTTTATAGTATTTAAAAAAAATGTTTGAGAATGTCGTGACTTCTACATACCCTGTATTATTTTGTATACTATAATCAAAGAACGAAACAACAGCCTATATCAGAATTGTATACATGCAGAAGCTTTTTATTTTGACTGCTTCAGACGCTTAACTCTTAATTCTCGGTACCCAAAAGAATATTATAAATGCGAAAGTGATGTTTAACATATTTGGGTCACTCATTTTGTTTTAAAATTGTATTTGTATTGTTTTTATAAGAAATTCATAAATCTTTTGCATTGAAATTGTTACCAGCACATGTTCCCCCTGCTTCAATACTGGCTTGACGAAAAAACTGACGCTTAACTAGGTGCTACCTTAGTAAGTAGCCCTTAGCATGGTGAAAGCGAAATAAGTTAGGTAGCTGATTTAGGTGACACTTCAGCTTAAGAATCCCTTAGTTAGGGATACGTTAAGGGAGCGTTGGTGAAAACGGGCATAAATCTCTTTGTTAAGCTTTTCATCTTAACTACTCCACCGATAATCATAACATTTTTATAGGGGACAAAAGAACATAAGGGTATTTTTATTCATAAAATAATATATTTACCGAGAGATATAAATAATTTGTAGACAATCGTCTGACGCAGTAACTGGACCTATTGACATGAAAATAGGTGAAAAACCGATATCCAAAAAAAATTGTGTATTTACGCGAACGAAACCTACGTAAAAATTTATGGGTGTTACAATTATATCATTCTGTGCATTTTACTACTGTATAAGCTATGATCATATACATAAAATGCCAACTGGGTAAATGAATACCAATCTGTACATTTTGTCAATATTTTTGAAGATCTCTGTACTGAGTTCTCTCTCAATCATTTTGTATGGAGATTTTTTTAATCAAAATATTTCACTCTTACGTTTGATTTTTCAAATATTTTCTTTCATATAAATCTTGTCCTGATAATTATAAATATAAAGAATAGCCAAATAGGTGCAACTGTTCTGAAATAATGCGCTTACATACATTCGATGATTGATTTTTAATTATATAGATTTTATGCTATCGAATTTACTATAACTCATCAATATGTGGTGAGGGTTTATTGTCATCAAATTTCATATTTTTAATTTAATGCCCGCTGTAAAGTATTAGTACAGTGGTTCGCAAGCTCGCTATCCTAAAGAGCCAAATACAAACAATATAGACTTAAAGTTTTTTTATTAACCGTAGGCAAGGAGTGAAAGAGCCGCATGCCAACTGATATGCTAGTCTATAATATGTGTGAAAACTTCGTAAAATATTAGTTTGTTTTAGTTCAATAGCAAATATATATACAAACTTACAAACTCAATTTTAATACACATCTAATATCTCAACTGAAGTTCAAAGCAACGTTACTCCCAATGGCACCGCTTTTCTCTCATCGCTGTGAAACTTTTCACTCGCGCAAACTCCAACAAACTGTGTACGAATAAATATTCAAAGTGGCTAATGAGTTAATCCTCGGCCATTATTTGCGTAACTGCAGTTAAGTCAGCCGCGGGGCTCGGCGCCATTTAACTCTTCAACTTGTGTAAATTTGCTCTTATTTATTGACTTTGAAGTTTTCCATTTAACATTGAATGTTTAATTAAAGAACATTTGCTTAATTTAAATAGAGTTCTATATACGTTCATTTCGTGGTCATTTAAAAGACAGAGCAAAACAGGCCTGAAAAAAAATCGTCTGGGAGGCAGTCTATGTTTGTGATACTGTATCTCTTCTAGCGCTGTAGGCCCACGATTAGGACCGGCCGCCGCGGCGACATGCGGAGTGCTTCGTTATCCCTTGTCCCCTGTTATGGCGGTAGTGGCTCCCCCCTCCCCCGGGAGGGCAGTGTATCCATGGGGGATTTTCTCATGTAAAAAAAAAGTTGTTCTTAACAGAGCAGGACGATTCACACCGGGTCACCGCCTACAGCCATATAAGGTGAAAGTCCGTCCACAAATGGAATATCGTTCTAAACTCTGGGCCGCAGCACTTCAAAGGTACCTACTTCCTCTTGACCGAATCCAACGTCGAGTGGCTCGAATCGTCGGCAACCAGGTGCTTTCCTTAACGTTCGACACTTTGGCGATTCGTAAGGACGTTGCGTCCTTTACAAGATCTACCGCGAAGAGTGCTCTGAACAGCTGTTCGGACTGATACCTGTTACATTCACTTTTGGTGGTTGCAAAGGGAGAGGGGCGTTATTTCTAGACGTCGCCATTGTTCACATATTGATGCAGACTATAATAACAATAAAACCCGATTATCATGGTGTTGGAACTCAATCTCTGGCAAATCGGTAATTTTGGGACTTTGTTATAAAACCTAACACTATTACCTAAAAAACTGTTACTGGGCTTAGTGAGTACGGTACATAAATTAAATGGAATACATACATAATAAATATTAGTTACTCTTTATATCAAATATATAAAAATTTCGTGTCACGGTGTTTGTGGTTGAACACCTCCGAAACGGCTCGACCGAATTATATGGAATATTTTATGTGTATTTGGTAGGCATGAGAATAGGTCATAAAGTATATATTTAATATCTTTAAGTGCTTAGGATGTCCATAATTTTTTTTTCTTTTTTTTGGCAATTTTCCTTTTTTGTATTTTTTCTTATTTGTCATCAAAAAGTACGTAAAACCCAAAACTTTCACTTTCCTAAACCCATCCTACAATTTTTTATTCTCGATTTTAGTATTTTTGTATGAACAATATTTAAATGATTCAAAGTTCATTCGTATTAAAAAAAATGGAACTATTGATGTTGCTGAGTGATGGAGGCGCTATGTTATTTACTAAACCAACTAGGTATGTGTTTGAGTGAGTCTCTGAATTGTTTGGCTTCACAATTGGAAAGGATGGGAGTCGCTGTAATCGGGTTATAGATGTTTTAAGATGTTTCGAGTTCGGAGATACAATTGGAACCAATAGGTAACCGATTTCACGCAGACGAAGTTGCGTGGGTCAGCTAGTTTTAATATATAATTCGTCAATAATATAATTAATTATATTTAGAATATTACATCATTACCCTAAGCAGAGTTGATGTCAGGCAGGCGGCCGATCGTAAAAATTAAGCCAAATCATACTTCACATGACAAGTATGAGTAGACTTAGGTTGATACCTCAGAACATTCGTTAATATATTATTTAGTGATCATTATAACGTTAATTTCAGAAATATATTTATTAGTTACAATTATATAAAATACATATTTGCTATAATTATAATGTACTTATTAAAAATATCGATTTTATGAAAATAATGAGTTCAAATAGACAAAATAAATGTAATTTATGCGACAAACGTAAAACTTATCTAGACAGAATAAGTTTATCATTTTTCTGTATAGATGTCACTTTTTGAAGTTTGCAAACTAAAATATAATATCATTACATAGTATAAAACAAAGTCCCCTACCGCGTCTGTCTGTTCGTGATAAACTCAAAAACTATCGAACGGATTTTCATGCGATTTTCACCGGTGGATAGAGTGCTTAATGAGGAACGTTTTAGTATATAATTTATCAATGATTTTTTGATAATCAGGGCGGGACAACGTCTGCCGGGCCCGCTAGTATATTATATATAATAAATATAATTGAATCAAATGAGTTACTGTGATTAGTTGAAAATAATCATTTGTAAAATTCTTGAACGATAATTTACTACGTCGAAGCTATTTCACTGGTTGAAATCTTAATTTTAAAACTATATTAAAGAACTTCATCGATTACTGCGAAATACGATTTTTATAGCAATTCTATTTAGTCTAAATGTTAGATACGATAAATCGCATTCATTCGATGTGGTGGTTCATTCAATATATTTATTCGAAAAGCGGTTTTAGCTTGTAGCATTGGTTAATCACTATATTCTTCAGGAATAAACTCAAGTTGCGTTGGAGCTCACACGCACCATTTTGTACACCAAAACCTTTATACAATTTTTATTTTATTTTAATTTTTAAGATACAGGGTGAACTTACAGCTAACAATATAATATAAGTAATAACATAAATATGGCCATTTACAAGTTCACACAGATGTGATGAATAATATATTAAATTGACCAATTTATCTATAAAAATTTTAATAATCTATACTAATATTATAAAGCTGAAAGGTTTGTTTGTTTGTTTGGTTGAACGCGCTAATCTCAGGAACTACTGGTCCGATTTGAAAAATTCTTTCAGATAACTCATTTATCGAGGAAGACTATATATATCATTACGCTAAGAAATGTTTCAAAATCAGGATTTTTTCCTATTGAGAGCTTTCTCTGTGTCTTACCAAAAGTAACTATTCCACACGAACGAAGTCGCGGGAAAAGCTAGTTAGTCATATTATATAATACATTCGTTTTATTATGTCAATCAAACATAAAAACAAACTGTACTTCAAAGTTAAGCTTTAGGGTTTCCTGTATACTACATAAGAAATCATTGTTTATCTATACTAATATTATAAAGAGGTAAAGTTTGTGAATTTGTGAAGTTGTAGGGGGTAATCTCAGAAACTACTAGTCCGATTTGAAAAATTCTTTCAGTGCTATATAGCTCATTTATCGAGGAAGGTTATAGGCTATATATCATCACACTAAGACCAATAGGAGCGGAGCACCAATGAAGGATATTTCAAAATCGGGGTTTTTTTCCTCTTGAGAGCTGCCGTTGCGTGTTAGCGTTAGCCCAAAGTAACTATTCCACGCGAACGAAGTCGTGGGCAGAGGCCAGTTGTTTAATATAGTCATTCTTTCTATACTGAAATGATGTAAACAATAGTGAAGATAATATTAATCTTGTAAAAAAAAACAACAATCTCATTCGATGTTGCGTGTTAGCGTTAGCCCAAAGTAACTATTCCACGCGAACGAAGTCGTGGGCAGAGGCCAGTTGTTTAATATAGTCATTCTTTCTATACTGAAATGATGTAAACAATAGTGAAGATAATATTAATCTTGTAAAAAAAAACAACAATCTCATTCGACGGCGTTGCGCAAATCACTACGTCACCAAATACGGATCGATGTAATAAAATTTGTTTGACGTTATTAACAACATGATAGATTTGTATCATTTTTCTTCGAACCAACTAAATGATACGGCTTTTCATCAATATTAATAATGTATATTCGATCGATCAATGTATGTAAAGCGACAGTTTGCACTCGGCCACGTATGAGGAATGTTGTGACGAAACAAAGAGATTAGTGATATGAAACGATATATAACATAATTGAAGGTTTTTTTTTCGAACTGACTACGCTATTGGCCTAGCAAGGCCTTAACAGCTTCACCGGACTACAACATAATTGAAGGTAAACTACCACTGCTAAGTTTTATAAAGCGCGTTTCCGTGAACGGTAATAACACTTTTAATTAAAAAAAAAAATGTAACCAAAACTTTTGGGTATCCTAATGAAAATTTCCGAATTTATTGTTTAACTAGCTGTAGCCGCAGCTCCGCAAGCGTTTTTTAAAATCGTATTAAAGAATTATAGAATTGTGAGACTATGTACAATTACAGAAACGCCCTTTAAAGACAACTGTAAGTACGACGCGCACGCCACAAAAAGTAACATGTAACGTGTACATTAGATATATAAATATAAAGAGCGTGCCAAATGAGGTTTACCATCAGCAACACATTTGGAACCTTAACCCACCATATAACTACCTCAGTGCTCACTTACACTGTATAAGGAACTAACGAAACAATAACTAAAATATTATTATTAAGATTTACATTTACATTACATTTAATATACATTGCCATTATTATAATTAAGATTTTGTGACTATACAAAAAATAAACGCTTGTCTGTTCCGCAAGAAATTGTATTATGGAACACTTTACGTAATACGTTTATAATCTAAGATCTTTTTAGGAAGACCTCTATATCATTAATGTTATTAATAATTATAATGTCGAATTGTAAACAATAAGCTGATAATTATTTCTCTTATTAAAAATAAAGAATGACTCGAAATCTTACTAAATTTATGCAGACAAAGTCGCGGGTAGCAGCTAGTCAAAATTAAAATAAATTAAATTACTTTTTAAAAGGTTCGCTATCTACCAGTGATAGTCCCATGAAAATCGGTCTAACTGTTTTGGAGAAAGCACTGTTGGCGAAGTCACGGTTAACAGCTAGTATAAACTAAGATTGCCTAAATTACTTTTTGTAAAGTCAGCTATATGCCAGTGAACGTTTCGTGAAAACTGGTCTAACCGTTTTGGAGATAGCATTGCGGGCGAAACCACGGTTAACAGCTAGTATAAACTAAAATTGTTTGAATTACTTTTTATAAGATCAGCTATCTGCCAGTGAAAGTTATCTGAAGATCGATCGAACCGTTTTGAAGATAGCACTGTGGGCGAAGCCACGGTTAACAGCTAGTATAAACTAAAATTGCTTAAATTACTTTTTATAAGATTAGCTATCTGCCAGTGAAAGTTATGTGGAAATCGATCGAACCGTTTAGGAGATAGCATTGCGAGCGAAGTCACGGTTAACAGCTAGTATAAACTAAAATTCCTTCAATTATTTTTAATGGGTTAGCTATCTGCCAGTGAAAGTTTCGTGAAGATCGGTTGAACTGTTTTGAAGATAGTACTGCGGATGAAGCCACGGTTAACAGCTAGTCTAAATTAAAATAGACTAAATTACTTAAAATGATATCCGCTATCTGCTGGTGATCTATCCTATCTATCTCTCTCTATCTGATATCTGCTAGTTTGGTGAAAATCGGTCCAAACGTTTTGGAGATAGCATTGCAGACGAAGCCGTGGTTAATACCTAGTCTAAATTAAAGTAGCCTAAGAAACCCGCTGTAATTTCAGCTATCTGTCTGTGAAATTCCTGTCAAAATCGGTCTAGCCGTTTTGGAGATTACCCGGAACAAACAGACAGACAGAGAGACATACAAAAATTGTAAAAATTGCATTTTTGTTATCAGTAGCGTGTATACTTTCGTACCCAAGTAGTAAAAAAATTTTATTTTGATATTACATACAGACACTTCATTTTTATTATATGTATAGACTAGCTGACCCGTGCAGCTTCGTCTGCACCAAATCAGTTATTACAGATTTCAATTGTATTTATAAACGCAAATAATCTTAAAAAAACCTAAAACCCGATTGCAGCGACATCTAGCACTTCCAATTGTGAATTCATACTATCCAGGGACTCACTCAAACATAAACTCAGTTGGTATGTGAAAAATCTTTAAATAATAAAATAAGCCTAGAACCTGTTCGCAGCATTACCTAAAGCGTCCAATGAAGATCAAAACTAACTTACATATATTGCCGATAAATGTCTTCCCAGTACCTCTTGTAACTTCATCACTTAACATACTGTAAAAATTAAACTTTATCTACATAAAATTTCCATTTTGTTTTAGTTGTTTGTTTTATAAGAATTTGTAAAGTATACGTGAAATCTGCAATCAGTCTTAATTTTGTCAAATTTATTTTACTTTTGACATATAAACCACCTTCTTCACTGAGATATTGTACTTGCGATAATATACCTTTCTAACAGTGAAATAATTTTTAAAATCGGATTCCTCGAAATTAATATAAAGACATGAATAACATTTTAGGCATGGTATGGTTTTTGTTAAGATTTCTTTCAAAAATGTAGTTATAGTGACATAATGACAATAGCTGGACATATGGTACCGCGAAGTTTTTTATAGATATTAATATGTTCTTTAATATTGTAGAACATATTTTTGTTCTATCATTCATAGTATCCGCAGCGCATGTGATGAAAGTCATTTTATGGCAATATTTTTCATACCTTGGATTACATTATAGAAATTTTAATAGGGATCCCTACTTTTTTCTAGTAAAAAATATAACTTATGTTACTCAGGGATAATATAGCTTTCTAATTATGAACGAATTATCGAAATCCGTCCAATAGTTTTTGAGTTTATTCGTTATAAACATACAAAAATTTAAAAATACGAAAATACGTTTCTTCTTTATATTAGTGTAGATTCCAAACAAACTATTATTTATTCATTATTAACTAACTTTTAAGTTTACAAATAGTCGTTTGGTGTAAGTCCGAACACGCTATTTCTAAGTTCTCTTCGTTTTCAATTTGGTCATGCGACTGATTATTTTAAATAAATAACGCAGCGAACCAACCATTCTAAGAACAAATTTAGTTAATTTGATTGAAGAAGGCGTTACTTTGCGGAAATCCATCATTAAATATTATAGTGGGCGCTACTTTGCACTTCCGCCTGGAATTGATTGACCACCACTACGTCTAACTGCAACGAAAAGAGAATCAATTAATCAAAATATATATATGTATATATTAATTATACAATATATAATTACTTAATATAAATATTGTAAGTATCAATAAATTAATTAATATATGTTGTATATTGACGTGTAATCACGACAATCGATCGTGTTTTGTCATCACGTTGTCACGACGAACTGTCCAGGCGGAAGTAGCTAGCGTCCACTATAATATTTAACTTTAGTTAATCCAAATTGAACACGTGGAAATAAAGCAATATATTTAACAAAAGTGTATATGTACTTATGTAAACGCGTTAGAAGTTATACTTCTTTGGCGTAACAGGATAAAAATCTTTTCACAAATTTTATCTTTCGCCTTATTCTACGTTTGTAGAAAAAACGACACTAATAATAGAAAAAAGGTATTTAATACATTGAAAGTTTTAATACAAAGAAATACAAACAACAAATACAAAGAAACAAAATGTTGAGTATAGCTAACTTCAGGGTATCGGTTTTTCGTGACGGTGTACGCGCGCATCGTAAAAATTTACTCTCATAATTTTTCCCTAACGCGCCAAAAGAAGTATAACTTCAATACAAAAATACATCATTACATAGTATAAAACAAAGTCCCCTACCGCGTCTGTCTGTCTGTCTGTTCGCGATAAACTCAAAAACTACTGAACGGATCTTTATGCGGTTTTCACCAGTGGATAAAGTGATTCACGGGAAACGTTTTGGTATATAATTTGTCTAGGATTTTTTTTATAATCAGGGCGGGACAACGTCTGGCGGACCTGCTAGTTAAATTAATAATATAGAAAATATTGAGTCATCAAGATCATTTTCATATAACCTTTATATTGTAACGTAGTTATGTAATTTTATTTTTTTATGTTTTCCGTAGCGGCGTTTCAGATTCATGTCGTAAGCCTCACGTCCCGTCGTGTACGCATTTATTAGCGTATCCATATGAATCAGTATGTTTTTTTTAAACACACGTACGGACCGTATATGGATTATGTTATTTATTGGTTCTTTAATTCATTCACATATCTCTAGTTATAATACCTCTAGCTGATATCCGCGACGTAGTACTCGTGAAAATGGTCTATCATTTAGGATATTAATCTTTACAAGCAACATACCTCTGCCACGTCGATCTGTCTGTTCGCGATAAACTCAACTACTGAACGGATTTCATGCGGTTTTCAGCAGTAGATAAAGTGGTTCAGGAGAAAGGTTTAGGTGTATAATTTGTCAAGGTTTTTTTTTATATCAGGGCGGGATAACGTCCGCCGGGACCGAAGTTATACAATATATGTGAAATTAATTATTGAATCCGAATGATATGTAGATTGGACGGTATACAGTGGACAGCCTTTGAAGAAGCTTATATGCAGTTGGCCAATGGATTTTTTAGTATTATAGGTACACCAAATGCCAGCAAAGTATACATTTGTTGCAAACATATGTCTTAATATATAGTTGTAGGTGCTGAAATACGGCAACACGTACTGTTTTTAAGGTTTTACATATATAACTAGTTGACATCCACGACTTCCTTTGCGCTGTCATGCGCATGCGCATCACACCATTTGCCCCATTTCTTATTACTATATCTTTATATTAAATACATATATTACGATATTTTTTTGGGTAAGGGCCAAGTGTAAAAGTATAATTAAAAAAGAACTCGATCGAAATCTTTCTTGTAGTTTTTGGGTGATGTGCGCACAGCGGCAGACCTCTTACATTTTATTTATAATATACTAGCGGGCCCGGCAGACTTTGTCCCACCCTGATTATAAAAAAAAATATATACCAAAACGTTCCTCATGAATCACTTTGTCCACTGGTGAAATCCGCATGAAAATCCGTTCAGTAGTTTTTGAGTTTATCGCGAACAGACAGACAGACAGACGCGGTAGGGGACTTTGTTTTATACTATGTAATGATATGTATGTATACAAGCGGTCCCGGCGGACGTTGTCCAGTCTTAATAATAAAAATAATATCTAAAATTCAACTACAGCGCCCCCTACCGAGTCCAATTGTATATCTAAACTATTCTCGGATCCATTCGAACACGCACACAAAATCTCATCAAAATCGGTCCAGCCGTTTAGGAGGAGTTCAGTGGCATACACACGTACACAAGAAATTTATATATGGCAAATAAATGTCACGGCAGGATTTTTTTTTATTTTTATTTAAGGATATTTAATTTAAAATTCTATTCAACAAGTTGCATACAAAGAAATGATATTCAAGCCCGTAACCACATATAATTATTTCGTAACAAAATTATCATTTATACTGCCACTAAAGAGGTGATTACTTATGTCACTGACCAAGTTAAGTACGTAAAGGGCATTAAATTTAAGCAAAAATCTCCACAAAACAGGTATTATGTTTTATTCAAAATATTTATCTCATTACACACGAGGCCAATGTTGAAAGTATAGAATCTAAAATTTACTCAATTATAATTAATAAACGATTTTATCTAAAACATTTAGGTTAAAAAACTAATTAAAAGTAATTAATTTAAATGGATTCAACTCCTGCATTTAGTTATTGACCTCGTACGAAACTACTCTATTAAGAAGTGTACAAACTCGTATACATTTGTAACCAGTCGTTTTAACATTAAAATGCCATTCACACTAACGACTACCTGAGTAACTAAACTCTACCTGTAATGTGTTATGGCCAGCGTCTGGTCGTAAATTCGCTTACTCAATAACAACTAAATCAATATTATTTTTGAAGCAATAAGAACAAATGAAAATAAACATTATTGGCATGTCTATACACATATATATATAGTTGTATAGTGTGAACAATAATACTATAGCGTTTTTCACGAACATTGTGATCATAATATCACCATGTTTTTACTCGTCTTTGATGTTTTCATCCTCAGTCCCCGACTCCCCGCGCCGAAATTGGTCCGTACGCATTATTACATCGTTCGTGCTTAGCATATTGTCTAACCTATTTTATAATAATTGCCCTGTTCCTAAAGGTCATAGATGTGATATTAGAGAGCATACAACCTGCCTCAATAAGTAGACTATGAAACGGAGAAAGATTTTTGATATGAAACATCTATTAGCGCGCCTTTACAATAGAATCGACTCGTGTATCGTCACGGCAGATGGCATGACGCTTTCTTATGGCATCATGCCCTGTTTACACTACCGCTCTCGACTGCCTTGTTTATGTGTGCGCGTATACTTGCTTGTGAATACTTGCGAACAGCGTACTATTTCTATCCGACTATAATATACTTGACACATTTAAAATTATAAATTCTAATATTAACTTACATGTTTCACATCTGCCAGGCGTACCGCAATAGCCAAGTTAATTGCATATCTGATTTGTAATTTCAGAGGTTAGCGCGTTTCGTCAAAAGGAAAACAATCGCTTAGACTTTATAATATTACAAAAAATAACCTGCAATCAAATGTGTATGCAATTCCAAAGTATATAATTTCAAGCGGTCTCTGAACTTAACTTCATTGAGATCGCTTAAAAATACATGACTACGATATAGAGATATTATTATCATAATAAATTAATCTATAGTGCATTGTAGTTTTGTTTCAAACAAGACTTTTGACTGGGTGGCCTGTAATCATGTATCCACATCCTTTGCTAATAAACCTAGGTGTTTACACTGTCAAAATGAAATACAGTAATTTTGTTGAACTACTATAAGAGCGATGTCTCTTTTTTGCATTAATTGGAATCCATGTACGGAGTAATCCGGTGTGCGGTAACGGTACTTAGATCTTGGAGTAATGATTAATCATGCCCACCTGTTCACACAGATCGCTGTAAAATCAACTGTTACTTTATACTATATATCTCTATATCATATACCTAGTTGCACGTACAGAATTTTTAATCATTGATTTTTTCGAACTAATTAACGCTATTGGCCTTACAGGTGGTATTGAATACAGATAGGCCTTTTTATATGTGGTAGAGCCACGCTGAAACTGCTTTCAGCATGAATGGGTCGGCTCGCCCGGGGTACTATCACCATCTCACGTTACAACACCAAGGTGAAGTAACAGTGCTTGCATTGTTGCGTTTCGTTCGGTCTGTGAGAGTGCCGGAAGCGCCTCTACCTTCTCCTCCCCCAAAACACAAGCCGGCAACGCACTTGCGACTCCCCTGGTGTTGCTCATGTTTATGGACGGTGGTGATCGCTTAACATCAGGTGACCCACCTATTCGTTTGCCTCCTATGATATAAAAAAAGGCCTTCACAGCTTCATTGGACTATGTTTAGTCATTGAAACCGTTAGAAACTGTTATTCTTTTTTATTATACAAGTTTAATTATAATACCACTTGAAACATAGTAACGATAGGGCCAGTCCTACTCAACTAGAGTTTGCTGAAAAAAATGCCTCATTATGCCTGAAATATTTGGTGCAAGTTTTTATTTTTTAGCAGTTAATTTTTTACCCGCGACTTCGTCTACGTAGTTTATTATCTTAACAATATATTTTATGTTCTATACTTATGAAGCTCTAAAATTGTTTAATATATTTACGTCTTTTAGATTAATTATACCCACGGAATTACGAAACGTCTTTTGCCGGCCAATAGAAATACAATAAATTACAAACATTAAATACGAACTGTCATCTCAGACAAGTGTTAGACAATGTTTAAATATAACCAGTGTCTATCTCTAAATAAATGTAAGACACTCTTGTGAGCAATTTTTTTTTAAACGAATGTTCAACCCGTATTTGGCTTTTTTGTAATAAGATGGAGAGGCTTCTAGCTCTCTAATACACCTACCTAAGGGTGTTTAGCGACACATTCTCAACTTAGGGTGGTAGCCAACCAGGTGGGCATAGAAAAAACCATACCACCATTCAAAACATATTTTTTAAATTACATTACTAAATACCGGCCTGTCAAAAGAAAAATTGTAAATTTCGTATAAATTAAAAAAAAAAAGTATGCGTGTTACCGTCACCCGCGATTGAAGTAAAACTTCTTTTGCGTTATAAGAGATAGCGATTAAGTTAAAAATAAATAAATACATCATATGAGAATCTAAAAAGTTATTGATGACGTAACACTACATACATTTATTATCGTCGACCACTACACATTTTAAAACTATAAGTTAATTACTATTATACTTCAAATATGATACAATTGGTAATAATATTTCGTGTGTTATTTAAGTTCCGAATTAGCTGATAGATGGCACTACAGATAATGAAGCTTTGATTTAATTTGTTACTTACTTACATTGAAACCAGATGGCAGCACGGTCGCGCGTCCGTATATACATAATTAATTCTATTGTATGATTTTTGTTATTATTCAATTTAACATTTTTTTCGATTGATTTGTTTATTTATTGACAAAATCAAGAATGTTAAAAAATAAATCGGATGGTACAGAAACGTGACACCATAATACCGTAACAAACTTCCGTTGCATTGTCGTCCAGTTACCTCCTAGTCGCGCCTAAAAAAGTTTTACACAAAAATATTTTTTTAATTGCAACAAACTTTATATTTATTCTCTCGTCCGTAATGATGTACACAATACGCTATCACAGATTATAATCGTGTTTTTTCAATTGTCTGCTGTCTTGGCAGTCACACGTCGTGTCAAATGACATCACAGCCACGTAGCGTCTTATCGGAAACCCATATCAAGCACGAGGACGCACAAGTCGTGACTTCTTAAATAATTATAACAGTTGGAGGCGACAGAAATCATTTATTGAGAGCGTAATGATTACTTTTTACCCGTGTTCGAAAGATGAATACTAATCAATCATAATTCGACGTGAAAGCTAAGATTGGAAATTTTATTATATGGAAATACCAGTCTGTGTTACCATTTTTGTGAATAATCATGATACATTATTTTAGTGTAATTTAAGAGTTTTTTTTTTATATTATAGGAGGCAAACGAACAGGGGGGTCACCTGATGGTAAGTGATCACCGCCGTCCATAGACACCAGCAACACCAGGGGAGTCGCAAGTGCGTTGCCGACCTGTCTTTGAGGGAGGGGGAATGGGGGCAGGGAGAGGGGGAATGGGGAGGGGAGAGGTGGCGGGGAGGTGGGTATCCGGCTCTCTCACTGACCAAACGAAACGCAACAGTGCAAGCACTGCTACTTCACATCGGTTTTCTGTGAGAGGATGGTAGTACTCCGGACGAGCCGACCCATTCATGCTGAAACCAGTAATAGCTTCAGCGTGGCTCTACCACCTTCAGAGTATCAGAAGCCGAGATCTTTCTCTAATTAAGTAATTCCTATGAAAAAATAAAATAATTCTTATGAGACAGAGAGTCTTCCAGCTGGTTTTCAATCAAATTAATTCGCCCATGTACGGATGCTCATCATTTGTATGTTTGTTTATTAAAAATTCGTAAAATATTTTGTAACTGGCAATATACAAATCAAATGAAATTCGATTAAGAAGTCTGCCTACCCTAAGACAATAACGGCGTAATGTTTATTACAACATCTTACATGACTTATATCACTGCCTATTGGCATTCAATGAATTATCTTTAGGTGTGCTAGTATATCGCAATAGCGCGCGCGCGACGCGGCGCGGCGGCAATCTCGTGATGAAGGCATTAAAGTTACACATACGTTTCTATCTCCATTCGCATTGTGATAAGGAGCCTTGTACTAATTTTATATATACCAACTACCTATTACACTCACGACCGTACGCATGTGTGTGTGTTTACATTTAACTGGTTTCCTATACGCGTGTCCGTAATACCTCTCCGCATCAAAATTGCTCATATGTATGTGAGATTATGAATGAAATAATCTTTATTGGCTGTCTTTTGTTTTCCTGTTGCTATCACTTTTACTGATCATTAGCTCTCCGCCCCAGCTCTGCACGGTGTACTTTCAAAGGAAATTATACCAAATATTTCTTTTACGGTACGACCATAAAAGTAAATAAAGTGGGAACTAAAAAGCTGAACGTCAACCTGTTAATATTTTTGAAGATCTTCCTACTGATTTCTCTTTCAGTGACTCACTAACTTTTATGCACATTTTTAATCCAAATTTTACACTTTTTCGTACACATTTGGCAAATATTTTCTTTTAATAAACTTTTTATTGCAAGTAAAAACAGTTTTTCTAATTATAATATCATTATTTTTTTCTATATATGAACTTTGGTTATATGTTGCAGTCCTCGGTGCTCGCAATGTGTTATAAAAGGGATACAATTTTTATCTTCATGTATTATTACGTACATGTTTAAATGTTTTAATGTATTTTAAGAAGTAGAGCAAACTGTCATACCGCCCACAAACAAATTATAAAACCCTATAGACCGCTCTTAGACCACAATCTATATTAATATCAACATGTTCATTTCATATCTCGAGTTAAATCTAGATCGAAATCGCCGCTACACTATAAAATAATTACAATGATTTTAGTCTTTATCTATTGTCTGGCGCCACATTACATTAATCACAGGAATTATTAACGAAACGTTGTTAAGTACTGTGATTTTATTTTATTGATATCTGTATATTTAGTTGTCGGCCGAGCAGGATCTCTATTATTGTATTTATATTATTTTATTATAGTTATATTTTATGTTTGGCATTTGACCATATACCCGCATGGTTTTAAAGGATAATAATATCTGAGAATCGTGGTGGCCACGTGGTTTGTCTGGTGAAATATACATCCCATATCCGCAAGTTCGAATCCCGGCATGTATCAACGAATTTTTCAGATATTGCGTATATCTACTGATGGCAATTGGTAACACATTTTGCTCATAGTAAAAGAAAACATCGTGAGCTTACCTGAACCTGAGAAATGTTTTTGTAGTACCACTGTATGTAAGGAAATATAGAACTGTCGATTTCCAAGACTTTCAAATCGTCAATACGATGTGGGCTGGCGTTGTGATTATGCTTATGCGCTCTTTTATTTGGGAAGCAAAACTAAATTGGCAACTAGAGAACTAGTTACCCTCAACCAGTCAAAGCAGCATTTCACGCCAAAACATCGACTTGTGCTCTATAAAGCGCAATTGCGTCCTCTCGTATGGCTCATATTTAGGCTAGTGTCTACATACCAGCTTTCTCCTTTTCATTTCCTATAACGGCCAACTATTTGCATTGTTCGATCCCGAATTAAGACACGGTCTAGGGTCATTAGGCTCTTGTAGATAAATTTGGTTTCTGCGTGTAATATACGGCATGTAAAATGGAAAGCGTTATGAAGAACATTTTGATATGGTACTCTCATTATCGTTCCAAACTCGCACCTCCCACGGCTGGCTGGTCGCTCATCCGCACACCGTAAAAGCTAACAAAATAGACACAACTGTAAAATTTCCCAGAATCTTCATTGTGCGCACAATAGCGTTATCGAGTGAGTTACCCGGTACGGTCCTCCTCTAGGATTATAGCATAGGGCTCTTCAAAATTGAAGAACGCTCTTCAAGTGCAGCAGCACAACAGTGATACCCCTGATGTTGCAGTTGTTAATGAGCGAAGGTAACCAGCAGATGGACCGACTACTTGTTTGCTGCCCTTTGGAATAAAAAAAAACATCAAATATTATGCAAACGAGGCCAGTATAATAATTTATTGCGCTGTAATTCGTAACAGCTGCTAATAATACCTACAATTTTATATATGACAATAATTAAAAATACTGTTGTAAAATATATATTAGTTTTTGTGTTACGGAAAACCCGTGTATTATTACTTTATGAACTCGTTTTAATATATTGTATCAGTTGTATCACATAATACTTTTTTATTTATTACCAGCTCTTTATGAAGCGATAACGTAAGATATCTGTAGTTTTTTATGAATTTCTAAATATATTGCATGAGTGTATATTACTACGATCGAAACAGTCTTATGATATAAGGATAGACATTTCGTAATCAGAGAATTATAGTTATCTTTTGGACTTCTGTATTAAATAATGTAATAGTTATATTGCTTTGTTACTCTTATCCTACCTAAGTAGAGTCGGCAAAAAATATTTTTTCCTATTTCGTATAATTTTCAAATATTCTCTTTCAAATAACCCTTGTCATGGCAATTATAACAACAACGAAAAGAATTAGACAAAAAGTTTCATCCGTTCTATATAGTTTAGAAATTCATTACAAATCAAACTTAATATTTTTTAGCTTGGCGTCAGACTAGCGACGAATACTATAGGGGCCTGTGTACACGTAATATTTATATTTTGCAGCTTATATAGGCTTTATAAAAATGTATATAATTATTACTCCGAGTGCCAATAGATATGAAGTCCACACTAATTTTAATAAATTCAATAAACAAATTCTGAAATTTAAATATTTGTTATTGACAGCGTAATATATGAAAATTCAAAGGAGGACACATTTATTTCCTTGGTCTGAGTTATTACTTCTTTCGGCAGTCCTTATGACTGCCTCTACTATTTGAAGTTATACTTCGTTTGGCGCGTTAGGGAAAAATGATGAGAGTAATTTTTTACGATGCGCGCGCACACCGTCACGAAAAACCGACACCCTGAAGTTAGCTATAGTCAACATTTTGTTTCTTTGTATTAAAACTTTCAATGTATTAAATAACTTTTTTCTATTGTTAGTGTCGTTTTTTCTACAAACGTAGAATAAGGCGAAAGATAAAATTTTTGAAAAGATTTTTATCTTGTTACGCCAAAGAAGTATAACTTCTAATGCGTATACATAAGTACACACACATTTTTTTAAATTATTTTTCTTGACTAATAAAATACTGCAAATATCTGTTTAGCGATTTTAATTCGCTTCAACTTCAACCTGAGAACAGTTATTATCGCTTAAAGAATGATTAATGTGATGGCATTTTTTCTAATAAATGCACACCCACTAGAGACCGATCAATCACGCTGAAGGCGAATGCATTGAAACCAAATGGCGACTGTTCACAAAAGGTGCCTGGCCTATATGGTCGTGGTGACCACAAATCTTTATATGGAATCCACTGTGAGTTATATGTTGCAAGATATGACAAGTAACTACTTGAATTCAATAACATTACTTTTCAATTGCGATGTTATAAAAAGACATCGTGGATGAGTTATTTCACCGGAGGAATATATATTTGTTGTACATAATTCGTACATTTACTTAATATAAATTGGCAACATTATCGGCAGACGATGACGGAAAACATAAAGAGGAAATATGGGAGTTACCTATTTATGTCGTATCATTGTATCATTCATTTGTTCATCCTTAAACTGCTTAAAAAACCTTCAAAATAATACGAAAGTTAAAGTATGTATAGTTATGTTAATGGTAAAGTTAGCTAGTTATACTGTGTATATGGTTATCTTGCTCACCAGTTCCGTGCGATCACAGCTTTCGCAACTTTGATCGAATTTACGTTACCCTGAAAACCTTATTAAAGTCTTCCCTTGGATGTCGGGATGTAACGAGCGGCGAGAAAAGTGGTTAAAGATAAAACACCTTTAGAATTATTACGAGACTATTATTATTATTTAAAATCGAATAATTTAATATTTTAAAGTCATATATTACTTTTTCAAGTTATGATATAACAGGCATAGAGTCTATCAAATTTTAAATGATCACGAGATCAGAGGCTGTACTAAGCTATTGAGACCGAAATACAAGAAAATATTTATAATAAAATAAACGTGAGCCTTCCAGTCAGACGCCCTTTTTATCTTTGTAGATTTTAATGTTCGATCACAATCTTACTTGATGTTTTTTTTATATATGTTTTATTTATTTCTCAACTAAATACAATATTAACAGCTGTACCTTCAATTATATATATATATATATATAATTATATTTATATTATAATTAATATATATATATGTATATAACTAGCGGGCCCGGCAGACGTTGTCCTGCCCTGATTATGAAAAAATCCTTGACAAATGATATACTACAACGTTCCTCATTAATCACTCTATCCACCGGTGAAAACCGCATGAAAATCTGTTCGGTACTTTTTGAGTTTATCGCGAACAGACAGACAGACAGACGCGGTAGGGGACTTTGTTTTATACTATGTAATGATTGAAATATAGATTAAACATCGACGGAATATACCTCAGTCACCTTCGTTTCGCCGACGACCTCGTGCTTCTGTCGGAATCAAGTACACAACTACAAACTATGATCCAATCACTAAATATGGCCAGTAAAGAAATTGGATTAGAGATGAATCTCTCAAAAACTATGCTGATGACTAACCGTGCAGAAAGGACAATAGTTGTAGACAATGAAATACTAAAGTATACAAAAAAATACATCTACTTATGTAAACAAATAAGTTTTGACTAGGATAATAACTATTCAGAAATAGAGAGTTGTATACGTACAACTGACCTGGAACAAGTACTGGAGTTTGAAGGAAGTCTTCAAGAGCAATATGCCTGTCAAAATTAAAACTAAATTTATGTCGAGCTGCCTCTTACCGTGCCTAACGTATGCCTGTCAAACGTGGAAATACACAGACAAGATAAGAAAAAAAATTATCACCTGCCAAAGGAGATTAGAAAGAAGTATGCTAAAAATAAAGAAAATTCAAAAAATAAGACATACCAAAATAAGAGATACATCTAAAGCTGCCGACGCTTTAAATCTTGCTCAAAAACTAAAATGGAAGTGGGCAGGCCATGTGGCAAGATTGAAAGAGGAGCGATGGACCAAGCGGGTGACATGGTGGAAAGGTCCAATTGGGAAACGGAACAGAGGGAGACCGCTCACGAGATGGATGGATGATATAATAAAAACGGCTGGCCCGAGATGGATGGAAACTGCACAGGATAGAGAACAGTGGACGTCTTTGGAGGAGGCCTTCACCCACAGAGGGGTTCTTGCTTAATAAGAATTATAACGAATTAAGTTTAAGTTTCTAGATTTCTTTATGTAAATTTTGCAAGAAATAAAAGGTTTTTTATTTTATTTTATTTATTTTATATATATATATATATATATATTTACTAATTTATCTACAATTAATACCGGCTGTGAATATTTCTGCTAGTTCTTTGTGTTCCGTCTGACCATAATTAATGATACCGAGATTTTAGTCGGTTATGTACTAAATTTATTATTTTATTCATAATCTTGTATTATTTCACTCTAACTTTTGGAATATTGATGGCATTTTACGTAATATGATGTGTGAAGAGAAATAATACCACGGAACATGAACTCGGAGACGCCACTAAAACTCCCTGGAAAATTGAATATGTAGCTTAGCTTAGGTTATCTCAGTTAGGTCGCAAATTGCATGAACTAGGCAACAGCCCAAGCCGAGGTGTGCCGCGCACCCTTGAGCTAGTTGCCTAAATAAAATCGGCTGAGTGTCTTAAGCGCTCGCCTTAGTAGTCCGGTGAAGCTGTTATGACCTTGCTAGACCAATAGCGTAGTCAGTTCGGAAAAAAAAGAGGGCCACCATCTTGTTAGAACATGAGACAGAAGATTTACTATGAGTATACCCCAGGTAAGTGGAGCATTCATTAACAAAGTAGTTCGATCTCACGGCTTGCATATCAACTCTGGTTTACGTCGTTTCACGACGTTTGGTGCGGACATCTTTAGAGTAGCAAGAATCTCTGTATAATGTGCATTCTCTTAATATTTTAATGAAATACATAGTCAACGCAACGTTCCTCCTTACCCCCAATCTGTAGTATCCGACCATATTCACAAGTAACGTCAGATACAATAATGAAATGATGATCTTGACAAAGATGATAAACATTCATCTCTAACTGAGATTGTGATTCTAACATTCTTGCTATTGAATAATATAGTGCTTTCTACCAAGTACGATCAAGAAACTAGTACATAAGAACACTATCCTTATTTTCATATTTCCAAGGATCTTAGTTCTTATATATTAAGGCTTTCATACACTTGTCTTACAGGATTTCGCTTAATCACTGCACGTGTTATGAGGCTTTAGCGTCGAAATATTCCTTAAAATAACAAAGTCAACATTTCAAGAATGCTATTTGAACTTTACTCAAAGTATCAAGGGCATGCCGAGAATTCGTTTTCTCTCTTTAAGTATAATTATGTAGTCTATGTAGTACGACCATACAAGAAAAAAATTGAAGAGAAGTATAATAATAAGGGTCCGGCCTCCTGTGATAGTGCACACTGTGTTGTAGGAGACAGTTATAAATATTGTGAACGTGTTAAAATTTACATACAATACAATAAAAGTGACTATAAACAATTAGACATTATAGAATATACATCAAATTGAGAACTATCATGCATGTGATCAAATTCTTGGTTTCTATGATTTTAGAGTGTGTTTATGTAAAAAAAGATGTATGGAAAAGATAATGCGCGTGTGCGTCTATAACATTATAGAGTCAAAGGTGATGATGATGATGATGATGATGATGATGATGATGATGATTGCTCCGACCGGTTTCGGCCATGGCGACCACTTTGACCCCTAAACTTAGAAATGGCGCTGGTGCGCTCGAAGATGGCTTATGTAGCCTATCTTCGCGGCGAAACTTCGTGCACATTGAGGGCACGTGAGTACGCCGTTCTCGTAATGATATGTTATGGCAGCAGGAGGGCGAGCCTTTAACTGGTCGCGTTTAGTATCAAGGTCAGCTTTCCGCTGAGCCTCGAACTCGCGTACTTGGCTGTTCACCATTCTGTGCCATTCTGGCCGTTGTGCTGCCAAACGTTCCCAACAAGAGGGCTCTATATTGCATTTCTTCATGTGCCGCTATATAACATATAACATATAACATTATAGAGTCAAAGGTATTAGGATGATGTTAGTATGTGTGCTAATGAATATCTTGGTGTGAGGATGAGTATCTCTTTTAGTGAGTATTTCTACCTAAATCGGACGTCGTGATTAGATTAAAAACCCAAACCTAGCATGCTAAATTTGATTATATCACTAACGTGATCCCTGCTTAATGTTAAGTTACTACCAATCTTTATTTACTGGCTAAATCAATTAACAACAGTGCACTAATAATTAACAGAACAATTAGTACTCCCGTGAAATTAATACATATTGAACGTTAAATCGTTACTTCATCAGCAAATATCACGTTAGACTAAACCCGACATACTGAAGGGATTGGAGAATGATAGGAATTTAAGCTATGTACAATATATGCGAATCACTTGGGTAGGAATATCCTGCGATCCACTTGTCTTCTGCCTTAATATCTATTGCTTAGTACTGCGTACCAAATACAAAGCCTTAATTTTATTATTAAATACTAGCTGATACCCGCGATTTCGTCTGCGTTGTTTATTATCATAACAATATATTTTATGCAAAGAGGAAAAGTCAAGAAATAATTAAAAGCAACATAATTTCTTTATAAACAATGTTATCCGTTTACTTCCTCTTTCCTGCGCACGCAGGGTCACCTGATGTTAAGTGATCACCACCGTCCATAGACACTTGTAACGCCAGAAGCGTCGTAAGTGTGTTGCCACCCTGTGTTTGAGGGAGGGGAGGTGGGTTATCCGGCGCACTCACTGACCGAACGAAACGCAACAATGCAAGCACTGTTACTTCACGTCAGTGTTCTGTAGGTCGGGTGGTACTACCCCGGGCGAGCCGACTCATTCATGCTGAAACCAATAATAGCTTCAACGTGCCTCTACCACCTCTAAATAGTGTCTTGGAACTGTGTCTCACCTTTTTTAGATCACTCTTGGGTTAAAAACTTTTTTACAAAAACTCAAATATTTTCTCTTTATAGTACTTAAAAAATATATATCGCAAATTTAAAGCGAAGTACTTACTTTATCTCATTGTACAGAATATGTGTCATTATATTTATTGGTCCTAACATGGAATTACGGAATTTTTATCCATACAAATGTAGTCATTACACAGTATAAAACAAAGCCCTCCGCCACGTCTGTCTGTCTGTCTGTTCGGGATAAGCTCAAAAACGAATGCACGAATTTTCATGCGGTTTTGACCAGTAGATAAATTGACTCATGAGGAGGGTTTATGTTTATAATTTATCAAGGTTTTTTATTATTAGGGCGGGATAATGTCCGCCTGGTCCGCTAGTAAAATGTATAATTAAATGATACATAATTAATCATATTCAAAGACGAATTAATAGAGCGATTTAAACCGGTATGCTAAAACAATTTGTCAACATCAGATTAGATATTCACGCATGCATAATAAACTTGGTATGCATTAGCAAGAAATTAACTTGCTAAACGGGCATACAAGATGCATGTGAGGCAATTCATGCTAAACGAGGCGCGTGGCGGTTTAGCATATAAAACACATCACGTCGAGCTATCGGAAGCTGTAATAGAAGCATGAAACATAGCTTATGTATAATTCCTGTATAAATCATTCTTATATTTTTAACGAGAAATATGATTTTATTTTTTATATTATTCGGTTTAAAAATATTATTGAAAATTAGCCGCCTACGTCGCACGGGTGTATAGTACTAACAAAGAAGAAAAGACTAAATGAGTCCTTACATTTCAAAATGCGAAATCATATTTTAGCCGTTTCTAATATTTTACGTTATTTTTTATGAACTTCGAATTTTGTACATGTAAAATTTGAAAATTATAAAAAAAAACTAAAAACCTTATATGAACGGCAAAATTTGAAGTTCGTTTTCGGTGTATAAATAGTAGAAATCTTAAAAAACCAAACATGTTATATATAATAATAAAATTGGACTTTTTGGACCTTTATACTAACTAGGACTATGTAAAGAAAATAGCAACTAAATAATCAAACGTCAATCTGTCAATATTTTTGGCGATTAAAAGTGTTGAAGACAGTATATCTGTCTTCCGTCTAGTTTACACTCTCACTTCTTTGTATGGAGATTTTTTAACCCAATTTTTTTACTTTCCCGTACGACTTAGATAACAATCTCGTAATGTACTTATTTAAATATTCTTGTTTATTTTTAAATGTTATGTGTTTTTTTATGGCAATGAATGTTAAAGTTGCGCATAGTTAACTAATTAATTTCTTCGTTTTTTTTTGTAATGTAACACAAACCATGTTCAGCTCTTTTCGCTAAGCAGTTGTATCATCACATAGTATAAAACAAAGTCCTCCACCGCGTCTGTCTGTCTGTTCGCGACAAACTCAAAAACTACGGAACGGATTTTTATGTGGTTTTCACTAGTAGATAAAGTGATTCATAAAGAAGGTTTAGGTATATGATTTGTCAAGGTTTTTTTTATTGTTAGGGCGGGATAACGTCCACCGGGCCCGCTAGTAAATATTAAAGGTGAAAATGATCTGATATTGTATCTTGATTATCTACAAAAAAATGAGTGCGTGTTGCAGTCACACGCGATAGAAGTAAAACCTCTTTGGCGTTATAAGAGATGGCGATTAAGTTAAAAATAAATACATCGTATGAGAATTTTAAGAGGCATTTATTGATGACAGAACTAACTTGTAATATATACACACAATATCGTCGACCACTATACATTTTAAAAGAATAATTTAATTACTACCATACTTATTGTACCATACATTAATACATACATACATTACAAATATGATATGATTGGTTTACGATAACTGAAATAAACATAAATTCTACCCTGTAAATATTCTATTTTCTTAAGAAAACTGTATCAATAGTACTTTATAACGAATTGATAATAATATTTCCTGTGTTATTTAAATTCCGAATTAGCTGATAGATGGCACTACAGATAATGTAGCTTTGATTTAATTTGTTACATAAATTGAAACCAGATGGCAGCACGGTCGAGTGCCCGTATATAAATAATTAATTCTGTCGTATGATTTTTATTATCATTCATTTTAATATTTTTATTCATATTTTTTTTTTTCGAAAAAATCTACTCTCTTTTTATCTGGTTAATAATCTAAATAAGATATATATGTACATTTAATAATTTTACAAATTCAGTTTCCCCTGAACGTAACCCAGAATCCTTCTAAAATTCGAGTTTTAGATTAATTATGTTAAATATGTAACCTTCTTTAAAACTCCAACGCTGTGATAGAAAAGTAATGAAAAATATATGTAAGACTTCCAACCGGATAATTCTTTACAGCGAAGGTTGTTTCTTTCTATTCATAATATAACCTATACCTGTTTATAAATCTTTATGTAAAAACTTCAGCTTAAGTAAGTAGGTGGTAGAGCCACGCTGAAGCTATTATTGGTTTCAGCATGAATGGGTCGGTCGGCTCGCCCGGGGTAGTACCACCATCTCACAGAAAACCGACGTGAAGTAACAGTGCTTGCATTGTTGCGTTTCTTTCGGTCTGTGAGAGCGCCGGAGGACCACCTCCCCTCCCCCCTTTCCTCTCCCCCTCCCTCCCTTTCCTTCAAACACAGGCTGGCGACGCACGTTCGACTCTCCTGGTGTTGTTAGTATCTATGGACGGTGGTGATCATTTCACATCACGTGACCCACCTGTTCGTGTGCCTGCTATGACATTAAAAAAAAATCTTTTTCATTCCAGGTTCATTTGAACTCCTAAATGTTGTGTCCACTAAATATTAAACGTTTGTCTAGCAACAGTGTATGTGTTCGGAATAATTCCACGCTATTCAACCGATCATCATGGAATTTGAATTCTCGTTATCAGGAGTACAGAAAAGAACATAAGGTACCTTTCACACATAAAAAGTACTATTCCAAACTATTCAACCGATCATCATAGAATTTGAATTAGCATTATCAGGCGTACAGAAAAGAACATAGGGTACCTTTTACACATAAAAAGTAATATTCCCGAGTTATAGGTCAATTTTTTTTAATAGAATATGTTAATATAATATAATATAACAATGAAATATAATAATATATAACCAAATGAATGAATATAACCAAACAATATGCGAGATTTTCTCATACATTTTACGGCTTCTTTACTTCGGTAGTAATATTTTACATCCTTAAAATATATCGAATATAAAATAGCAGTAATTCTCTACTTCATTTACAAATAAAGCGACCGGTTATTTAAATTCACACAAATCACAATTGCAATGAACAATGAAATTCTTATTGTAGAACTTAAATGTACTAACTACCTTTACCTACGTTAATGAAATCATATCTTGTCCAGCTAATAACTTATCAAACTATACAACGCTCTCGTCCTACATTCATCCCCCTTCTTCGACCAACTTACTGTCTTGGCATGTCGGCCGTTACCTAACCGAACGCTCGCACACTACATTCTACAAACTCTACAACTGTATACGAAAAACAACGTACATACCTTCTCGTAACGGACATTATAAACTATATTACGCAGTAATAAGACGATAAATCGACCGTTAACTCGTTTCTTAACCGTATATATAATTTAGTTTCATCTACTATACTCGATGTTTACACTCGGCCGTCCGCGATCGTCATTTAATCAATTCGATATTTGAACGCGGTAAAGTGCTGTCAGTTGTCGTGAACTCTTTCGTGTATTTTTTTCGTTATTTAAAAATAAACAGTTTTCTTTTTAAATTTGTACGTTATACATATATAGATTTGTTTCCAATTACAAAAGTAAGCTTTATTTGTTTTCAATTACAATAACGAGCATTTCTCATCAACCATTATTACAATGGATTATTAAATTAATTATTTTCACAATAATAACATTATTTTGAAAACCGGTTATAACGTAGATTTTTTTTAATTAGTGAAAGTGATGATTAGGCAAAGGAACACGACCGCAAGCCCAAATGATGTGACGAGATTAGTTACCGCCTGACGATGTGGCGCAGAGGTGTGGAGTTTGTGAATTAGTGAAACGAATATGTGAATAAAAATGTTAGCTGGTGAGGAAGCCAGCATCGAGTTAGTGCAAAAATGGCTGCAAAGGCGTAACAGCGATGACAATGACACAGGTTATTCAAATTCATATCTCTAACATTCTTTTGTTTTTTTCGGAAAGGTTTTTATTAAGGGGTTTTAATTAATATTATTTTATTTTTATAAATATACTTGTCAATTTGTGATCTAACACTAATATGAAATGATATTCCCATTTATTGTCTAATTATGATTATAATTCTTATTCCCGGTACCCGGTTCACATAACTAATTTATTATAACATTACGACCTTATGAAAACGACCCACATGGCAAATTTATCTATTATTAATTGAGCATTATTAATAACTTTCCTATACTGGAGATGAATCAGTAAGAGGTATAATAATATAGGTTACATTTATAATTATAGCTAAGTTGGTTCAGATATTATCTCTTTTCATATTTACCTTAAAAACTATATACGTGATTAATATATGGATAAGCTTAAAGATTCTGAGCTTGAATATTAAAAAAATAACCAAGGCTCTTCTAAATAAAATATGTTTTGAGTTATTTAAACAAAAGTTAAACAGGAGAACAAAATGATGATACAGAGTATGTTATAATGTGAAACAAATATTCATTGTTCATTCGTACCGTTGTTAACTATCTGGATATGTATTAAAAGGTTAAATTTTACGCCTAAGATAATTATATAAAGCAGTCTTACTTCATTGTACAGACCTTCATTGGCTGGTCGTTTAAATTAATGTTTGCTAAATATTTTTATGCAGGTACCTGACGACGACTTACCTGACAACAATGAAGTTCATGAAACTGCAGTGACAAATAGTTCATAACATGAAAATGCAGTAAGCATTCATTTTAAAACTTATCTATATTTAGAATATGAATAAATAACATGTAGGGTTCTGACCTTTGACTGATTCATCTATCAATATATAACTTTAGTAAAGAAAAACATAAACCTGTATTTTTGCCGGTTTTTCTCGAATTCAGATGTTTTCCGAACCGGTGGTAGTTTTAACGTGCATAAGCGGCTTTTCTGGTCCTAAATTCAATAAAGTATTCTTGATTTCTTAATATATAACTTACACCACTAGGTTTGAGTCTTCAATTTATATATAAGGACTAACTTTTGCCCGCAGCTTCTCTCCTGTTAAGATATTAGATTTGAACTATCCCTCGGGAATATCACTTTTTTCTGTGTGAAAGGTACCCTATGTCGTTTTTTGTACCTCTTATGTACCCTTCCATGGCGATCCGGTATTAATGAATATCAGAACGATAAGAGAAAAATTCAATTCTGGCGGCAATACGAAAATTCCACAGAGTAAAATTATTTTAACTGTACTATTTTAGTATACGTTTCACTTATAGGTAAACAATTAAAAATTGGTTTGCATAGATAGGTAGTATCAGGTAGTCAGTAGGTAGCAGTAGTATGAAGGTAGATCTGCGTTTTACCAAAATATATATAAGAGTTGTTGAGGTATGTATGCGTGGTACACATATATGTTTCAACAACTCATATATGTATGAATAGTTAGCTTAGCTTAGGTTAGCTCAGATAGGTCGCGAATTGCATGTATCAGGCAACAGCCAAAGCCGAGGTGTGCCGCGCATCCTTGAGCTAGTTGTCAAAATAAAATCGGCTGAGTGCCTTAAGCGCTCGCCTTAGTAGTCCGGTGAAGCTGTTAAGACCTTACTTGGTCAATAGCGTAGTCAGTTCGAAAAAAAAAATGCGTTTTACCATCAAGATAGGTTTAAGCAGTAAGTTACAAAAATACACATAATAAATTATTTACGCGTCATTAATCAATAAAATGAGTGTGCAAAAAATGTATTATTGTAAAAACATATCGGGTGTAATATGAATACTAGGGTACACATACCACCTATACAAATATGAGTGAGTTATTATTGGCATTACTTCAATAAATTATATATTAAATATAAAAATACGTTTAACATGACTGTTTATTAATTGAAATGGTTAATTTCATGTTATAGGCATTTCTACTATAAGTATAATATGGCCATGTTATGAAAAGGGTTGAAAATCATATATCTAAGTAGAGAGACGTACTACTTAGCATACTATGGATTCACCGTGCGGGTGCCGGGTCCATCGCGTGGCAGCGAGAGAAATTCCGAGTAGTTCCCGAGACTTGTGACACGGGTGTAGGTTTAAGGAGCCCCTTTCCAATGTACATTAACACTCACCTTAACTACTCGTGTTTCTCTGCCTGCCTATCCAAATCTGGTATGAACCTGCTAATGCGGCTTTAGACGCTCGTTCTAGTATAGAACTCGCTGCAGTTCTGGAAAGACCGAGGTCTTTCAGCAGGCTATAGAGAGATTTTGCTGGTATACCTCTCGCTCCCACTTCTACGGCATATAGATTAACTATATAACCGTTTTTAGTCAACTCGTTTACAAAGTCGTAATACCTGTCCAGCTTCATCTCGTGGTCTTTAGGAATATAAGTTTCCTACGGAACGGGAAGGTCGACAAGTACAACGCGCTTTGTATGTTTAGAAAAAAAAAACAGTGAAATAAAATGAATAAAAATAAAAAAAGAAATAGAAATAAATATAGAACTACAGGAACAATGAAGAAGATATGAATTGATTGTGTGTATAATGATATATGTATAAAAAGTGTGCATGCTGAGTTAGAAGTTGCTAGAGGCCAGTTGTAGAGAGAAACATTAGGGTGATCCTACTTAAATACAAATGTATGATGATGAATGTTCATTACTATGTAGTTGTTTAAAAACACCGACGTTTAATTTTTTTTATCGCTTTAAAATAAAAAATAATATTTAAATGAATTATACATCGATTCTGATACAACTTCATTCTGTAATGTAAGATTTTTTTTTTCAAATAGCTTTTTTTTATTTATTTATTTATTTAGAAACACCAACAAGATTTACACTACAATAGTACATAACATGCATTTTTAAAGACTCTATATAAGTGCAATCTTAATTATAGGTGTTTACGACGTATTTATTATATTCTACAGCAAATAACTTAAGTAAATGAGACAGCTAAGACAAATACAACAAAAAAGAAGAGAAAACACTAACCATACATTATAATTTTCAGTTTAAGTTACTTAAATAAATTTGTTTATACTGACTGAGACTATTTGTGAATATATCTAGATTAGAGTTTTTAGATTCAGAATTATAAAGTGATATCATTTTATTTAGTCTATTTTATGTCAAAAGCAGGCAAACGAACAGGTAGTTCACCTGATGTTAAGTGAACACCACCGCCCATAGACACTAGCAACACCAGGGGAGTCGCAAGTGCGTTGCCAGCCTATGTATGGGAGCAGGGGTAGGGAAAGGAGAAAGGGGAAGGGAAACGGCGATGGGCCTCTGGCGCTCTCACTGACCGAACGAAACGCAACAATGCAAGCACTGTTACTTCACGTCGGCGTTCTGTGGGCCGGGTGGTACTACCCCGGGCGAGCCGAGCTATTCATGCTGAAACTAGTAATAGCTACAGCGTGGCTCTAGATATTTATATCCATGTGTAATTTACAATATATTTGTCGTTACATTTCAAAATGATCTAAATCCTATTTTAATCGTTAATATAACATGTTTAATTCTTGCAGGATTTCCAATTTTTATACGCCGAGAACGAAGTTCAAATTTTGCCGTCCATGAGGTTTTTTTATTTTTTATAAACCTTAATATTTAAATAGATAAAATTTAAAGACCATGATAAATAACGTAAAATATTAGTAACAGCTAAAATTAGATTTAGTTCATTTTGAAATGTAACGACACATACATAAGAAAGTAGTAACCACATCTCATCAATAACCAAGCACACAATCAAATACGCTAACCAATGAATGTGTACTAAATATTTTTGCAAGTTAAATAAGTGTATATGTGGTATCGTATCGCTTAAAATCTTTTAATAAAAGCTTCATTATAATGTAACCTGAAGCTACTAAATATAATATTAGAACAACAAGTAAATAGGATCGGCAGAACATGCTTTCTTTTTCCACTCTCCTTTGTCGGCTATCATATCAGTATTTACAACGTTTATGTATTTATTATTCTGTTTACCATACATCCATATATTCTTCTGTCTTCCTCTACTCTTACAACCGTCAATGTTTATACTTAAAACATTTCTGGTTATATGACTGTCATCTCCCCTCATGACATGCTCCTCATTCTAACCTATTTATTCCTCTTCAACTTTTCTGTCACTGGTATTATTTTCAAACTTCCTCTAATATACACGTTCGTTTACCCATCCGTTTTTCTCTACCACGTATAATCTTCTTTCATCCGTCGCTGTATTCATGTCAATAAATGTAAGAAATTTAAATCTATATATATATTAGAGATTCCCACCTATATATTGACTCATCACGATATCTCTGGAACCATAAGGCGTAGCGACTTGAAATATGGTAGGAATATTCCATTCGCCGAGTAGAGGTCAGCTGAGAACGGATTTTACGAAATTCCACCCACAAGGGGGATTGCGGGGGGGTAATCAGGGCGGGACAACATCAGCCGGGCCCGCTAGTTAAGTATAAAACACGTGAACACTAATTGGTTAAAGCTAGCGTAATTGTGTTTTTTTACACTCTTTTTTATTTTATTGTATTACTGGCAACCAATCCTCTATTGTTGCCATCGTCGAGCAGGTAATGATATTACAGGTTTCATGCGATCATTTCAATAAACGAACAAGAGGGTAGCCGTCTTGTTAGAACTTCCCAGGGAGTTTTTGCGGCAAGTCAGAATCTATGCTCCGTGGTATTATTTCCTATCCACTTCACGTGCACACACGATAAACAAACTATATTACGCAAAACATCACCAATATTACAAAGTATAGAGCAAAACAACACAAGACTATGAATAAAACACAAAAACCACTACATGACTACGGTTATATTGATGAAAATTAGTGTCAAAATATTAAAGAAACTCTTAGCAGAGGTTTCATGGTAACAATCGTTCTCATTCATTAACTATTATACTGTATAATATATTATTATATTGTATGATATATTACTATACTGTATTACTTTATTAATACTTTTAAAAAATTGCTTGAACATACTCAGGATTACTCTCAACACTAACTAGCATAATTGAGTAACTGTCAGTTCGATAGTTATCTCGTTACCTGTCACGTATCAAACGTCAATAATTAATGCAAATTCGTGATCATTGACCTGTTTTCAATCGTCGACAGGTAGTTCAAGCGGGTCGCCAGGAGCGCGCGCCGGTCGACGCTCCTCGCTCGCTCTTACACCCGAAGATGAACCTCTAGTCGATGTCGCTGTAAGTATTAGTATTTGACACCATAGCCTAATATAAAATACCATAGAAATATAGAACATAGAATGCGTCTATTCTAATAATTTTCGCGATCAATTATCCACAGTTAATGCAACGCGGTTGCGAAAATCGCTTCCAGTTAACATCCCGTTAGCTAAGTCTCGAAACACTTTCAAACGTATGCTTTGTTAATAGTCGTTTTAGTTATTTTAGTCGGCTATTTGGCAAACTTTATTCAATAAACATTATGTAAATTTTGTATACAACTTATTGGTGCACCTCTGGAAGACTCATAGGGAAAGCTGTTCATTTTATGGAATCCTTCGTTTGCTGAGCAATGTGCAATAAGAAATTTAATAGGTTGATATTTATGATTAATGATTAATAGGCATATAAAAAAGCAAATAAACCACACGAAAGAAGTAAAAACTTACAAATAAATACTTGCACGTTAAAGTCATACCGATTTATTAATAATTATATTATAAATAAATAAATAAATATAAATAATAATATAAATATAAATAATTATAAATAATAATAATGTGAAATACACACAATATAAGTATACACTTGAAATACTGCAATGACTATACACAAAACATACGTAATATTATGTTATTACTATAACATATAACAATAAAAACGTAATTATTCAAGCAATGCATTCATTGTCAGAGCGCGCTCGATGTCGAGTAGAGCCGAGTAATCACGATTTAGTGTGACCATCCTGAGCGTGATGGTTCGCTATTGAAAAAAGATTTTCCTTCAAAAATTATAAAAGGTGTCGTAACATTCAGAGGAGAAAGAAGAACATATAAATAGGTCACGTTTTGTATTTATCTGTATATAATATATTAGCCAAAAATATAATCGTCCGACGTAAAATACAATATTTTTACTTACAAGTATCATAGATGTGGCTAGGGAACGAATTAAGAATTTATACATGAGATACCACGCATTATAGTATCCTTAAAGGAATTTATATATATGCTTGTATCCCTATAAAGTATAGTTATCCCTCTTCCAAACGAAATTGGACGAAACGGACCAATAAAGAATTTAATATTTATCATTTCTGTGAAAATGTACGTTTTGCACAACCTATAGAAGACTTAAGTTAACTTTGAATTCTGCTAAAAAAAATATACTTCTATTCACCTACAATTTCTAGCAGCAAACATTATAAAAATTTCATGTTTTAGATTAATATTAATATATTTTTTCAATATAAGATTCGACAAGTTTAAAACCTGTATATTCGTAAGCTATACGTAGAACGTAGAACAACAAAAATAGAACTAATGCGGTGTTATTACAAAAAAGTTAAATACGTATTGAACACTTGCTTTAAATTAAATGCACCGCGGTCGCTGAATGTTCGCCATCTTGCTCTTTTGTCTCGCTTTGGTTACGTTAGGTTAGACTTGCGAAAAAGGATAACGTGAACTTGGCACGGGCGAGCGCAGTGCATTTAATTCGACATATTTTTAAACCAACTTTTTAACTTTTTTGTAATAACACCGATGAGGTTGCACTAACAAATTAATAATACTTTTAGGCTAAATCATATAAAGTACTAATATACTTGAAAATAACTATATATTAAACAGTATGTATTATCTATATCTTCTATTACATCTTCTATATATCTATATCTATACATATAATAAGAATGTAAATGTTACGTGTCTGTACATTTTCGATTTTCGTGAAAAAATTCGTTGCAGGTGTCTAGGAATAAGTAATAGAAAACATTTCAATCATTTTTAGAAATGTCTGTCTGTCTATATGTCTGTCTGTTTGTATGAACACGCATCACTGATAAAGTACATGGATTACAATAAAACCTCACCAAGAAAATCATAAAGCATATTCTCGAGAGTAACTTGTCTTTATTTGATTAAATTCGGTCCACTCTATCATAAGTTATTGTAATTTGAATGACGGCTCGAGTTAAGTACGAGAGAAAAGTAGTAATCTTTAACTAATTTGGTGGAACGTGGTAATCTCAAGAACCGATGGTCCGATTTGAAACATTATTTCCGTGTTAGATAGCTCATTTATGGAGGAAGGCTATAGGATATATACCATCACGCTAAGTCTAATAGGAGCGGAGCACTAATGAAGAATATTTCAAAATCGTTTTTTTTTTTTTTTGAGAGCTTTCGCTGCGTGTTAGCATTTGTCTAAAGTAACTATTCTGCGCGGACGAAGTCGCGGGCAGAAGCTATTTAAATATTAAATTAGATATGAAATCGTGAATAACGAAAAATCTAAATATAACAAACAGTATATTAATAACATAAATGCAAATATATATACGAAAAAGGATGGATTTAAATTTTATTATAATTAAAAGTAATTTCAAATACAAGTGCGCTGTAAATTTCCGATCCAAATAAGTTCGTTACCCGATTCATTATTGACATTTTCCGACCACATTATGTTCATCGACAATAGCAATCAAGCGTAAGGTAGTAATTCATATAAAGTATTAATAATGTACAGTACATCTATATAACTTTTTATTCTACTCTATTTTAATATTCAAGTATTGTTATGTAGTCCGGTGAAGCTGTTAAGGCCTTGCTAGGCCAATAGCGTAGTCAGTTCGAAAAAAAAAACCTTGTGATTAAAGAAAGCAGCCCCGTAGCCTCGATCGCATATACTAGAAGATTTGTATGGTTCTCTGTTGTAATTGAACTCATACCTATAATTGTTTCGTTTACAATAAAGGATTCGATTCATTAGTAAAAGTTATTTCCCATACACATTTCGTATTACACAATTATACTGCATTATAATTCATGTCTTTTGATAGATTTAGCGTGCTAATAATATGACGATCGATAACGAAAAATAAGTTTCCATGTTGTTCTCTTTAATACAATTAAATTATACACAATATCCAAACGATTTACGTACAAAGCCTTCAAATATATGCAAAAAAGGTCAAATAACGGAATTTAATGAATGAGAAATAACCACTGCATGACACACACATTAAGACAATGCCAAAAATTCCTTTCGGTCATTACGAAGTGTGCCTGATTGCATTTTTTTATAACATGAGATAAGTAGAACGGTTGTTGACACAGCGATTATGAATAATTTCCTTTGATGGACTATTCTCATATAAGATTTATATAGATATTTGGAGTATAATAAATCTACATCTATACATATAACAGAAATGAAGTGTCTGTATGTAATATCAAAATAACATTTTTTTACTGATTGGGTGTGAAAATATACACGCAACTGATATCGAAAATGCAATTTTTAAAATTCTTGTCGGTCTGTCTGTCTATTTGTTCCGAGTAATCTCCGAAACGGCTGTACCGATTTTGACGGGACTTTTACCAGCAGATAGCGGACATTATAACAAGTAATTTAGTTTATTTTAATTAAGACTAGCTGTTAACTGTGGCTTCACTCGCAGTACTATTTCCAAAACGGTTCGACCGATCTTCACGAAACTTTCACTGGCAGGTAGCTGACCTTAAAAAAATAATTCAAGTAATTTTAGTTTATACTAGCTGTTAACCGTGGCTTCGCCCGTAGTGCTATCTCTAAAACGGTTAAACCGATCTTCACGAAACTGTCATTGACAAATGTCTGACCTTATAAAAAGTAATTCAAGCAATTTTAGTTTATACTAGCTGTTAACCGTGACTTCGCCCACAGTGCTTTCTCCAAAACGGTTAGACCGATTTTCAAGGGACTTTCACTGGCAGATAGTGGACCTTATAAAAAGTAATTTAATTTATTTTAATTTAGACTAGCTGTTAACCGTGGCTTCGTCCGCTGTGCTATCACCAAAACGGTTAGACTGATTTTCACGGAGTTTTCACTGGTAAATAGCGAACCTTATAAAAAGTAATTGAGGTTATTCTATTTTAGACTAGCTGTTACCCGCGACTTTGTCCGCATGAAATTTAGCAAGATTTCAACTCGTTCTTTATTTTTAATATTAGAAATAATTATTAGCTTATTGCTTACAATTCGACATTATAATTATTAATAACTTTAATGATATAGAAGTCTTCCTAATAAGATATTGGATTATAAACGTATTACGTAAGTTCCATAATACAATTTCTTGCGGAACAGACAAGCGTTTATTTTTTGTATAGTCACAAAATCTTAATTATAATAATGGCAGTGTATATTAAATGTAATGTAAATGTAAATCTTTATAATAATATTTTAAGTTATTGTTTCATTAGTTCATTATATAGTGTAAGTAAGCACTGAGGTAGTTATATGGTGGGTTCAGGTTCCAAATATGTTGCTGATGACAAACCTCATTTGGCACGCTGTTTATATCTAATGTACACGTTACATGTTACTTTTAGTGGCGTACGCGTCGTACTTGCAATTGTCTTTAAAGAGCATTTCTATAATTATACATAGTCTCACAATTTTATAATTATTTAATACGATTTTAAAAAACGTGTGCGAAGCTGCGGGTACAGCTAGTATATAATAATCATTTAATAGGTGGTAGAGCCACGCTGAAGCTATTACTGGTTTTAGCATGAATGGGCCGGCTCGTCCAGGTACTACCACCCTAGCGCAGGGCTATAGCTATAGTCGAATTTGAGGTAGGGCAGCATTGGTTACAGGTAGGCCGGAAGTAAAAATTTATCATAATTGATCTGCCCTCTAATGTCACAAACTGTGGTATGTTCGGAAAAGTTTAGATTCCTATCGCTACAATTTTTTGTATCTCAAACTATGAATAAATCATTTAATTATAATAATGTATCTTAATTTTGGTATTTTTGAGGTAGGATATTGTGTTTTCAAGGTAGGGCATTGCACCACAATGCCTCCCCCTAGCTACGGCCGTGCCCGGCCCACAGAAAACTGACGTGAAGTAATAAGTGCTTCTTGCGTTGTTGCGTTTCGTTCGGTCAGTGAGAGCGCCGGAGACCCACCTCATTTAAAAGGCCGGCAACGCACTTGCGACTTCTCTGGTGCTGATAGTGTCTTTTTTTATATTATAGGAAGCAAACGAACAGGCGGGTCACCTGATGGTAAGTGGTCACCGCCGTCCATAGACACTAGCGACACCAGGGGAGTCGCAGGTGCGTTGCCAGCCTGTGTTTGGGGGAAGGGAGGAGTAGGGGAAAGGGGAGGGGGAAGAGGAGATGGGCCTCTGGCGCTCTCACTGAACGAACGAAACGTAACAATGCAAAAACTGTTACTTCACGTCGGTTTTCTGTGAGAGGGTGGTACTACCTCGGGCGAGCCGACCTATTCATGCTGGAACCAGTAGTAGCTTCGGCGTGGCTCTACCACCTACAAACGGACCTATTGACGGCGGTGACCACTTACCATCAGGTGACCCGCCTGTTCGTTTACCTCGTATGACATAAATATATATCATATATATATATAGGATAAATCATATCAGTACCTTTGACTAGTCTGTTTCCTAATCGATTTTCTTTACTATTTATTGTTTATAAGCTATTAACGATCTTTAGTACTATCGATAAAACAATGGAGACTGTGTTTTCTTCCCTACCTTGGAACACGCACATATTTAAATTTCATTTCCCGAAAATGACAAAACTGTTAAAATTTGTTGTGAAATTCATAGGAGGCAATAGATTTTACTTATAAATTGATTGGTACAGTGGGCGAACACTAGTCAATAAAAAGCGGTGAAATTCGACGTAAGATATTAATATTGCTGCAATATTTTTATTGAATTAACACAAAGGAATATCAACAATAAAATTTACTACATTTATTATTCCCTTATCTTTTTATTAAACTGACTAACAACGTCTGAATCACAGGTAATCCAAAAGACTTTTGTTTCATCGTTTTGTATATTACACACTGTTTTATCTATATAATAGTGGAAATTATGATCATTGTCCGAAATATAAAACACAAACATATATATTTTGTATATTGTGTTCTTAAAATACAAAGAAGTAGGGCTTTTATACAAAATAACTACTTTACACTTTACTTTATTATATATGATCTGATATAATTTATTTTCATGACATATATGACATTACAGATTACACCAATCATTCTACTATTTACTCATAACTAATTATAAGTTACTAGACAGCGGGCCCGGCGGACATTTTCCTTGACAATAAAAAAAAATCTTAAAAGTTAACCGCAGCGCCACCTACCGGGTCCAATTGTGAATCTAAGCCATTATCGGATCCACTGGAACAAGCACACAAAATTTGATCAATACTGTTCATGCCAACTTTGAATAGGATAATGGAAACTTTGTTTTATGTATTTTATAGTTCCCAACAATATTTTTGGGATATAGCCGTAAATTCACGCTTGCTGATATTAACAGTGACGCATCGCATGTTAATATCAGCACCTCCAGATATCAGTATTTTTATCATTTTTTTGTCACTTTTTACAAATATATACATTTATTTCTAATTTACACTATTCTTAATCCAAATTTATTACATTTTATTTTCTGTTTTTTAGTTGGATTTTTTATGAAAGCGTTTTTTTTTTAGTTTTTTTAAACTATTATTTATTTTTCATTTTTTAGTTAAATTTTTTTAACTTTTTTTTCGGATTATTGCATTGTCATCGACCTTTGACAGGTGTGCAAAGTTTGAATTAAATCTGATCGTTCAAAGTAGGACAAAATCGAGCTCAAAGGGGTCGGTTACATACATACATACAGGTGAAACTAATAAAAGCGTGATAAAAACAAAGTTAAAATATGTTTATTGGATACTAAAAATGGTATTTATTTATTCTTAAGTTAATTCGATATTATTCGTATACTGTTTCTACCTAAATTTGTGTTCTGCGCAGCTATTTACAGAGCGATCAAATAGTTTGGCGAGAACTATACATAACCAAAGTTTAATTGAATATATTAACAGATGATGATTGGAGCAGTGAATCTTTGTAAATTGTTGACTCGTCCTCAGTGATACTCTTTTTTCTACTTATTTTTAATGGTTCGTTATTAACCTGTATTTAATTTCTCGAGCCTAGGTCGTCTCCGGATGGAGCCCCCGAGATGTTACTATCGCGATACAGTGACTCACACACATCGTTTGTATATACATGAGATCACCTCTCACACACGTGCACATATATACACATGGTGGAAGGGTTTTGTTTTTTCCCTTATCGAACTGAATCGACTAGTTTAGTTCGTTTCATATCCGATATACAATGCGTTTGCATCTCAATTACAATTTTGCATTACAATGCAATCTCAACTGTATGATTCACAAACGAATATATGTATGAATAGCTTAGAATAGTTTAGCTAGGCCAGATCGGGATTTTGGTGACAGACCAAGCCGAAGTGTGCCGTGCACCGTTGAGCATGTTACCTGAATAAATTCGGTTGAGTACCTTAAGCGTTCACCTTAGTAGTCCGGTGAAGCTGTAAAGACCTTGCCAGATCAATAGCGTAGTCAGTTCGAGGGAAAAAACCTGTATTTAATTTGTATTTGCTGTTTCTTTTCCAAAAACATTTTTTTTTTGTGTTTATAATTTTTGTTCTGTAAATTAAGCTAAGTTATATAAATATAAGCCCGTAAATAAATGAAAAAAAAATTGGCATAAGCTATTTGTATCATGAAATTGACGTCAATATTAAAGAGACTAAGAATTTTCTAAGACTAAAAATTCCAGGTATGAGTTAATTTTTAATCGAATACACTTCAAAGATATGCAGTTACCTAATTAGATATCTTTCTCATAGAGCCTATCAGTAACGAGAATATGTTATTCAGGTGTAGAGATGTTTTAAAAGCGTGTATAATCACTGTAAACTAATCCTAATCATAAATAATATTACAAATTTGAAAGTGACTTTATTTATTTCACGTCTTAAATACTTAACCGATCATCATGACATTTTGTCTATACTTTGTTAGGAGTACAGAAAACGACATAAGCTACATTTTATATAGAAAAAAATATATAGTTTTCGAGGAACAGATTAAATCTACATTTCTTTTAATATATATCATAGGAGGCAAACTAACAGGCGGGTCCCCTGATGTTAAGTGATAACCGCTGACCAAAGATACTAACAACACTAGAGGAGTCGCTAACGCGTTGCCAGCCTGTGTTTGGATGAGGAGATGAGGAGAAGGGGGTGGTGGAGGGGAGGTGATCCTCCGGCGCTCACTCACCGAACGAAACGCAACAATGCAAGCACTGTTACTTCAATTCGGTTTTCTGTGAGAGGGTGGTACTAGCCCGGTCGAGCCGACCCATTCATGCTGAAACCGGTAATAGCTTCAGCGTAGCTCTACCACCTCTAAAATTACACCATTAGTGCGAGCAAAGCTTCAAGCAAAAGCTTGTATCTGGCATGATTTAGATTATATTCTACGTTGTTAGACTGAATACTTGGCATTTAGTTAAAAATGTGTATTCGTCACACTTGCCATTGGCGAAATTGCCTCCCTAGGTAGAGGCCATACCAAAAAAAAAGCTAGTTTCTAATAAAGACCTAAATAATAACGATTTTAGTAAATATAATGTAATGCTCATCTCACGAAGACCCAAGTTCAAAGTAGTTAATTTAAGTGCAAGATAAAGATGCACACTTTATATTTGTGACTTAATTTAGGTTATTTCATTACACAAATTAATATTGAGTACTTTGCATTAATCACTATTCAAAAAACTACGCCCAACTATCTACGAATGTCTAGACAACTTAATTGTCTCTAGGACTGTTGCCAACATTCAATGTCCCTGAGAAAAGTTTTTTTTGTTCTCATTTATATAAAGAACTTGTTACAGGAAGCCTGAAATGGAAGCATGTATCTTTAAACATTAGATTCCATGTTACGCTAAGTGCCTATGATAATACGTAATCATTTGTTATGTAGTATTATTTAGTGAAACGACTACTAAAATTACCTTTTAAAATAAATTATAATTATCCGTAATCAGTGCAGCTCTAATTGATAACAGGGCTTTATCAGATTTAATCACGAATTATAACATATATGTAGTATAATTGGACACACTGTAAAGGACAATCGTGCGCATGACGTAGCTCATGAACTTTAACAGTGGTGTTAGTAATATATTTTTAAATTAAAGTTATAATTCATCATTTAAAGTGATTTTTTTCTTCAAAATGTAGTGAGTGAAGACCTATTAACCGATGGTAACGTGAGTGAATTAAAATTTATAAAGTTAAGAAGGGTTCACATGTGTATGTATCTATAAAAAATCAATATGTATATAAAAAAAATCAATACGATTCGAATAGATTAGTATGAGTTATATAGATAAGAATTCGGGAATAAATTAATAACCGATTTCAACAATTCAATGCTTTTAAGCAAATAAAATATGATTACAAAACTTTACCGCAATCAATATAACGTGGTATAATTATTTTAACAAATTTGATGCCTACAATTTAGACTTCCTCATGATGTAATTGCATTTATAAAATTGTAAATATGGATTCGAATAAGAATGAGACATCAAAGTCTCAAACAGACAAAAAACAACCAGGCTGTTGGGCCCGGTTCAAAACGTTGTTTGAAGGCAGAGGTTTTGATTTGGAGTATGAATACAACCATGGAAGGCACACAAACATTTTAGAGGACAATCGAAACGATACAGCAGGGTATAGAAGAACCGAGGATAGAAAATCTTTAAGCAAAAAAACTACGTTTGAAGTAACAAATGACACGAATAATGGTGAAGTAGCAGGCGAGGTCAATTTTTATGAACAATTTGCAACACTGGGCGATGATTTCAAAGACGAGTATGATATATGGAGAAGATCTTCGGGTATTCGTAATCGTGTTTCGATAAGGCCAAGTGCGTTGCTAACAAACATTGCTGAAGAAATAGGAGAAGATGATGATATTGAAGTGGTGAGTATGGTTATATTGTGGAAAATAGTTTGTTCTCTTACCAGTGACTAAATAACCAAAAGTATCAATTGAAATCGTAAGAATAATCCTTTAACAATATACTAAGCAATTTTAATAAGTTTTCATTTCAATTTGTGACCGTTTTTGTTCTCTACTGAACAAAAGGTAAGAGGGATATATAACTGCTAACACAGTTCTAATGAAAGTAATAATTATCTTGTATAAATGTATAGGTTACGTAGATTGCTTGTCACGTCCAAATATTTGCTCATTATTGTTATTGTATGAATTACTGGCCGTCCGTAGGAGGTTTTTAAAAGATAGGCAATTTTTTGTCCTTACTAAAACTTATAATATAATTAATTAATACAATATTTTACTTAAAATAAGGTGTTAACCTCCAAGGTCAAGCGATAGAGCGAGATTGTCCTTTTGTTATCGCTTCATTGTCCCACGAAGTGTTCGTTTCACACGGTCAGCGCTTTTCGATTATTCACATGCGAACTTGCACTGTAACCTGAGTTCGCGTTATCTGGTTCTAGGTAGTAAAGTAGGTAACATATGCAATTGTTCATTCACGTGGCTTAATTTTACCAATTTGACCAAAATCACAACCGATGTTAGGTGACGTCAATAAAAACTGCCAATAATAACTGACTTCTTTGTGTTCATAGCTAATGATTTAATATTAATTTTAGCAATGTTATAGGAGATAAAATTACTGCAATTTATCTAGTGATATATATAACATATTTGCTTCTCCCTGCGACTTCGACCACGTGGAATAATTACTTTGGGCTAACGTTAACACGCAGCGGAAGCTCTGAAAAGGAAAAAAAAACGATTTTAATACATTCTTCATTGTTGCTCCGCTCCTATTGGTACGGTATATCCTATAGGCCTCCTCGATCAATGAGCTATCTAACACTGATAGAATTTTTCAAATCGGACCCGTAATTCCTGAGATTAGTGCGTTCAAACAAACAAACAAACTCTTCAGCTTTATAATATTAGCATAGAGTGTATAACAGGATAGTATAAAATGGATAAAAGATATTCCTTGTCATCAAGCTGGTCAGCAAATGCTGCGGCTGGGTGTAAAGAATAACAAGGCAATGAGTCTAAACGAATTGTTACTGAAGTGAAAGTTCTTATGGCACGGTAAGGAAAAATTTTCGTTAAACGTTATGCTTTATACGTTTAGTATTTGTGTGCATGTATAAGTATGTACAAGTATCTGCCTGGGTCTAATAGTATACCATAAATTGATAACTGTATAGTTAAGTTTTTATTCTAGAGAACTTCATATAGTATACAATTCACGAGCATTCTAATTAATATATAATTTAATACATATAAGCCAAAGTTGTTACACCAGTCTAGGCCTAGGCCTCACAAGCCTACGATAGAGGGTGCTCATTATGACTTAGTAGGATATATCGCGTACATTTGAAGTTATTTTACAAAACACTAATAATGTTCATAAAGAGTCTGAACATTACATAGTACACAATTGAAAGATTAAAGAACTAATTCCAACAATCTCGTATTTTACTATCGCGAATACTGACGTCTTCAGCTGAATGACGTAGCGAATGAGTTTGCGTATGTCGTAAATGAAAGAATGAAAAATATTTATTCAACATTGAAAGAGAGTGAAACGGATTTAGTAACGTCTGCGTTCCAATTATAATAGATATATCCGACTATAAATGCTCTGTTCGTTTGTTGTAACGATAAATTAAAACATTGTTAGTAAGTTGAAATTGTTCAACATCTTTAAAGCTCTTCATTTTATTTGTATATTAACTTGGTTGGTGTAATTTGTTTTTACATAGTTAGAAGTAATTAAAAAATCAATATTGCGATTATATCGGATTTAAGCATCATGTATGATTTAAGAATAAGTTGTTTTTTGGCAATTGGTTCTATCGATATAGCAAGAAAGGTCAGACGAATTAAGCGTGCAATTATTAAAGTGAAATCTGTTATTTTCTGTCTTGAGTTTAAAACGATTCCATGTCGATGTCGGCTGTATAATTCCTTACCATTAATATCCAGTTTATAAAATAAATATAGACCTTTTTTTAAATAAATTAATAAATTCAATGTAATCAAGTTGCGTGATAACACTTTAATTTACAAAAACTGGAATGTATACCAGCTATGATGATTAAATCTTTATAAAAACAACCAAACTACACTGGAACAGTTCGATAAACATGGTCACATAATATTATGTATGTATCACATTACATAAAACCGGTAAAAACGAATTATTCGATTTTATAAACCGATAAATTAAACGCAATTTAATTATGTAAACACTCCTATTAAATTTTACCGGTTTTAAAATCAATTCAAATATGCTCTCTAATACTCAAGCCATAACTGTATATTGGTATATCGATTATTAAATGTTGAAGGAACCGGTTACAAAATAGAAATCCGAATGAACATTTTGTCTCTCAGAACCGAAACCGGTTTCTTTAATTGATCCGTTTGTCGCTGACAGAGTCATTGGACAGTGTTACGTGTACGCGGCCGACAAACAAAACTAGTCTGTAATAACTATGACATAGTCAGAGACGAATTTGAACGAATATTTATAGATACCTATATCAATTTTCATTTTCTTGAAGAGATCCAATCACTTGCCATGTTTCTACATCAACTTTAAATTTTTAATAATGGCATCTCGTAAATATGATTCTGTCAGTATCAAGTCAGTCATGAGGAAGTCACTTTATAGGTACTATTAAATTTTTATTATATAATTTATTTTTTCCATATTAGGCTACTGAAATACACCACATATACGTGTAAGCGTTCATAGATTACAGACCTCGTCGATATTTTTGGTCGCTCTGAATATAGCCATAAGTTCTGGTTTGAGCGTAATATTATAGTCAATGGTTTAATGCAAATGAATGATAAAATTTTATAAGAATCCAAATTTGACATTTATTTACACTTAAGTTATCTCGACATTATTATATATGATATAATAGATATTTATACCTAACTTTATATTCTGTACAACTATATTCAGAGCGGTCAAAAAGTTTGGCGAGGACTATACTCTCCTATCAAAGGAATAAACAGGTTATTGTAACTGTAATACAATCAAATTCGATAAATCGATCTTATTATATAAATATTATATATAAATATCTTTTTACCTACTAATATTCGACTAAGCAAATCGTTCATTTTTTTTAAATATATCATTGAAGGTAAACGAACAGGTGGGTCACCTGATGTTAAGTGATCACCACCGTGCCTAGACACTAGCAACACCCGGAGCTGTCGCAAGTGCGTTGCCAGCCTGTGTTTGGAGGCGGGGGAGGGGAGGGAAGGGTGAAGGGGCTGGGGAGGGGAGAGGAGTGGAGGGGGAGGTGGGCCTCCGGCGCTCTCACTGACCGGACGAAACGCAACAATGCAAGTACTGTTACTTCACGTCCATATTCTGTGAGAGTGTGGTATTACCCCGGGTGAGCCGACACCCATTCATGCTGAAACGACTAATAGCTTCAGTGTGGCTCTACCACTTACCAGAACATCATTACTATAACTTCAGTGGCATTGATTTCCACTCGGACTTTCGCTTATATTGTTATTATTAATTAACCTACACTCGCGGCATTATTCCCGTTAAGGTAGATTTGATTTAACTCTCTGAAACAGTAATTTTATCGAATAATAGGTACCAAATGTCCTTTTCTCTAACTCTGACAAGGTATCAGCCATATTTCATGATGGTCTATTGAGTAAGTTAGGCATAAAAGCGTAACAAACAAACAAACTAACGTACTTAGGATAATTGTACTTGCATAATATATATACAATAGACAGATGTATTTCGATTTCTTTTAGATAACATTTAATAACAAAATAATTCTCCCTTAGAATTGATTTCATATAATATTATTAGAGATACACAGAGCTGTACAAATGTCCAATGATGTACTTTATTTATTATGTTCTTATTACTACCCAGCATTCAATAGACGTTTAGCCTCCAGCGAACATATCAGAAAGCGAGCAAAGCATATCACTCTAATTGGATTAAATATATCCGACGCAAAATCAAGGATCGTAATTATTGTAATCTGGGGTTGTTATGTCTCTAATCTTAAATTGACGTACTTGTTTTTTATTGATCGTGCATAGTGACGTGTTGAATGTTATTGCGTATGATAAAAAAAAATAATGCAGTTAACGACTTCAATCGCCCTGCGAATGATTTTCATTTGTTTTCATTCCACTTATATTGTAACGTAAACAAAATTTAAAACAATTGACAAATAAATGAAACGAACTGTGTTTTAAAACCAAAGAGTTCTATTTTCAAATGTCATAATTAATTTTCAAATATTCTTATTGTGAGTGGCCAGTACGGGAAAATATTAGTGTGTCCTTTTTACTCATTTTTATCGGCGGTTTATTTAGCAATTTCACAAAAAAAATTATGGTATAAAGTGAAAACAAGACATACTCTTAAATTCATATTAAGGGGACTAGTTAAGTAAAATTTGCCACAACTGGGTCGACTTTTTTATTGTAGCACGACAAATCTATTATATATTGTATGGAATACTACATAGTGCAATGCAAAAACAATAGTAACACATAGAGATGATGACCTATTCAACGACAGTCGGCAGTGTCATGCCTGCCTGCAAACCAATTGTATAAAATGATAAATAGAATTATAGACATTAAATATACGTATGACGGTGTCCAAAACACCCACTCTGTACTCAACTAAAGTAGCTGTCTGTAAATTTAGAATTAATCACAAATAAACTTTCAAACATACTTCCTACAGACAGAATATTCATTTTCTAGATGTCTCGCTACATAACTTCAATAAACTTGCATTTTTTCTCAGACTTGATGTTCAGCAATAAATGTTCAATAAACTGGTTGCGCGTTACAGGTGTGTTTAAAAATTCCATTGTTTAAAGTATGGTTTAAACTATTTTAAACTTAATAAGGTATCTACAAAAATAGGTCAAAATATCAACCGTTTAACGTATATTAACAAAATATAATGTCAATAATATACGAAGTCCTAAACAGTTTCAATTCAAAAACCTTGTGTTAAACCGTACCATTTCAAATACAGTTATTCAAAGTTATTTGAAATCGTTATGACCACAAAATCAATTTACTCAGTCCAAGTAAATTAAAGTATTGTATGATATTCAGGGGAATTCCTTTAAAACTTCAATCGAAACATTTGTTATGTTAGCGTTTAAAAAATATCAATGTTAATTATATCTCTATATTTTATATATTGTTAACATATTAATTCTCACAAGTAAATAGTCAGTATTCATTGTATAACGCTGATTCTGAATGAACGATTATTTTGACTAACAATAGACTTCGACAAAGGGTGGTCTCTTCGACCTCACTACAACAATGGCCGCCATTTACAGTTGTGAGGCTACCTCGCAACCACCGAGATTATATTGCTGCTGAATGGACTCTATTCGTATTGAATTTTAATAGATTTTGTCTCTGAGGATTTTACCCAAAGTGTTTTCGTTTCTAGATATTTTTTATCCACTACATCATGTGTTAATATCGTAGTAGTAAAAGTAGAGTCACACTAATGCGGCACTTCAATAGTCCGATACGTTCAATAATAATTGTTCTATATAATGCAATAATCCGAAACACGCTAGTTTTCAAAGTGCCGGATTAGTGAGACTGAACTATATCACTACATACAATGAAACAAAGTCCGCTTCCACGTCTCTATGTCTGTCTGTTCGCGATAAACACAAAAACTACTCAACGGATCTTCATGCGGTTTTCACTAGTATATAAAGTAATTATAAAGGTTTAAGTATATGATTGGATCCGATAGATGGTGCAGCGGTCTGATACTAGGATTTTTTATGATCAGGGCGGAACAACGTCCGCCCGGGCCGCTAGTATTAATTAGTACTTGGGATTCTAACTACGAAAATGTTTTTCCTTGCATCGTAGGACCTACAACTATATCAACATGAGCATTTTCACCTCTGTTAAATTTTATCAAAAATTTCAGTATTTGTATGCATTACCGTAGAAGTAAAATCTGGACCAATGTATCTCTTCGCATACGATAAGAAAGGATTTTTATTACATAGCGAGATGGCAGGATGTTATTACCCAACTGAGGTCACAACCTCCGTCCACGTGGTTATGAATTCATACCAGTGCCTCTTTGGTATATCGTGTTTTGAAATTAGTTGATCCGGCTACGAGGAAGGTTGCCCATCGACAGCATAACGACGACCAATGTTGTAGTGTTGTAGACTTGAGTTCTAGCTTAGGTCAGTGCCGTTCACTTTGTTGTGTTGAAATAAAAACATTATTCTGGCACGATCCTAAAATATTAGGCTATGAACCCATAAGTTGTTTATTTTGTTAATTAAGATTAATTTGGTAATCTTATCGATTACTTAAATTTGACTCTGTTGAATCTGTTGTTGTAGTAGGTTACATGGTCTCTGAATAACAGTGAAGTATTAACCTAATGTCTCTTGGTTCGTGCCTCAATGAAAAATATTGAAATTAATTTGCAATGCCATCGACTAACCGAAACAGAAACCCATGCTATGATTTCTTTCAAGAAATACTTATATAAGGTACTTATATAATTATATGCATGAGTAATTGAAACCATGCATAAATTGAGATCGTTGTTAAGTAAACTTGAAGCCGTGTCTCTAATAAATAATAGGTATTTTTACCTATGAAATTGCCGTTCTGCAGTACTGGTCATTTCAAATCAAAATAATTTTTGTTTGGCTAAGAATTTTAATTTCAAATTAATTTTATTTTAAAAACATGGAATTCTTTTTCCGAAAGTAGTCATTTGTTTATTGATTAGTGTTACATTTTCATCGCATTTCAATCTTTTTTGTCATCAACGTTAAAAATTCGAGTAATTATGGAATATGCAGCAACGCGGCACAAGCGGCACGCAACATCAACGACGTTTACGGAGCGAACACTACAAACCAACGCACCACCTGTTATTGGTTTGCTCGCTTCCGGTCTGGGAATTTCGACCTGAAAAATGAACCTCGCGGTCGTCGGAAGACTTTGGTTGACAATGACGACTTAAAGGCGATTGTGGAAGCTGATGATACACAATTTACGGCTGAATTAGCAGCAGCTTTCGACGTTAGCGTCAAAACAATATGGGCCCATTTGCGTCAAATTGGTAAGTTAAAAAAGCTTGACAAATGGGTGCCCCACGAACTCAATGACTGCTCAACAGACACACAAATGAAGGAATTTTGAACCGCATTGTTACCTGCGATGAAAAATGGATTCTGTTTGATAACCGCAAGCGCTCAGCAAGTTGGTTGGATCCTGGTTCAGCACCTAAACAATGCCCTATACGAAAACTTACCTCTAGAAAAGTGATAGTCACTGTTTGGTGGTCTAGCGCCGGTGTGATTCATCACAGCTTCTTACCAAACGGGATGAGCATTACTGCAGATGTGTACTGTGAAGAACTGAACACAATGATAGAGAAGCTGGCACATCTCCAACCAGCATTGGTCAATCGCTCGTCTCCGCTGCTCCTGCACGACAACGCGCGACCTCATACTGCACAGCAGACGGTCTCCAAGTTGCAAGAACTGGGGTTGTAATTTCTCCATCATCCGCCCTACTCACCAGACCTTGCGCCTACAGACTACTACTTTTTCCAGATTTTGGATAACTCCTTGGCGGGAATTCAATACCCGAGAGGCAGTACAAAATGCCTTTGAAGAATTTGTTGCCTCCCGCCCAGCTGATTTCTTTAAGAAGGGGGCATCAATAAACTGCCACTGCGTTGGCAAATATGCATTGATTGCATGGGTGATTACTTCGATTAATACAAATAAAAAATACATGAAAAAAATTCGTTTCAATTTTTTCATACAAAACGGCAATTTCATAGGTGAAGACCTAATATATTATTTTATTTACAATCTAATCGATTCGCAATTGTTTCCGTGGGCGGTGCACAATCATTTCGAATGCATGATCTTTGTTTTATCGCTTTGTTTGTTATATTCTGTCTAATAATTTTACGTATTCCTATTATTGCAAGAAATATCGTTGTTGTAAATATTGTCAGTTTTACTATGTTTGTTTATCGGTGTTCTTTATTCTTTCTGAATGTTTGAAAGTTATATAAATAATAAAATACAAGACGTTCTAAAAATCTTTTATGCTCTAAAAGCATAAAATAAAAATGCCCGTACAAATTGTAATGTTCATAAATTTGACGTTACATTAAAATGACTATAACTTGTGAGTAATGTATAATCTGTATTCGTCATTTACATTACTAATGTGAGTACATAGAGTGAGTAATGGAATGCAAAGAATCGTAAAGTCAACCAAATACTAAGTTCCAATGCATTATTAGAAATGTAAAACTGTGAACACCCGCGACAACAAAAATGCAATTAATTGCATGAAGAGGGGTTATATTATGTAAATATATTTACCGCCCCAGTGGAAGCAGAGGGTAAGGAATTTCGTAATTGGAATTTATACTTTTATAGGACTGTTTTATTGCAACTCATATTTTTCTGTTCGCTTAGTCACTCGAATAATATTTTGCTTTTCTCCTGAATATAAGAGGTTCGTTAAACTTGCACTCATGTGGAATGATAGGACGCTGTAACGTTTTATATTTTTGACAAATATAAAAGATTTTCTTGCAATAATATTGAACTTTAATGAATTGGAAACATTACAATTACTTTCTAAAATTACATCTTATATCAGCTTCTTTTATTACTGGATTTTAGATACTAGGTTTAAGTGGTAGGGCCACGTTGGAGCTATAACTGGTTTCAGCATGATCTACAGATTCTACAGAGAGATCTAAAGAGTAAAACTTTTTAAACTGCACAACAAGGAAATGCACTTAATAAGACGCCGATTTACGTCATAACCGTTTACTCGGTTGGTTTAATGACCCAAAGTGATTCATAGTTCTAATACGAGAGATTAGTACTCTTCTCGGTCATTTCAACGATATCTGAGTGTAACCAACCGAGCGACGACACATCGGACGACTCCATATCAGCTATGTTTTTGTCCTTACCCGTGTTATGAAAGTCATCGATACAGTGAACAATATACGCTTTCGTCATACTTATAATGTTAGGCGCTGTGTACCGAATAGTGACTTGTAAATAAATATCTGGAATCTTCGAAGATTTTTGATTTTTTTTTTTATTTTGTTGTTTTCGCACAAAGATCACTCTGAATTCGCGATATAAAGGGAGAGGGGTGAACGCAATTTAATACGATTCACTACTCTTTCCCTTGACGTGTTGCATGAGAATTCTATAAAAGTCACCTAGATTTGTCAGTCATAATTTAGATGCAAGTCAGGGAGTCGTTTTTTTTCTCCATCTGACTACGCTATTGACAGCAAGGTCTTAACAGCTTCGCCGGACTACTAAGGCGAGCGCTTAAGGCACTCAGCCGATTTTATTTGACAACTAGCTCAAGGGTGAACGGCACACCTCGGCTTGGGCTGTTGCCTGACTCATGCAATTCGCGACCTATCAGAGCTAACCTAAACTAAGCTACATATTCATACTTATATGAGTTATTGAAACATATATGTGTACCAAGCATACATACCTCAACAACTCTTATATGTATTTTAGCCAGGGAGTCGTAATTTCAAAGTCCGTTAAATGTCTTAAGATTTACAATCACATGTTTGACAAAAATCCAACGATTTCATAGCAGACTCATTCTCTATCAAGCCCAAAAGATCGAATGGACCATATACGAAGATTCTCATAAAGCATTATGTGCCCTAATCTTCGATGATTACAAAAGCTATTTCCAAAGTCCTTTATTGATAACAGTGAAGCTCCTAAATTGCTACTAAATAGAATTGGTTAGCAAAGACAGGAGGAAAAGGTCCTGAACTGTTTTATCTTACTATTTGTTGTGTTTGTTTATGTTCTATTCTGTTTTAATGGGCACCCTGAAGTGACGACGTATAATTGAGAATTAACTCTCATTCTTCGAGCTCACTCTGCGAATTTATTGATAATCAATATTATGTATTCTAAATTTATATTGTCAGTTGATAGTCATTTACATTTGATGATAGTCTGTATTACGCTTGGAATGTTCGTAAAATAATATCTCATTTGCATCCCTTGAATCTCAATGATTCTGTATATAACTGAATGCATGATTTAGCGATGTGAATATACAAGACGCTCGTGACTGTAGGAAAATAATTAAGTGTTATGTTATATTATGCATATAACGTTAATATTTATAGAATAATCATTTAAGTCTTTATATATAAATTTCTTCTGTACGTGTGTATGTCACTGAACACCTCCTAAACGGCTGGACCGATTTTGATCAAATTTTGTGTGCTTGTTCCAGTGGATCCGAGAATGGCTTAGATTCACAATTGGACCCGGTAGGTGGCGCTGCGGTTGAATTTTAGATTTTTTTATTATCAAGGCAGGACAACGTCTCCCCGGCCCGCTAGTATAGTTATAATATCATTGTTTAGGGTACATATAACTTAGTAAATGAGGAGATATAAGCATTTCAATCTTCAATAAATTTAAAGCCTAACAGTTGATATTTTACAACAAGATTTACAACTCTTTTATAAATAATCTTTTATTTTTAGATGTATAACCTAATTATATATCCTATATTATAAACTAGCTGTACCCACTGCTCCGCACGCGTTTTTTTATTCGTATTAAAGTATTATAAAATTGTGAGACTATGTACAATTATAGAAATGCTCTTTAAAAGCAATTGTAAGTAAGTACGCACGCTACTTACAGTAACATGTAACGTGTACATTAGATATATAAATACTAACAGCGTGCTAAATGAGGTTTTTCATCAGCAACGTATTTTGAACCTTAACCCACAATATAACAACTACCTCAGTGCTCACTTACACTGTATAAGGAACTAATGAAACAATAACTTAAAATATTATTATAAAGATTTACATTTGCATTACATTTAATATACATTCACATTATTATAATTAAGATTTTGTGACTATACAAAAACTAACAGCTTGTCTGTTCCGCAAGAAATTGTATTATGGAACTCTTTACGTATTACGTAAAAATAAAGAATGTGTTGAAATCTTACTAAATTTCATGCAGACAAAGTCGCGGGTAATAGCTAGTCTAAATTAAAATAAATTAAATTACTTTTTATAAAGTCCGCTATCTGCCAGTGAAAGTCCCGTGAAAATCGGTCAAAGCGTTTTGGAGAAACTTACTGTGGAAGAAGCCACGGTTAACAGCTAGTGTTAACTAAAATTATCTAGATTACTTTTTGTAAAGTCAGATATCAGCCAGTGAAAGTCTCGTGAAAACCGGTCTAACCGGTTTGGAGATAGCACTGCGGGCGAAGCCACGGTTAACAGCTAGTATAAACTAAAATTGCTTGAATTACTTTTTATTAAGTTAGATATCTGTCAATGAAAGTTTCATGAAGATCAGTCTAACCGTTTTGAAGATAGTATTGCGGGCAAAGCCACGGTTAACAGCTAGTCTAAATTAAAATAAACAAAATTACTTTTTATAAGGTCAGCTATCTGCCGGTGAAAGTCCCATGAAAACCAGTCCAAGCATTTTGGAGATAGCACTGCAAACAAAGCCGCGGTTAATAGCTAGTTTAATTTAGAGTAGCCTAAGTAACCTGCTGTAATTTCAGCTATCTGCGAGTGAAATTCCCGTCAAAATCGGTCCAGTCATTTCGGATATTAGCCGGAACAAACAGACAGACAGACAGACAAAAATTTTAAAAATTGCATTTTTGTTATCAGTAGCGTGTATACTTTCGTACTCAATCGGTAAAAAAAATATATTTTGATATTACATAGAGACACTTCATTTTTATTATATGTATAGATAGAAGATGTAAATATGAATGCGTTTTCTTTTAAATATTCAACCGATCATCTTGACATTGCATGTAGCACGGGTGGAATCCAACAAAAAAAAATTGTTCCCGAGCGATAAATGAAATCTGTATTAACGCGAGCAAAGGCGCGGGAATAGCCTAGTCGTTTATGACGTATGTACTTATTTATATGCATCAATTACGAAAGTAATTCTATCCGTTTGTTACTTTCTCAAGACTGAAGCAAAAATAACCGATCGTAGTAAAATGTAGCATAGAGATAGTCTAGTACCTGGCGAATGCTATAGGTTATTTTTTATTTTATACTAGCGGTCCCGGCGGGCGTTGTCCTGCCTTGATAATTTAAAAAAAATCCTAAAAGTCAACCGCAGCGCCACCTACCGGGTCCAATTGTGAATCTAAACCATTCTCGGATCCACTGGAACGCGCACACAAAATTTCATCAAAATCGGTCTTGCCGTTTAGGAGGAGTTTAGTGACATACACACGTACAGAAGAAATTTATATATATATATATAGATTATATATACGTGAAAATATTAACACGGAGTAGTTATATAAATTTAATTAAGATTAATAATATAAGACGTTTTCTTTTCAAGCAAATACTTCTAAATATTATTTTTCAAGAATTATTGTGGAAATTCTATCTATCTACATGTATATATAAATAGCAATTTCCTATGGTTTTGCGCGTGTTTTCTATGCAGTAATAATTTTCGACACTCTACTTTATATCTGTACACTAAGAATAACTGAATAAGAGAAACATGACCAACTTTAATACAAACTGCCATCTCCGGTTTCACCACCTTAGGGGTTGATTTTCCACTAATGCTCACCTACTGTATAAAGGGAACCTGCATGCAAATTTTCATGACTCTAGACTCAGTATCTTAGTCTATGCGACGTTATATCAGTTTTTCTTTGATGTATATATATATATATATATATATATATATGAAAATACATTTCCTTTGAAGATCAATTACGTTGAAACTACAGAAAGTAATGATATAGGGCGATGACCAATAAATGCAGCATTTTTCGCAGATGATTCTAGGCTACTTATTTTCTAGAATTTTTTTTTATTAACGTGGCAAAATCCCTTATGGATACGCCACCCTCTCGGGGGAGAGGATAGGTTATGTCCGACTCGCACGGACTAAAACGCCACGGTGTACCGTCCGACCGTATTGACTTATTTTCTGGATTCCCTTGACCTTTTGAAATTTCTGAAGTGATAACTTTATGAGGCGCATTGAGCGATATTTTTGGCAGGAGATAGATATATAATTTCGTGTCATGGCATGCTACGTAAGCATGACCGGACTTATTGCACTTCCAAATTGCGTCAGACCAGCGACGCGTAGTATTGCGGCCTGTGCACATGTAATATTGAGACTGTGCACCCTATTATATGTTTGATTAATTAATAAACTGTATTAAAATGTACATAATTATTGTTCGGAATGCCTATAGATGTGAAATCCAGATTAATGATAATAATTTCAAGTTACAAATTATGAAATCTAAATAACTCACACTGTAATTATTTTAAAGATTCAAAACAGAACACAGTTATTCTATTGTATTGTATTTTCACTTTTGTCGGCAGTACTTATGACTGCGTCGATTTTTTTTAAATTAAAAGTTTATTCATTTCATAGCGTACGCGTACGTGTATGATCAATGAATGTATCGAAGTGTCTAAATTTACGTAAAAATATCGAACACCCTCTATAATTGACGTCACGCAGCACTACAAAACAGCAAAGTAACGATTGTTATAATGTTTAAAATATAAATTGAGAAGCAATGTGCACCATCGGGCGTTACTACGCACGCGTCACTGTTCCCGTGTTTACAGCTACGTCATTGCAAACTGCAAACATAAAACCGGACTCTGTTTCTACTTCAGACGAAACGTGCAATACCGCTCATTAAGCGCTCGTATTTGTAAACAATCCGTTTCTCTCCGATTCTAATCATCATTGGCGTTAATGTTTTAGTGAATTAGATTTTACGGTTGCTCCAGATCGTGTTTAGTAACGCGTTATATTATGTTCTAAAATACATACGAGTGAGAAATTATTTTTATGTTCCAATGAAAGATCAGGTTAATAAGCTGTAGTAAAGCTAGCGATCCGCTCCGGTTTTGCATGAGTGACGTCATAAGTAATGTCATTAGCCGATCCATTGCGCTTTCGTACTGACAGTTCATTGTAGACAAAAAAAAAGCGTACGTCATGTCAAATAAGCTGTATTATGTTGCACCTAATTTTAAACCTCCGATATGTTTTAAGATATTCGTTAAAATAATTTCCTTTCAGGATATATATAATTGTTATTAGATGCCCGACATAATTAGAATAAATATTTAAATGAGGATTATTACTATATTGGGCAATTAGCTTTGCTAATAACCCGTATTTTTTAATTAATATGTAAAACGAAATGATTAATATGAATTATCCTTAAGAGATAAGCCTACAGTAACTAAACTTATTAAAACTAATTTTTATAATAATATCAGTAGTAGGTCGTGAGGTTACCTCTAACAAACTTATTCACATATATTATACTATCTAATTTACACTATGATCGGCTTTAAAGAGAAACGCAGAGTTTGATCGTATCCAAAAGTAAATTCGTGAACACAATAGATAACCGACAGTAACGTTTTTCGAATGATTAAATATAGAAAATCAAAATTTAAATGAACCTCGGTTTGTTTAATATCTACCAATTTAAATTTACTTTCGTGACATTAATCCTGGAAATGCTCGAAGCGCGCGGACTGAATGCCGATCTAAATAAACACACAGCGGTGTTTTGCCTTGATTGAAATTTATTCGCCGACACAGCCTACTCATTGTTCTTCCGAACCCCTTATTACGTATTTAGCAAGTGCAACAATAGGGGCAAAGTAATAACAAAGATGACTATATATATTACGGAGGGGCAAAAAGAAGCTCGTCGTGGCTTTAGCGTTAATTTAGATTTGATCGATGCCTCAGAAAACGTTTTTTTAATTATAGGCACCTTTATTCTTTTCTTTATGTACCCCAGACATGTGTGACAATGTGTATGCATAATTTAATGATGATCGAGTAAGTAATTAAGGCGTAACAACCTTATTTTCATATTAATAATTTTAGTTAGGATTCTAGTTGATACAGTCCTCGCCAAACTTTGTGACCGCTCTGAATACAGTTGCGCAAATTTAAATATAAATACGTGGATATGGATAAATAAATGCTAATTTTAGATTCCTGTAATAATGCTTTAACTTTTTTTGTATTAATCTGTTGACTATATTATGGGTAAACTCACACTTACGGCTATATTCAGAGCGCAATAAAGAGTCATGACGACTGTACATTATTTTACCATACTGGAGCAGTTATTTAGTCATTTCTGCTATCGTTTTGCTCTCGTAAAATACGTAATTAACGCACCGGTGTAATGCATAACCGCGACCGCTGTAGCCGAACAACGATAGTTGATTTATACGTCTATAAACTAACTGGAAAACGGGTTTTTTTGTCTATGAATAGGCCACGCGTTAGTTGTATGGATATTTATAATACCGATATATGTAGGTCGTCCCTGTGGCAACACTTATCGTTTCTACGTCGATACTGACGTCATTTATCAAGTGCACATAACGTGTACTAATTGTAATTAACGTGAGAATCACCGGAAGTGCTTGATTTTAATGCTGTGTTAAATCTAAAACAAATACGTAATACATAAATCATTGTAGTAATTGTAGTTATTCGTATTTTCTTTACGATGTAAGTTTCTTATACTTTACTATCTGCCCGCTTTAGTCTCCTACGAATGTACCTACTAGCAAAAAAAAAAGACACAAACTCTTCCCTTTACAGTGCCATCACGTTATTAAACTAAATGGCAACTGAACAACTAAACGTCAATCTGTCAATTCTGACAATAATACATAGAATAATAATATATAAAGACTTTTGAACCCAAATTTTTCACTTTTCTGTGTGATTTTTTAACCCTTGTCCTGACGATTATAAAACGGTGTCCATGGACGGCGGTAATCACTTACCATCGAATGGCCCGCATGTTTGTTTGCCACCAATGATATAAAAAAAGTGTACGTGTACTTATGTACACGCGTTAAAAGTTGTACTTCTTTGGCGTAACAAGATAAAAATCTTTTCAAAAATTTTATCTTTCGCCTTATTCTGCGTTTGTAGAAAAAACGACACTAACAATAGAAAAGAGGTATTAAATACATTGAAAGTTTTAATACAAAGAAATACAAAAAACAAATACAAAGAAACAAAATGTTGACTATAGCTAACTTCAGGGTGTCGGTTTTTCGAACGGTGTAGGCGCGCATCTTAAAAATTTACTCTCATCATTTTTCCCTAACGCGCCAAAAGAAGTATAACTTCAACAACAAAAATAGAATTACCCCAATAGGCTCAGCCGTACGTAAGTGTTGCTTCTACGTACATACGATAATTGATTTATATTCATATAGATACTTGTCTAACCTTGACCACAATATCTATGATGGTAAACACGCTACTAGGCACTGGCTCTCAGGTGCAGCTGCCGGTACACACCAATGCTTAGTGACAGAGATTCAACTTGAGGGTGTTAACTAACCAAGTGAGCATTAGAAGAAGGCCCATTATGATAAAATCCTTATGAACAACCTGACACTGCTTAGCTTTGTAATTTGACGAGCATCAAAGGCTGCACTAACAGGTTCCTACCAAATTTGGTTAGGCAGGGCGGGAAACTCGAGCAGTGAAGGTGAGCGTTGATGCGCATCTCGAAGGGGGCCTCCTTAAACATACACCTGGGTCGCAAGTCCTGGGAACTGCTCTGAGTTTCTCCCTCTGCCACACGATGGACCCGGCACCTGCACGGTGAATCCATGGAAGGCTAAGAAGTTCATCTCTCTCTATTCATAAATTTACGTGTTCAAAGAAGTAAATCTGGTTTTACAGTCCATGTATGGTTGTCGCTTTGAGAATGGTAGCTAGCTCACTGAACATTAGAAAAAGCCCTATCATCATGCAATCTTTCTTCTTCTATTTTACTTTTGGCAACAAGTCTTCTAGTAGACTATTACTGCCATTGTCAGGTGAGTATCGATATTACAAGTTTCTTGATATAATTTCAATGAACTAACAAGATGGTGGCCATCTTGTTAGAACTTTCCTGGGAGTTTTTGTGGCAAGTCAGAATCCATGGTCCGTGGTATTATTTCCGATCCACTTCACTTGTGCACAATAACCAAACTATATTACGTAAAGCACCGCCAATATTACACAATATAGAGCCAAATAACACAAGATCATCATTACATAGTATAAAACAAAGTCCACTACCACTTCTGTCTGTCTGTCTGTTCGCGATAAACTCAAAAACTACTGAACGAATTTTCAAGCGGTTTTCACCAGTGGGTAAAGTGATTCACGAGGAACGTTTTGGTGTATAATTTGTCTCGGATTTTTTTATAATCAGGGCGGCACAACGTCTGCCGGGTCCGCTAGTTATGGATAAAATATAATGACTACTAAATTTATTCAAGTACTAGGGATTACTACCTGGTAAGTATGCAGGTAATTCTTACCTACTTAATAATAATTATAGACCAACCCTAATGGTTTTTCTAAACACGCGATCTACACGACTTCAGTTAATCATTAAAAAAAGAGAGTATTGCTTCACAAACTAGACGGAATTCAAAGTTCAATATTTACAAGCACACAAATATGTAATATATTGAATACTAGCCTCTGCCCGCGATTTCGTCCGCGAGAAATAATTACTTTGGGCTAATGCTAACACGCAACGGAAGCTCCCAAGAGGAAAAAATACCCCGATTTTAAAACATTCTTCATTAGTATCTTTTGGTCTTAGCGTGATGACACATAGCCTATAGCATAGCCTTAGCCTTATAGCCTTATAGCCTTCCTCGATAATCTATATAACACTAATAATTTTTCAAACCGGACCAGTAGTTCCTGAGTTTCCCCACTACAACGTCACAAACTCACAAACTTTACCTCTTTATAATATTAGTACCTATAGATAATGTATCATGTGATGAAAACTCGTGTAGTCTAATAATTTCAATGTAACTTCACTCAATGTTTACATGAAGTATGCAATCGTAAACTACACGTTAAAATTCACTTCATATTGACTGAGTGATCTACTGTGTTAGTGTGTTCCACGCGCTAAATATTTACTACAATCTCTAACAAGACATACTATCCTGGTAAACTGACGTCCCTGACGTACATCAAACGGTACGATCTTCAGTGAATAAAACTATCGAATAACAGAGCCGTGTATGTCGAAACTAGGTCTTTGATTAAAAAAAAAAAACGCTAAGGGGAATTTATGCCAAATGTTCACTACATATTTTTCTTTATTGTAACACTAGAAAATGTTTGCTGCATACCTACATTTGAGAGATTTCAGTCAGCAATTGCCGCTGTCATGTTGGCCTGCAAACGAGTCACTATGTAGTGAGGTCACTAGTGTACTGTAGTCACGACAAAACGGGTACTACTAACTGCCCGGGTACATCCAACTACCCCGCTTACTTATGTGGGGTCCACCAGCTGATCTCCAAAACGTGTCACGTCTAACCGTGTATACCCGACCACCCGTTATATTGAGCATTAGTACTAATGAATATCTACATATATATATATACAGGTAAATACAATGAAAATACATTTTTATTTAAGCCCAATCACATCAAAACTACTCTACATATCAGCATATGACTATTCGGTGCACCATTTTTCATAGATGGTTCTAGGATAATTATTTATTTTATTTTGGAGCTTACAGCGGCATATTTACCATTTGAGGTAGTGTCTGACATCCCAGAAAAAAGAAATAAAAGATCAAATGTATACTGACTTCCACATTACCCGCTACACTCATGGTGGAAATTACCACACAAGCTTAGGACAGTGACTGACAGACAATATCTCTCAACAGTAAGAACCTACAAATCTGTTAAGCTTCTTACGCCTTGTTATAATAGAAGTTATCTTTAACCTAAATAGATGAATATATTCTACTAGCGGGCCCGGCAGACGTTCCGCCCTGACTATAAAAAAATACTTGACAAATTATATACCAAAACGTTCCTCATGAATCACTCTATCCACTGGTGAAAACCGCATGAAAATCCATTTAGTAGTTTTCGAGAGTATCGCGAACAGACAGACAGACAGACACGGTAGGGGACTTTATTTTATATTATGTAATGATATATAAAAAAAATTATTGTAGGATGTCATAAATTTGTAATAAACAAATAGTAATATTCTAACTTTACTGTCTGTAAACATCATTCAACCGCAGGCAAACAAAGAAGGCCAAGGACCTTTCTTTATTCTCTACTAGCGACCCTGGCAGACGTTGTCCCGCCCTGATTATGAAAAAATCCTTGACAAATGATATACTAAAACGTTCCTCATGAATCACTATATCCATTGGTGAAAACCGCATGAAAATCCGTTCGGTAGTTTTTGAGTTTATCGCGAACAGACAGACAGACAGACGCGGTAGGGGACTTTGTTTTATACTATGTAATGATTCCTTCATATAAATGGCAAGATTATTTAAAATATGATTTCCCCGAAACAGGTGCATATGTGTATTGAGCGGTATATTTTGGCAGGAGATAAATTTATAATTTCGGGTCATGACATGCTAGTAAGCGTGAGCGACGGTATTGCGTTTGCGCGACTTGCGTCAGACTAACGACGTGTGGTATAGCAGCCTCTATACATCTTATATTGATATTTTATATTCAGATTGTGCAGCCCATATGTTTGATGAATTAATAAATTGTATATAATTATTACTGGAAGTACTATTCCATTGTTTTGTGATTTTGCACATCTGTCAACAGTCCTTATAACTGTCTCAATTATTTTTTTAATAAATTTGTAAATATCTGTTTTTTTATGTCAAAAGGAGGCAAACGAACAGGTGAGTCACCTGATGTTAAGTGATCACCACCGTCCATAGACACTAGCAATACCAAGGGAGTCGCAAGTGCGTTGCCAGCCTGTGTATGGGGGAGGGGTAGGGAAAGGAGAAAGGGGAAGGAAAAGGGGAAAGGAAGTGGGCCTCCGGCGCTCTCACTGACCGAACGAATCGCAACAATGCAAGCACTGTTACTTCACGTCGGTATTCTGGGAGAGGGTGGTACTACCCCGGGTGAGCCGACCCATTCATGCTGAAACTAGTAATGGTGGTAGAAGCTACAGCGTGGCTCTACCACCTTTTGTTCTCAAGTATGATTACAATTCTAAAGTAATAATCAAACATTTTGTAAACCGTTCAGTAAATTACAAAGACATTCGAGAATTAAACTCCTAACATTTTATGTTTTCCCAGATATCCTGTGAGATTTAATTGTTTTCGGAAGATACGAGGTCACGTACAAACCAACGTGCTGAATACAAAATAGATTCTCGTGTTGTATTTTCAACGTTTATTGTAACGATTCGTAAGCCGTTTCCATCATGCTTAACTGTTAAATAATTTCAACTGAATCTTTGAATAAATTTACTCAACGTTTAAGTTATTATACTACGCTAACTTAGTATACAAGTCTCTAATAAAGCAGTATTTATATTATGTTGAAAAGTGTTTATTCATTTGCATACTATCAAAGCAGCGACTTATTTTAATAGAAAACACTTAAACGCAGCTTATGGCTATATTGTAGATTGCTAAATAAAAGTAAAAAGTGGTTGAAAAGTGGAGTTGTAAAAAGTTGATGTCTATAGTCCCAAAACAGATGTAAACGTTAGGTTTAATTATAGAAAGACGTGGCTACGATGTTTACTTCTATCTTGAAGCAGATTTGTAGAATGGTACTCAAAAACATCTGTCGGGCTAACCATGCTCCCCCTCAAAGAAAGCACTAATATTCACAAGATAGATAATTACAGAAAGACAAGTAGAAGCTTTACTTTGATTTTATTCATTCGATATATATACTCGATCGTAATGTTCCACGAAAATTTTGATTTGGGAGGATCGATAAAAAACATTAATTTTGTATTGTTGTTAATACAGGCTGATTAATTATTACCATATATTTATCTATATACACGCTACCAGCTTCTGCCTGCGACTTCGCCCGCGTGGGTGACTTTGGGCTAACGCTAACACGCAGCGGAAGCTCTCAAAAGGAAAAAACCCGATTTTGAAACGTTCTTCATTTGTGCTCCGCTCCTGTTAATCTTAGCGTGATGATATATAGCCTTCCTCGATAAATGAGTTATCTAACAATGAAAGAATTTAATCAAATCAGACCAGTAGTTGCTGTGATTAGCACGTTCAAGCAAACAAACTCTTCAGATTTATGATATTAGTATAGATATAGATACTGCATTGTTTTGAGCATTACTTTAATTATTTTAGTTCATATATTGTAAACAATATGTTATTGAAAACACTGGTAAATAAAATCTCAGTTGAGATGAGAACGTTCTTGATATTCTATAGGTATTGAATATCTGTAGAATCGTTAACTTCAACATTGTAGTTTGAACTGTAATTTACCTTGTGTATTTACCGAAGTTTATTTTGAATAGAAAACAATAACTATTTCCTTGGTATTGCTTTTATGTTTGGGATCAGCATGCTCTCCATCCTCTATTGTCAAATGCTGACAGTGCTGACACCTTCTTGATATACATTTTGATTACTAGTTATTTTAAATAAACTAAAAAATGTATACCTATTTATTCTTCCAACAGTATATACATTATGATGATAATAGTTTACATCTGTAAGTATCGTGGACCGCTATTCGAGTAAAGGCCTCAGAAAGAGATTGCCAAGTGTCACGATTTGTGCAATATCTATCCAGTTTTTGCCTTCTGTAGGTGGTAATTCATCTTTGCGCCGAAACTTTGGGCTACGTCTACCTGTGTATCCTCTCCACAGTGTTACAGTATTTGTCCACCTGTTGCCACGTGCCAGCTACGCCTCCTGAGTATCGCCATTTTAAATTACAAGCCAAAAATAAATCATCTATTATTTTGTTTTCTATTCTATCTTATAGTTTTATATTGAATATAGTGCGTTTTAATCTTCTTTGACTTAAAAAATGTTTAGTAATTAAATAGACTCCGTGACACTGACTAGGCCTACGAGATATTCAGGGCAAAACGCCACAATTAAGTGTTATATATTATTATGAGGTAACTTGACTATGTAGTCTTAGTATTAATCTTATCTTCTGAATGACTCGATGACGAAACTGGACAATCTTCAATTGGAACTGCATTTTCAACTTCAAATTTAAAGTGATAGGTAGACAAATGAGACTTCAAATGTTCTACTCTGAAACGATATGTTAACCAAAAAGCAAGGTTTTCAAATGATTTTGCTACGAAATATTTACCTGTTACAAAGTTGATGTTTCGTATGAATATTAATTACATACAATACGTGGGAGTGCATGCGACAGAGAATTGATACATTAAAAGTCCAACTAACAGTTTTATTGCAACGTAAATAATGTGGAAAGATAAATAAGTTATCTAATTTATAGCTATCTTCTATACTTCTTGTAGTTGTAAACGCTCCCAGTATTTTTCGTTTCACATATTCATTATCATCATCATCAGTCCGTAAAAGACCCACTGCAGGGCCATAGGCCTCGTCCCAAAGGAAAGTATAGGCATAATCACCACGCCAGCCCACGGCGTATTGGCGATTTCAAAGTCTGAGAAATCCCTAGTTCCTTATTTCCCCACATACAGTAGTACTACAAGAACAATTCTCAGGTTCTGGTTTGCTCACGATGTTTTCCTTCACCGTCAGCCGATAGTGTTACCAATTTATACTAGCAAATATACGCGAATTCCGAAAAAAAAATTCGTCGGTACGTGTCGGGGTTCGAGCCTAAGTACATCCGAATGATATTCTACCGGACAAACCACTAGACCACCACTACTTAAAATATTACAAATATTTTAATAGCTAAAACATTACGATATTACACGATCATTGACAAACATTTGCTAAACCTATTTACTTTTGCTTCTCATACACAACGTATACAATTTACACTGTAATAAAAAGATTACTAAAAAAAAAAGTTATAATTTAGGTAACTTTACAACGAATTGCTTCTATAAGGGTTCATATTTCAATATATCACTTTGCAGACATTAAACTGACTTTAAAACAACATACAGCGTAGATTTCACAAGTATCCGTCCGCGTAAATAATGTTATCAAAGAACCGCGTGGAAAATTTAATATTATAATAAACATAACAATAAATTGATTGTAAAGGAAAATAAGAACACGTGAGAGCGTGAGCCGAAAAAAATTCTGTTAAAATACCTTTTCAGAAACGACTATTTAACGTTGAAGTCTATAAAGAGGATAAAATTTATATTGCAAGGTGAGATGGAATGGGTGAGCGTAGAATTTCATTAAAGCGAATAAAGAAGATTTTAATAAAGTAATTATCGTCAAAGCTCGGTCCGATCCAATCTGAGAGGAAAACGATAAATTAAAAGCTTAGTCCGTGTTCATTACAATTCGGTCTTTTTTATTGAGTTCACAATTTAAATGTTAAAAATGTTATAACTTCTGCTGTAAAAAACTTATCTTGTTTCGAGGCTACTGATTTCATAAAGTTGATTTTTAAATGGCTTAATCCAAATTTTACGGTATCCAAATTGTATAAGCACTGCGAATGTTTAATGTTTCTTTTGCCTTGTAATAGGGCTTTGTAATATTTTTTCTCAACTATAGAATGTTCCACCGGTTTCTATGAGATGAGCATTTTTATAAACTTGGTCAAAAAGCACTATTTGTCTATTTAAAATTTCGCTCATGTATATATATGTACTACTATACTTTGTTTTATTTATAGCGGGCACGGCAGACGTTGCCCCACCCTGATTATAAAAAAATCCTTGACAAATTATATACCAAAACGTTCCTCATGAATCACTTTATCCAGGAGTGAAAACCGCTTGAAAATCCGTTCAGTAGTTTTTGAGCTTATCGCGAACAGACAGACAGACAGACGCGGTAGGGGACTTTGTTTTATACTATGTAATGATTCATGTAGTCTCTGTATATCATTATCATTACATTACATTCATGAGGAACGTTTTGGTATATAATTTGTTAAGATTTTTTTGAATATGAGCCTGTGTTTGGGGGGTAGGGTGGGAGGGAGAGGGGAGAGGGGAGGGAAGTTGGGCCTCCACCGCTCTCATTGACCGAACGAAATGCAACAATGCAAGCAAGCACTGTTACTTGACGTCGGTTTTCTATGAGAGTGTCGTACTACCCCGGACGAGCCGACCCATTCATGCTGAAGCTAGTAATAGCTGCCTACCTCTTTATGTATGTAATAATTGATGTAAATAAAGTCTAAATAAATAAATATTTTTTAAACATAAAAGTCAATCGAAGCTGTTAGTAGCCTTCATTATGATATCGCAGTAATACATATAAATAAATGTTGTTCATAATTCAAGTAATATGTCTGTCTGTGATTTCTGAGTAAGCTTCAATGTTATCTTAATCCTTTCTCCAAATTACATGATATGAGTATTATCATTTTATAAAAACGTTTATGACTATAATATGATCCGTGAATGTAAGTATTCGATATCATAATTGATAGGATAAAACAAAAAAATAACAAAGAAAAAGTAGACCGTCATGGGACGCTTGGCAGATGTGAAAAATTAAATATTTGAATTTGTAATTAAAAATCAATGAAGAAAATATGGGGTAGAAAATAATTATATTTTAACGAAACGATACCAAGCATGCATGTAAGCGGTAAACGTGTCAAGTATACTATAATCGGGTAGAAATAGTACGCAGCTCACGCAGGACGCAACGAGTGTATGTATACGCACCCATATATACAAGGGAGTCGAAATTGCGAACGGTGGCGTAGAAGAGCATGACGGCATAAGAGAGCGTCATGCCATTTACCGTGACGACCTCTGGTCGATTTTACTATCAAGACGCGACAATATTTACGAACCATGCGAACATGTAAGCCGACATATGATGAAGTTTATATGATAAAAATGAAAACCTTACATGTTTAATGGTTTACATTAAAAATAATAATAATAAAAAAATGTGTGTGTGCACACGCGGTAGAAGTGAAACTTTCAAAGAGAAAGTAAGAAGAGCGTATGTCACACCGTTCTCCAATACCTGAAGTTGAGCGAGACACTGCTCCCACTCTACCCGACACAGTATTTTACCCCAACCATTTTTCATCACACAAAAAGGTTACGGATCCGATTTCCAAAACTTTCCCATAAGTAATTTCACTTCAATATTTTTCTTTATTACTGAATAACAAGTAAATCAAATGTCAGCTTTATGGTCTCAATAATAAGGAAGAGATTTAATATATAATCCCTGTGCATTATTAATACGAGTAGGAAATTAATGAAATTGACATAAGATAGACGGATTAATAGATTAGATATTAATATTCGCAGTATGATTAATAAACAGTACTTTCCCGAAAGGACTTCCTTACCTTCTATTTTAATCAAAGTTAGTAAGTTATCTATGTCTGTGCGGTAAAGTGTGCCCACTCTAAAAAGTATTAAAAACTGAATTTAAATTGTGACAATACAAATATACAGTTTTGTTTTACGTTATTATTAAGACAAAGAATATACCGAATAATGATTACAAACTAAATTACTAATTACATATAATCATAGAGATTAAATGATGTAGGAATTAATATTTAGTGTTCGTAATTTTATCAAATAATCAGTGCATATTATGACTTTAATTGATACCATTCTGTGACTATTATTAATGCTTCAAACAACTTAGTTTCTGAAGTTAGTTCTGTTACAAGAATTGCCATATGCGTTTTGGCGATTAAAATTAAAATGTGTTAGTGCTTAAAATTAATATTACACTTGTATTCATGTAGTGATACCATAAATATTACGTTGACTTGGACATTTCTGCGACATGTGTTCTTTAGTATTCGAGTTTTTGCTTAATACATTATCGTCTACTTTAACAACGTGTAAACAAGGTTACTCTATTATTACCAAGGTGTGTAACTATAAACATAAACAATATTTATTACATGTTTTATTATATTAAGATAACTTCAAATCGATTTTCAATTACAAATCGGATTATTAATTATAATCCGGGACTAGATAATCGATATTATGCTTGAACATGGTAATGTTTAGAATCACTACGGGAGAAAAGTTAGACAAATTATTTCAGAGAATATCTTGGAACATTTAGTTGTGTACCGGATAGAATTTACTATCGCTAACATCTGAAGGAATTATGTTTTAACCTCTTTTAGGGAAGTTTTTTTTTTTCAAATCCTCTCTTAATGTTTATCTACCTTATATAAGGATTCCTGTAAAAAATACTTCTAGAACCTTCCGTCTATACTCTACATTGTCTATCATCTTGTCTTACAAATTTTATTAACGAGTAGGATTTTCCTTTTACAATTTGTAAATACAGTGTAAACTCTATATAGCGAAATTTAATGAACTGCGCATTTTACGTCATTATTGGGAGTTAATCAATATTTTTTTAAGGTAAAACAACCGAAATCAAGTAATTTTAACGTTTTAGGGAGGTTTTTGTTATAAATTCGTTAAAATATTGCATAATTGTTATGTAATGGTCATCCTATTCTAAAACTATAAGATATTCTTTGTTTATTTAAACATTGCAATATATAAAACCACCTACCATATTTGGACAACACTTTTTGCATTGTATAATTAGGGCAGATTATTGTATCAGAAGTATCACAGTAGAGCTTATACAAGCGTAGCAATTGCTATATGAAGTGTAGATGTACAACAAGAAGAATAAACGGTCTGATCGGTGCCTGAAGGCGAGTTGTCTGCCTGCTAAGAACCGAATGCTACCGAACTATGAATACGTACATCAAGTAGATTCTATACAGCACGTCTCGGAATTCGGTCATAGTTAGAATTAGTAAAAAAATAATACGAATGAGATAACAGTCACGGCTAGTCTTTATATATAAATTTCTTCTGTACGTGTGTATGTCACTGAACTCCTCCGATTTTGATGAAATTTTGTGTGCGTGTTCCAGTGGATCCGAAAATAGTTTAGACTCATAATTGGATGCGGTAGATGGCGCTGCGGTTGACTTTTAGGATTTTTTTTTATCAAGGCAGGATAACGTTCGCTCGGCCCGCTAGTATAATATAATATTTACATGATATACATCTTAATAATGTATATATGAAGCTGTTTATTTTATTTTTATAAATATGTGATACGAAATAAATGTTTATTTCTACAATTAACGTTTATCAACGTCCGTTGAAGGAACTTAATATATGTCGTAATAATACTGTTACAAGCGTTGCGTCCTATATATTCCCATAAATGTATAACATTCATAAACAATGTAAACAAGGTTGGGTGGGGACATGTTCATGTATAGCTTCATTACCCCCAATCAGTGCACGTTCATATGAATTACCGGAAAATTGGTATCTGCTTCACGCGCCAATTAAAATTTTACATTCATGTTATAATGTACACATTTTAATTTCTATATTGTGACTATAATATACAATTTCCTTTATAAGTTTTCTGACGAATATATAAACTAGCTTTTGCGCACGACTTCGCTCACGCTATTTTAAATTTGACCTATCTCTTTGGAACAGTATTTATGCCTGTATGAAAGGTACCCTATGTTCTTTTGTATACTATCAGACAATGTATATGCAAAATTTAATTATGATCAGCAGTTAAGGCGTGAAAGCGTAACATATAAACAGACTTACATTCACATTTAAAATATTAGTTAGCATATTTATCGATTAAGATTTAGCGTGCTTGTGATAACCTTGTAACAACCGGAAGCACATCGTATCGTGCCACGGTACTGCCCGCCGGAAGTACTAGTACAGTTGTAGTACTAATGCCTAGTGCTAAGCACTGCGCGTGAGGGGGCACACCGCCGAGTACGTGCGACAGATTAACGGGCGCAACGGTAGGCAGGGGTGCATCTACCACGCGGTCCTGAAAAGAACTCCTGGCCTGATACCGGCCATATATCAGATTGATGACTTACTGAACATGACAGGGATGTCCATAGAGGCGTGGCGAGGCAAGCGCCGACCGGCCCAGTGCCACCGGTGCCAGCAATTCCGCCACGCCTCGCAAAACTGCAACCGGCCGATAGCCTGCGTGCGGTGCGGGGGGCCCCACCCCGCACACGACTGCGAACGCCCGAGGGGTGAGCCGGCCACCTGCGCGAACTGCGGGGGCGCTCACCCCGCGAACAGCATAGCTCTCTGCCCCGTCTACAAACGGGAACTGCGCAACCGCCGAGCAGGGACCGTCGCCCGGACCGGTGACTCCAGGCGCACGGCGGACCCGCCCTCGGCCCCAGTGATGGTCGAGGAGTCCGCTGCGGGCAGCCTGATGGCCCCCGCAAACGACCCGCCTCCGAGAAGCGCCGCGGCCAGACAGCCGCAGCCCCCGAAGCCTCCACAATCAGAAAACGCTCGAAAAGAAGCGATGATCTCCATTATAAAAAGAGCAGCCAATATTAAAGGAGAACAGCCAGGATCAGAAGCCGAGAAGGCATGCATGGCGTACCTGGAGAAAGTCTTCTCCTAGGTCCGCCATGCCGCAGCCCGGCCACGCAGGTGGCCCGTCTAGTCACCCACAGCACATCTCTCAGGCGCGGCCGAAACGCCACGCCGCCGAAGCCTATGTATGCAGAAGGCATCAAATGACACGCCCTTTGTTAAGGGCGGCGGATAGAAGCCACCATTAGAGGAGTAATCCTGGAATGGTCTCCCCGCACGCCCCTGCCGGGGCGCGCGAGAAGAACTCGACGACGACTCGGGGCAGTCTTGCACCACATTGACGCGCGGTAGCTCTTGCCGTCTGAGTATCGATTTAAAGTGTTAACAAAGTGACATTTACTTTTCCTTACAACCTATTAAAAATTTAAACAAAAAATTTATACACATCTTATATAACTTTTTCTTCCTATAACAATAATCAAATACATTGCTTAATAGTAAACATTTCGAATACAGTAACCCTAGAAAGAGACACGCAATTGTTATTACATCTAAGAGATTGAATATTTGAGCCAAGAAATGTTTAAAGCCATAAAACGTAGTTATTAAGCTGGTATTATTCCATCGCACTACTGTCCCAAGGAGAAGTAATTCGTCACTACCTTACTACCCTTTGAAGAGCTTTGCTCTAGAAACTCAAGGGTCTGTAATTAAAGTTTCGACATTATCTGAGTGTTTACTCGTACTGAAACAAGGACCAGAAATTGATCCCTTGGTATAATTACGTATTCAATTAAAATCAAAGTCTTCAACAAAGGTAAACCTATTCAACGTATTTTAATCGTTTTAATACATGCTAATTATTAACTGAATGTTGACAAGCCTATGGTATTTTTATTAACTGTTTATATCAATGATTATGCCGCTGATGATGATAATAAAAACGTTTTACTCCATATTTTAATCGCCTTGGCGGTAGCTAGCAAAATAATATTCAAACAAATACGTAAATTAAAGATTGTACAATTTCTAAACGGTTTTTTTTCCCTTTTTTTTAACGAGGCTTCAAGTACATCCTTGATGACTATGCCAGCCTCATAAGGTAACTCACTTGGGTTAATATATTATTAAGCTTGATTCTCACAATTGGAGAATAAGGAAACAAATTTATAAAATACTCTAGCCACATTACATACAGGATTTCCCAATACAATATTCACCTCTCTAAGATCTCTCCAGGACTCTAAAAGCATTTTTTTGGCGTAATTCTTTGGTTCGGCCACATTCCCACAACATATGATAAAAATCATCCGTAGACTGGCAAACCTCACAAAGCGGAGATATTTTTTCCCTATCATAAAAAGGTATTTATTATGTGGCATTTGACCGGACCGGATCCTGAACGCTGCAATCAGTTCCCGTCTAGAAAGCCTAGCATGGTCAAACCAAGGAGACTCCCATAACTTAACTTCAAACGTTTTATACCAAATACCCCTGTCTACAGAAGTCGTATCCATGTGTTCCTTCCACATGGTGGAAACAACACGCCTCGCTAGGGGTAAGAACTCTTTCTAAACGGTTACGGCTTAATTGATAGCTTGTTCGGACACTGCGTCAATGGACGTAGGTTCGAATCCTTGTAACCGAGTCGGAGCTTTGGTAACCATAACATGATATAGTAAGGGTATTCCCAAGTCCGCTTGGACAGCTACTACCTTCAAGCTGAAAATCTGTCGCCAAGCACCTGTTCGTGTGTTCCGGCAGCTGCACTTGAGAGCCAGTCCTCTCTATGTTTAGAAAGTTTACCACCTCGTCATTTAACATTAGATGTGATTGTGTTCAAGCAATAAAAATCTATGGAGTATAAAAAAGGAGTGGAATAGTAAAGCTCGTACATATATATTTTTATTACACAAAATTTACAAATCAAATAATTCAACGTGAGTTTCATCATTATTTAAATAATTGATTGGTTTTACATTCTTCAGTTATATATTTTTATTGTATTCAAATGAGATCGAACCACAACAAGCCACAATAACTCATCATAAATTACCTATTCTTCAAAAGAACAGATTTTGGTTTTATTTTTTAAAATTATTTCATCTATATAAAATGCGACATGCTGCTTTATAAACATTTTGAATATCGTCTAGGTCATTAGATTATTTGATTTGCTTTTCGTTCTCGTGGAATTCAATTATGAATCCTGAAAGTTCTACTTTTTTAAACGTTGCGAAGGTAAACTGGTTTTTATCCTCATCAACGATATTATTAACTTTAGGCTTTTTATCTCGAGGCTTTACGAATAATATTCATAGATGATATGTGCTCAACAATTTTTAAAGCCGCGTCGAAGATAATATAGCAAATTTTCGGTCTTTTAATGGTAACTAGCGGGCACGGCAGACGTTGTCCCGCCCTGTATATAAAAAAAAATCCTTGACAAATTATATACCAAAACGTTCCTCATGCATTACTTTATCCACTTGTGAAAACCGCATGAAGATCCGTTTAGTAGTTTTTGAGTTTATCGCGAACAGACAGACGCGGTAGGAGACTTTGTTTTATACTATGTAATATATAGCTTATATTTTAGCCAAATGTGTGCATAGTAAATAGTGTCAAACATCGTTTTTGACTTGAAACTCTCGTAAGTTATTTAAAAAATTATTATCCTGTTACAAAATACGTATAGTCGGCCGGTGGTCAAGGAAACCAATAACACTCTGTAGGCACTGTGACTATTTATCTGGGCAGAGCTTCGCCTTACAATAACTTTCACATAGGAATGCGTCTAGATCAGCGACATCTTGCCCTTTATATGCCGAACTCCCACCAATGTAGTCTCACACCGGGGTGAATAATGAACAGCTGATAACTTCAACCAATAGCGTTTGAAGTCAAACACCCCCGATAAAGTTAATAGCGCGGTATCGCAGATCAATAGTGGCTCCCGGGGTGGCATTGTAGTCTCGCCTCGCGGGTGTGTCGTAGCGGTACCGGACGTAGTCATTAACAAACCATATTAAATAGTCCTAATTAATATATCCATTTTGGAAAAGGTAATTGTAAAAATGAGGCCTTTGTTATATTTTAGGATAACACTATAACCAGTAAGTGTTAGCTATAAGATTGAATAGCTAGATGAACTATTTTGTCTTCGTTATAGTAACTCTGCAAAATAATTACACATTACGTTTAGTAAACATGTTCTATTGACCATCAGAAGTTGTAGTCAAAAGATCATTTTGCGGAGTAGTAGTATATCGTTTAAAAACAACAATTATCCTGTGAAATAAAATCGGCTGAGTGCCTTAAGCGCTCGCCTTAGTAGTCCGGTGAAGCTGTTAAGACCTTGCTAGGTCAATAGCGTAGTTCGAGTTATCCTCCATAAAAGAATTTATCGCCTTGTCGACCTACTGAAATTTCTATTCTCGCTTCATTTGAAGTACATCTTAGAATTCCACACAGTCAAAAATAAATAAAGAAAGTATTGGATCACAAAACTTAAAGTCTCTTCACTCGCTTGATTAGAGTTACTATGATTGTAAGATCGAGCAATCATAAAATAAACTTTCGCTTGAATTTATTACATGTTAAAATTCAGACAATCAGATGGGGTGCTTGAAAAGTCTTTTAAGTTATAACTCCGTAGATTTTGTGTAATTTAACCGTTTAAAACTATATTACTGTAATGTCTATTTATTAAAATCACCGCTCTTTCACTGTGACCTCTACATCGCTGTACTTTGTAATAATGGGTTCAATTGAAAATATAGGTGCGTTATTAAATTACAAGCGCTTAATGGACTGCCCATGTTTATACGTACCGAAGTAATTTTATTTAATGGATACTAAAATGAAAATTGACTGAACCTAACTTAGTTGTGATAAAGCCCTGGATATCAAACGCCCAACTTTTGTTAAGCAATATAAACAACATTACTGAAAAAATGAATTTCTTGAAGAGAGATACACTAATGGCATATGGATTTCATTAATATAAAATAGAGTATATAGTTCTAGAAGATAGAGTATAGAGCAAATCTGAGATCATTTCTAGAAAATGTTAACTACACTGTACTTTGTTGTGCTTCGGTTGATTGGATAACACAATAATTACATTGCTGCTATTCGTTTTTGTTTTTTTTATATATATATTATAGGAGGATCATCTGATGGTAAGTAATCACCACCGTCCATAGGCACTAGCAACACCGAGGGAGTCGCAAGTGCGTTACAAGCCTGTGTTTGGGGGATGGGAGGAAGCGGGAGCGAAGGGGGAAGTGGGGATGAGGCCGGAAGTGGGGTTAGGGAGGTAGGCCCACGGCGCTCTCACTGACCGAACGAAACGCAACAATGCAAGCACTGTTACTTCACGTAGATTTTCTGTGAGAGAGTGGTACTACCCCGGACAAGCCGAACCATTCATGCTGAAACCAAAGATAGCTTCAGCATGGCTCTACCACCTACTAGATAATGTCATATAGTATCTTACAAGATTTTAAGGTACCAGTACATGAACGAGTCAGGTTTCAGTACATGAAATCAGGAGATGGGGTACTATCGAATTGCAACAGTGCCAAGTACCACAAAATTGACGAAATGGGGCGTTATATGATTCTAACAATTAATTATACAAAATTGACATTATTACAAAATGTTAATTGATGACTGTTTATATCATTATTAATATTATTATTATCAAGTTATTACAATCAAATTACTTGATAAGTTCTTATTATAAAATTATCTGCTTTCTCAAAATGTATTTATAAATCAATAATTCCTATAGCGTGAATATCGGTTACGTACAAAAGTGTGTCTTTTAGTTTTGTAACTATATTTTTTACTTTTTTAGTCTTTAAAGCGAACTACAATTTCATAATAACTCGAATACTTGACTTTCTGGGTCATCATATGTCAAAACAAGCTATCAAGTTGTAGGTACTACGAATTATGTTTACGAAGTATGTAATATCTGTTAGTAAATAGTCCGGTCTGGATCTAAAAAAGAAACTTGTTTAATTGTTTGGTGCAATCTCCATCGTTTATGGCTCTATTCACATGACATTGGCAAAATTGTGTGCGGTTCGCGAATATAAGTAACTTTTATTCGTTTACAATAATTATCAAATCTGTGCCTTAATGTTAAGTATGTATGTATATTTAATATTTAGTTATCGTCATTCAATCTATGATCAGTTCGGTGTTAAGTTACCTTGGGTGAAATTGAATCTTCATATAAAAAACAATTTACTATAATTCAATAAATATTTTTATTTACCTTCAATACATACGAGCATGAAATTTGATCAAATAAACAACCCTTGTCGCCTACTTCAAAAGCTGAAACGACCACCACGGAGACTGCCGCTGTTTCTAATGCTTGGATGGGATAATTAAGATTTTAAGTACGTAGTAAGATTTCTTATCAAGCCTAACAAATTTAAAAAAAAACCTTGGTCGTCTCGGAACCCCGTCAGATGTGAAACATTGAAAATCCATTTTTTGTAGGTGGTAGAGCCACGCTGAAGCTATTATTAGTTTCAGCATGAATAGATCGGTTCACCCGGGGTAGTACCACCCTCTCACAGAAAACTGACGTGAAGTAACAGCGCTTGCACTGTTGCGTTTCGTTCGGTCAGTGAGAGCGCTGGATACCCCTTCCCATTCTCCCCTCCACCAAACACAGGCCGACAACGCACTTGCGACTCCTCTGGTGTTGCTAGTGTCTATGGACGGCGATGATCATTTATCATCAAGTGACGCGCCTGCTCGTTTGCCGTCTATAATATAAAAAAAAAGTTAATATTGGAATTTATAATGAATAAAAATTAATAAAGAAAATATAGAGTAAAAAACAATAATACTTTAAAGAAAAGATACAGGAACGCAACTCACACAGAGAAGCAACACAAGGAAATTGATAGCATTGTCGTAGAGGGGGCATGACGGCATAAGAGAGCGTCATGACGCTTGCTGTGACGGCATGCAGGTCGATTATACTGCTAAGGCGCGTCAATAAGTATTTCACATCAAAAATCAACGATATGTAGGACTTTTTGAAAGTGATTCAGTAAACCTTTAGGATTCAATTAATAAAGTATCTATACAACTTAATTAACAGCATAAGCATGTTGTAGACAAATCTTTTGTGACGAATATTATACTTTTAGAAATGAGCGATCAAAGTATTTTACATAATAACGGGTAATCGCAACATCAGCACTTCACGTCGACAGGGCGTCAGCTTTTCCGAGGGGTTGACGTTGACGCAAACAGTTGTTTGACCCGGAAAATTTATATGTAAAATTTTCCGGTAAACGTTATTTTCTGCACTCGGTCTAATTAAAACATCGTTACAGAACGTTAATCAAATTAATTAATTTATGTTGTGCTGACCGTGGACGATGCACGACTATTGACAGAGAATATTACTTTGATTTTTCGGAATGGAAATCGATCGTGGGCGGTAGAAATGTGACGTTGATACTTGAATAGTTATTTGACAACATTTCGCTCCAATCCCCACTAAGATATTTTTATGCAGTGAGGTAACATATTTACTAATATTAGTGGTCGTCTATTGGTGTAAAATCGAACATAATGAACTACTTTTTCAAATTTTAATATTAAGGGAAAAATTATTATTTTCAATGTTTTGTATTGATAACAGTAGCTACTAAACAAAAGAAAATCGGTTGAGAAACAGAGTGGGAAAATGTGTCTAAATCTTTTGTCTCTGTCTATTTATATACAGATAGACATAAGTTGTTCACTAGTGTTACGTAGTTTTTTACTAGCATACGTCTAAAGCTACCGTTATTAGTTAATAATCCACCTACTTTTTTACCATAACTCTGCAAAACAACTGCACTGTAGATGCAACACAAAATTGCTACGATTTACTACAAAAAGCTCGCAGAGACAATTGCCAACATAAAATCAATCAATTGCCCTCTCATACCTCATCTAAAGAAATTTATATAATACAAAAAAGGGACCATATTACCCTGAAACGATGTTACATCTTATCGGCAATGCAAAGTTAGGTAGCTTTTTTATTTTTCGTCGACTAGACATTAAAAACTAACTATATACATTTTATTGTTGTTCCACATATAACTATACATCTCATATATTATACTGAAAACCTCTTCCAAGGAACACATAATATAAACATAAGTACTAACATAACCTAAGACATCATATTACGCCTCCTTAGAGACTACATTCAGCCTTTACACTGAGCAGCCGTTCATATTTCAAAGAGGGTGCAATATGTGATACCCACTATTATTCCCACGAGTAATATCTTACCCGATACCCTTTAAACAGACTTTACAACCGCCTTACATCTTATAGAGATCTTATATAGAGGTCGTTCAATGTATTAATATGATTCAATTTAAGAATGTTGATGTATAAAATTGTTTTATCTTCTTCCTTTATACTTTTTAGGTATAAGCGTTTTACCACAATCTAATCTGATGATAAATGATGTGGGCTAAAATGGTAAAAGCCTAGGACTGAGCACCCAAGTGTCTCATGTGTTGGAACACACTAACTCTGGCTTAATCATGGATCTTTTCCTTCATCGAAAGTTCCAGACTCAGTCACAAGAATTTCAACCCACGTCGATAGCAACGCGGTGTCCAAACAAGCTATCACTACAAAAATAACTTTTGAACACATCGTATTTATATTTCATTAACGGGTCCGGCGGACGTTGTCCTAACTTACAAAAAGACATTCACAAATTATATACCTAAAGCATCCTCATGAATCACTTTATCTACTGGTGAAAACCGCGTGAAAATCCATACATTCGTTTTTGAGTTTATCGCGAACAGATAGACAGACGTTGCAAAGGACTTTGTTTTATAATATGTAATGATATTATGATAATTTATACCTTCCTTTATTTTGTACAATATGAAAAAAATTAATAAAAGAAGGCAGTTATGAAATCCCTAGGAATTTAAACACAAGTGACGAATAGACATACAAGCTTAACCTTATATTGATAGTAATCGAATCACGTACCAGTTAATGTGATATAGAAGCGTCTCCTCCGAGATTCCTTCAAGTGGATTCGGCCTCATTCCAAGACGAGCGGCATACGACCGCGCGAGAATATTCCACGAGGGATTTCTTACAAGAAATGGGGATAAAACTGACTTTATAGACGTCCTTAATCTCGTTACTAAAGTTGATGACCTCGGCTGAACGATAGCGGTAGTATTTTCTCAACAATAATAAATAAGAAATATAAAGGCACTTTAACATACATATATTATAATGAAACTTAATGAAATTTGTCTCACCACACCTTTTTGCGAACTATATTATTATAGTTTTTAAATTAAATTTTAAATACAAAGTGACATGTTTTCATAGTCATTCTACATAAAGAGCTGTAGAATGTTTACATAAAGTATTCCAATATTGACTAGATATGTAAAACAATTCAGATATTGAAAAAATTTAAACTTTTTTATGACATTGTAACAATTAAACCAGCGGAGTGTCTATCCAAGTCCCATGTTCTATCTTTACTTCTATGTATTTTTGAAATTTAACATTTTCAGAAAATTGTTTATTTTTTTAATCGTTTGAATTGCATAAAATGGTAATAAGTCTTTTTTGCTTACTTTTTTCGATTATACGTATTACAATAGATCAAATAATTCCATAAAATACCGTATAACCTTTAACCTTTCGGTGTAATTCGACAACAGACTGGCCACTTCATATCTAATTCATGAACATTTCGCCAATATAATTAACTAAATTGCCGGGAATTGAATACGAAGTCTACCTGTCAATGACGGGTCTCGTTAATACTGAAAGCTTTTCACTAGTGAATTACGTCGCGATAAGGTTTTACAAAACCCTGAAATCCATTACGCTTTCAGGAGACATCTCTACTGAAATGACACGTCCAAATTACGAGCAATTCGAAATTCTATAAATACGAGTGAGTTTAAAATGGAAAATGATTAATATAGCCTTATAATTAATTTGAGAATATTATATACTAGCTCTGCCCGCCACTCTGTCCGCGTAGAACCTAATGTAAAAAAAAACAGTGTAAGTAATAAAATCATCTGAATGTATTATAAGTCCATTTACTTATCTACTTTTCTCTCGTACTTAAGTCGCGTCGTCATTAAAATACAATAACTAAACTAAGAATGGAAATCTCCTGTGTCTGTACTTTTTAGACTTAAGACTTTAAAAAAAGGGTGCCTGTGTCTTGGAATAAGTAATGAAATATATTTCGATCACTTTTAGAAATGTCTGTCTATCTTACTGCTTGTTTGAACATGCACCACTTGCTAAAGTACTGCGTTTACGATAAAACGAAGGAAATCATAAAGAATATCCTTGAGTAAAACTTACTCAATACTATTATATACAAATAATACATTCAGGTGATTTTATTAATATTTTTTTTTTATTCATAAAGTTCTTCCTGGACAAAGTCGCGGGCACAGCTAGTATGGCATAAAAATATATTAGTTGAGAAGGCAAAACACAATACTATAAGGATTTACCATGTTATTAAGTATTCGAATTGTGGCTCCATAAAACTATAAACTCTAGCCACATTAACGGCAACATAGAGAAATAACCTTAACATAAAACGACATTACTACTTCTCGTGAAGCAGATTTTCTTAAATAACAAAATATAAACGTACCTTTATGACTGACTTGTAAAAATGTATATTTAATGCGATAGTACCTTGTTTATGTAATGCCCTCAATTTCTTATATTCACGGAATCACCTTCAGGAACGGTAAAGAAATTGCTTCCATATCTAATAATTCTGTACCGTCTGACATTTATATGGAGGCTCCATCAAATGCCAATGAAATTACTTACCAACACTTGAGCGAAATCGTAAAAAATATAAGCGTGTTTTACGACGATCTCTTCCTTGTGTATAATGTTGTTGATGCTCAGCTACTGCCATTTTAATATCTCCCATAGGTAATACAGAATTAATGTGATAGTATAAAATTCTCTTTCAAAATTAATACTAACTAATACTATAAATAAGACAGTGAGTTTACTTGTCTGTTACACCTTTACACTCTAACCACTCTACTGACCTTCGTGAAATTTTGCATACATGTTATCAGTGATACAAAGAAACACAGTGTGCCGTGAAGACACTATAGAAGTGAAACTTTCGTATTATAGGGAACATTTTAATTATTCATCAATAACTTATGAATAGCATAGGTTTTGCTCAGTGATCGTCAGAAAGAAAGGAAGCGAGAAGAGCGTATCTTTGTTTCACTATTCTTTAATACGCGAAGCCAAGCGAGATTCTTCTCCCACTCATCCAAAGCACAGTGCTTATCCCCACCACGTTTCGTAACACAAAAAGCTTACGGATCTGAATTTCAAAACTCTCCCGTCACAAGTTACACTTCAAAAGGATACAGGATACTTTTCATTTAGAAAACAGGTACTATTTCCGGGATACAGGTCAAATCTACATTAACGCAAGTGAAGCCGCGGGCAATAACTACTGTTTCAATAAAACAAATACTAAAATTGAACATAATTGAATTATAAATAAATAAAAAATGTAACAATTTGTCGAATGAATTTTAAGTATTAAAAATTTAGATAAACGGGCACCGAAAACATAAACGTCGTTTCCACAAAACCCTGTTTTAGAAGACACAGTTTAATCTAAATATATTACGTACTTTATTACGTACAGGATGTAAACAGCCTTAATATTATAAACAGCATAACTTAAGAATTAATATATTCTATTTATTACTTAAAAATGAGAATTTTACTGTGAAATTAGGAGATGGAGATTAGTCGTAAAAAGTTGAGGCAGTCATAAGGATTGCTGACAGAAGTTAAAACTCAAAACAATGGGATAACTGTGTTCTGTTTTGAATTTTCAAATCGATTATTGTTCGGATTATTCATATATAATTGGTAAATCGAAATTTTTAACATTAGTCTGTTTGTGATATATATTGGCACTACGAGCTATAACTATATACATTTTTATACAGTTTATTAATTAATCAAACATATAATGGGCTGCGCAAGCTCAATACAAAATATCAATATGTAGACAGTCCGTTACACTACACGTTGCTAGTCTCACGCAAGCGCTATACGGTCGGTTACGCTTAACTAGCATGTCGCCGACGCGAAACCATACGTTTTTCTCCCGTAACGCGAGTAAGGAAGATTTTACCTCAATACAAATGCGGAGTAAATTATAACCTAAATAATAATATTATAAATGGGAATTAATTTGTTACACTTTACGCCTCAATTTCTCAACCAGTTATCTGGAAATTATGCATGCATTTTTCAGGGTTACAGAAAGAGACATTTTTAACGTACTATGGATCACCATAAAAAGTGTTTACTTTCGAATAACTTAAAGTAACTTGAACTGAATGAGTTGCATGAATTATTTGCCTTTCCGAACTTAAGTTTCAAGGAAAAAACTGCTGACCGAACATCGAGTAATATCTCAACTGTGAATTACACGGAATGTTTTCTCTTTGCAGAACAGATCGCCGCCGCCCGCCTACATCCCCTCAGCTCTACTGTACGCGCCTCCTGAACCTCTCGAGGTAATATGATTGTTCTCCTATCAAAATATTATTGTATTTTTTACTTTAAGTGGATATGTACTTACGGGCAGTGTTTGAAGATTATTTTTCTATATAAAAGGCAAGAACTCTACACAAAACTATTGGAGTGGAAAATAGGTAGAAGTAAGTAGAGTAGTTATTTTATGCGTACATGAATTAAGAGCGGCGTCGCATACAGGTACCAGTTCGGATGCAAAATAACTACTTTTTTCTATCAAATAGATAGGATTTTTTTTCTGTTTTTCATTTGTAGTCCGTTAATGATATAACGTGTTGCAAATATGATATAATGTATAGAATATATATTACTAAGTTTTGCTCGCTGCTTTTTCCGCGATATTTATAGCGTTACATTTTAAAATGAGCTAAGTTCAGTTTTAATCGTTTATAGATGTAATATTATTTTTTTAAGATTTCCTGTTTTTTCTACGCCGCAAACGAAGTTCAAATATTGCCGTCCATAAGGATTTTAGTTTTTTTTTAATATCGGTATGTTCAGTTGAACAGTTCGTGAAAGCGTAACAAACAAACAATGTCACTTTCGCATCTATAATATTAGTTAGAATTGGGATTCGATAGTTTGTTAGAAAAATAGATCAAAACTACTTTCGCGATCAGGGATTTTTTTTTGTGTTTCTGAACCAGCCAGTGATGCATCTCAGAATATACATATATAGCGCTGTCAGTATGCCGTGCCGTGGCTTACTATAAAAAATCGCAAATCCTAACAATAATTCACATATTTTGTTGAATTGTTACCTAAAGTGTTATACTACGCTTTACAGAAATATATTATATCTCAGATAAATAATAATTTATTCCGCACACAATAAATTAAATAAAGTTAAATGTGAAATATTAAGTATAAGAAGTATTCAAATGAAAGCATCATTTCACGTAAACCCCAAGATACGAACACTACTTTCGGGTTCATAGGCCGACAATAGTATTAGAATAAAATATCACCGCACGTCAGACCCTGGAGTAAAGGATCACTATGCGAGATACTTTATTATGAATGGTGTACGTACCATATACGATACCTACTGAAACGGGTCCTGTTTTAATCCCGTTGATATATGCTATTCACAATACGTACACGTATCATTAATCAAATATTTTATGAACACAGAATACATTGTCTTATTGTAATATTTTTAAATTAGTTTCACTTACAATACTAGAACATAGATTACTTTATAACATTCATCACTATGCGTCTACATATTTGTGTGTGAATGTATTTCTAGGCGGCGTCATAGTAAAATAGTTTTGTATCGTTTAAAATCAGTATACGCAGATATTACAGCATATGCTGGGCGGTAATACATGATAGTTGTGTCTGACTGCATAAATCGCCACATATCAGGTGTAATACCACTGTGGCACGCTTAACAGCGGTTACACAATACAGATTTTGAAGCGATCTCTTTGGTAATGCGTGTTTTAAGAACTAATTTTATTTCGATGTACATAGCCAAAGGCGTGGTTCTAGTCAAGAACGCCGCAAATGCGTGCTTCTAATGAAGCGCGTATCAAATGCGTGCTTCTAGTCAAGTGCACATCATACATGTGCTTCTAGTCAAACGCGCATTAAACATGTGCTTTTAGTCAAACGTCCATCAAACGCGTGCTTCTAGTCAAGCGCGCATCAAACGCGTGCTTCTAGTCAAGCGCGTATCAAACACTTGCTTCTAGTCAGGCGCGCATTAAACATGTGCTTTTAGTCAAACGCTCGTCAAACGCGTGCTTCTAGTCAAGCGCGTATCAAACACGTGCTTCTAGTCAGGCGCGCATCAACCGCATGCTTCTAGTCAAGCGCGCATCAAACTCGTGCTTCTAGTAAAACGCGCGTTGTCAGATTTTTAACTGATTACAAAAAGGAGGAGGCTCTCAATTCGCTTGTATTTTTTAAAGATATTATTTATTTACCTCAGAACTTCATCATTTATAAAGTGATTTGGTTACTTATTGAAAAGGGGTTATTTTCAAGTGGTCCTCTTTTAATTTTATTAGCATACAAACTTTGTCCTAATAATTATGAACAGAATTAAATAAAATAGCAAAAGCGGTGCGGTGCAGCCGTTCTGAAGTGATGTGATACATACATTCGGTAATTAATTTTTATTTATATATAAATATATATAATATAAATAAAATAATGCTATATAAAATTTAAAAAACAACGATTAAATGTAATATATATCCATTCAAAACTTTAAAGTTTACTTTTAAAGTAAATATTCGTATATAAAATAAATATGTCAAGCACGAAGCACCATAATATATTACTTTTTATTGTAAAGTCGCGAAAAAGTCTACAATAATTGGTTCTTTAAAAACGAACGTTAAGGGTAATCACTTGAAACATAATTATACTAATTTATCGTATTAATTAAGATATATTACTATACCGTCACAATTAAACAAGGTACAGGTATCATGTCCAAAAGAATCCACACCTATTCAGAAACCCAATAAAACCTTCCTCAGGGCTATCACATGTGGAAAACATTTAATAGCAATTATGGATATAAGCGAAATACAAATCACAAGCGGGTTTTGATTTCATTAGGCTAAACTAGATTATCCGGCCAAAAGGAGTTAGCTAAAGTATACCAATTACCAACCATTTTTATACCTATACTAGCGGGCCCGGCGGACGTTGTCCCGCCCTGATAATAAAAAAAACATTGACATATTATATAAAGTTTAAAAGTTATTGAGGTTGAAGTTTGATTATTTATGATGATGATATAACAAAAAAGAAATCTGCTGATAATATATGCGTATAATATCATACGCATTTATACCCAATTTGTGTTGTGCGCGATATTCAGAGCGGTCAAAAAATTCGGCGGCAATTGTAACTATCGTATGTACAAAATAACAGACAATATGAAACGTGACATTCAACCTACAGTTATATTTAATGAAATAAACATTTAAGCGATTCATGGGTGTATTTTACGACCGGCTAATTATACCAATTATAAAGACAAAAAACCGACGATGGAGTACGTGACCCGAGCGAAAAAAATGTAATCTTTCCTTTAAAAATAAACTTTATACGCAACGTTGAATTTTAATTGTCATATTGTCACGGTTATTCTCCATAACAAAAACAATGTACTTATAAGATTATTGTCAGTTCATTCAATCAGTAGCCTCAATAATGAACTGAGAAGTTACTGATTTTGTTATAATGCCAATACATACGTTGTTCATATCGTGATGTTGATGAGCACGTCGTTGTCGATAATAAAAATGTCCTGCCTTGATAATAAAAAAATCCTAAAAGTCAACCGCAGTGCCACCTACCGGATCCAACGAATCTAAACCATTCTCGGATCCACTGGAACACGCACACAAAATTTAATCAAAATCGGCCCGGCCGTTTAGGAGGAGGTTCAATGACATACACACGTACAAAAGAAATTTATATATAAAGATGAAAATTCAAAAGAGAACATTTATTTCATTATTTTGAGTTTTCCCTTTGTCAGCAGTCCTTATAATTGCCTCGGCTATTTGTTTTATGACAATTCCATTCTAGTTTGTTTTGTAGATCCAACTCTCGCCCGCTTCTCAGATGTCATTTTTCAACCTGTGATATTTGTGACATCCTTAATTATATTTCCTCGGGACTTAGTCCTGTTTTTTTTCCTTTTTCATTATCATTATCTCGTTTCTGGATAACATATTTATTATATACAAACATCAAAGCCTCGATAATAAAATCTCCCCAATTTCCCGAATCAATTAGGTTTAATCTCCGGTTTGTTTTGTTTTCCCCCAAAAAATTGTAACAAAATATTACCTATATTTTTTGTAATATCTATTTGATCTCATTATTAAAAAAATATGATGGAAAAGTTATATAGAATTCGTTATAGAAAAGTTATATAAAATTACTTGAAAAAAAATGTTGTCTAGTATAAAGGAGTTCCTTTATTTTTTTTAAAGGTTCCTTTAATTTTACCATAACTATTTGTGCCTTATACAATATGTAATTTCCGTTATATTTTATTATAAGCACTAACCCCTATAGAAAAGCGTAATACTACAGTATACCCTGAATAATACTCAGAAAACTTCTCTATATACCAGAAGAAGTCTCGGCAAATAAAACAAAGACTTTATTTTTATTTATAAGATGTGCTTATAAATTACATCTTCATATTCAAAAAGATCTTCTTTAATATGAAATCAAAGGTTTTAAAAAAATTATTATTAGTAACAATTGATTTTTTTTGCAGTTACTATGCGTATTTCCGGAACGCAATTCACGCGTGTGCGCAGCAGCTGTGACGGCTGCAGAGAGGGCGGGCGGAGAAGCGCGCAGCGTGCGGTGCGCGCGGGAAACACTTGAAGCGCTTCGAAGAGACAATGAGGCCCGACTGCCACATGTTATTGTCATTGACGCTAGGCAACTGCATGTGCTTGACGCACCTCTACTCGCCAGGTCAGTAGTTATATTTTCTCACCAGATTTGGGTCGCGACTTCGTTCGCAGACTTGACCTGTTCTCGGAAGCAGTAGTTCTTTTCTGAACCAAAGACACCCTACAATTATGTGATTACCGGTTCCGTAGTTAAGGCGTTAACGCATAATAAACAAACTCACATTTCACACACAGTATTAGTTAGGATTCGGCAGTTATTTAAACACAGGAATCTATTTTTATCTTACTACTAGCCGGTAACCACGCTTTTATTATGGTGAATAAGTTTTATCTGGTTACTATGTACAATGAACCTTTTATTAATTTTAATTCGCCTCAATTTTGTCATAGCTGCTTAGCCCCTAAAGCGTAATGATATATATGTAAATTTCAAAAGAAACAGCCAACGATACAATATAAACAGTGAAATTGAAAGTCATAGTTTTCAAATATAAAACAAAACTTTAGCCAAGAAATTAGGATAGGTTCATAGTAAAAATATTAGGACACAAATAATAAAAATTCTTAATGTTAACTAAGCTAAAACTTTTATCAAATACGTATAAATTACCTATACTTTCTTAAAAAATAACTATTTAGCTGATAAGCAGTAAAAAAATGACTCCTGGCCTTAAAAGAGATCTTGACTTCTGACGAAAGAGTGGGAATACGCAGATATATTGTAACCATCTAGTTACTTCACTAAACAACCGTAAACAAAGTTGAAAACCGTACTAAATAAAACTTATGTAATATTGAGAGATTCTACTCTACGTAATACTTTGTTGTGGCAAGAGCCCGTGCAATGTATAGTGCTATCATCCATCAGACTCACAGTTGAAATTGATACCGTAATACAATGTAGTGAAAAATTTTTAACGCTCTTTCAATAGTCTATTTGAAATGATTATTACATTTTAAATATTGGGTAAATTTAAATGACTTCATAGATACAGTGCCATAACTATCTATACAAATAGAAATCAATTGCCAAATGTAAAACGGCTGCACATATTTGATTAATTCTGTTTCTGTTATGTTTGAAAAAACGTATAGATAAGTAAAAGGAACGGGTTAAAACTCTCCATATAAAAAAGTGAATGAGAAAGAACAAATATTGACATTAAATTCAATTGTCAATTAAAAATATTGACAGAATTTACAGATTAATTCAGTTCTTCAGTTACCTTTTAATTTCATTACAAAGCCGTACTGTAAAGCAAAGTTTTGATCTCACTTTCTTCGTTTGTACACCTATTCGAAGCCGCAGGTAGTACAATAATAATAATATCATCCTGTAAAAGACTCACTGCTGGGCCAAAGGTAAAGGTATCTTCCCGAGGATAGGAACGTAACCACGACACGAGCTCAACGAATTAGCGATTCCAAACGCCGAGAATTCCTGAGTTTTAAAATTTTCCCTCGTACTATGATAATACGAGAACATATCTCAGATTCATGTTTCGTCAAAATGTTTTCATTCACCGTCAACCAATTCGATCAACTTTTACCAAATATTATCGATACTAAATAATGTATATTTTACGTTAAGGCTGACTACATTATCTGAATTTTATATTTATAAGGCAGTATTTTAACCAAATCTGCTATCGTTTTCCTCTTATGAAATAAATAAATAAGGAGTGAATTATTAACTTCCTATAAATAAATTCACAGACTTTAAACACTTAGGGAATATCAAAATATGCACGTGAAGAATGCTCCGGGAATAAACTAGAGCATTCACAGAATTTACCACTTTAAGAAACATCCAAATATGCATAAACAGTTTAAATTTATAGGTACTTATATTTTGATATAGCTGTTATATTTCTTAGAGTGATGGTAAATGTAGGCGGTAGAGCCACGCCGAAGCTATTAATGCTATTAGCTATTAAAGCTATTAATGGTTTCAGCAAGAATGAGCTAGCTCGCCCGAGGTAGTATCACCCTCTCACAGAAAACCGACGTGAAGTAACAGTGCTTGCATTGTTGCGTTTCGTTCGTTCAGTGAGAGCGCCGGAGGACCACCTCCACTCCCCTTCCCCCTTGCCTTACACCCCCTCTCCGCCAAGACAGCTTGGCAAAGCACTTGTGACTCCCCTGGTGTTGCAAGTGTCTATGGACGGTGGTGATCACTTAACATCAGGTGACCCACCTGCCCGTTTACATTCTATGATATAAAAAAAGTGGCACTTGACTTACGTGTATATTTTGATATTCCAACTACGATTTACTTTACTAACTACTACTTTATTTTAAATTACAAGTCTATCACTACTATCGATCCGTTACATAAAACTGAGCGTTTTATAACCGAGATTCCGATTATAACGGATTCAATCCTGTACTTGTTACCTACATTAAAATTTCTTCAGTACTATGTAAGCAATACACATACTCAGACCGAAAATGTTCTGTTTTATGCTATCGATACTACCTATATATTATTAAGACTTCTCAGTTCCTATTTATAAAATTTTGATACTGTCGGGATATGACGTACTCTTAAAACGAACGATTACTAACAATAGTATTCAGTTGAGAATGACATCATTTCTACATTGTATTCCGGTTTGTGTTCTCACGAGAATAGGAATCTGAGGAATAAATTGAAGCATACATGAGCATTGCATGCATTTTAACAAAAAATGGAACAGGCAACAATAGTAATTTGTTTCTTATTTGTGATGTATCATCATCAATATTTCATTTTATGAACACAAACATAATTAATAGCTCTTATAGGATATAATTTCACGAAACAAGGAAGTTATTTCAGCGGAATACCGATGCTAAATTCCTGTTCAAAGCTGCAGTACTACACGAACTTGTTACTATGGTAACGTACACAAATTGCAAGCACGATGTTGTCGGTTCGCCGACACTAAATTGGACATAGCCCGCCAGTGCACCGCTGCACGCACGCTGCAAATTGTAGTGCATGCCTTTAATACGGGCAGACGTAAATAACAAAACCTTCGTAGACAGTATGAACTCCTGGTACCACACAACCGAGAAGTAATTTCTATTTTAAACTACTTGGCGCCTGCGATTTTGTTCTTCATGTATTTATTATTCAGATTAATTATGAGCTGTCTTTATTATTTTTATTGCAATTTTGTCATTACCGGTTAACCTTTTTAAGCCGTGTTTTAGGTATTTTTAAAATTTAGTTACCACTGTTTCGCCTCTATGAAAAAGCGTAAAGATGTGTAACTGTAACAATACTCTGAAAAATCGTCTATTTACCAGTAAAAGTATCGTCAAAATTGGTTCATTCGTTCGACGATTAGCCTGAATAAACAACAAACGGTACATTTTAATTTAAATATATAGATATATCATTTTTTAAATTTTACATCACATCGATAAACCGGGTCACAAATGAACTAAAGTTTTATGCTAACTAGTGAACAATATGTGTGAATAAAGAATGAATTTCGTTTATAATTTAAATGATTAATAATAGTCAATTAAAAGTTTATTAGATTGAAAAGTGTTTATTAATTCCTTTATGATCTCTATGTGTATAACTTTATATCGTCTCCACTCTTTTAGTATAAATAAAAAGGATGTATATACCCAAAAATATATATGTTACATGTACCTACCTACGTATTATACCTACGAAGAATAATAACAATTTACTATAATATTCTGAAATCTTGTATATATATTCGAGTGTACACAAAATGTGGTGTAACTCGATCGCCGTAATTCACCCTAATTTAATCAAAATTCTCGTGGGAACCTCTCACTGTTTGTATTCAACAATTCTAATAACGAATGAATACCGAATACACTTTAAATATAATATTACATTTTAATATATTATAGTAGTAAAGTCAGTGTAACGATAATATAAAAGTACTATAAAACGAAAAATTAATCTTTCTTTAATCACATTTAAAAAATGGAAGACATTCTAAGAGGAATTATTTCATATAATCAAGACGTCACAAAAGATCAAAGGTACCCTTTTAAAGTGAAACTTTTATTACATCGTCTCAAACTTTTTCGTCTGTGTGTTGCATGTCGCGTGATGGTCGGCCGCGGAGTAGGGATAAAGTGAAAGGCGCTCGTCAAAACAGCCAGGGTGTGTATAGACTATTATTAGTTAAATGTCTATAGTGTGAAAAAAAGTTTCACTTTTACCGTGGTTTCATAAAACCACATATTTTTTTCTCTAATTTTTTTATTACTGTAGCACGTTCGTTGCGACATGTCTCACGGTTATCAAATTTGATTTGATACAATTCAAATAAAATAACGTACAAATATTAGGTAGGTCTTTACCTATGAAATTGCCGTTTTGTATGAAAAAATTTAAACGAATTTTTTTCATGTATTTTTTATTGGTATTAATCGAAGTAATCACTCATGCAATCATTGCATCTTTGCCAACGCAGTGGCAGTTTATTGATGCCCTTCTTAAAGAAATCAGCTGGACGGGAGGCAACAAATTCTTCAAAGGCATTTTGTACTGCCTCTCGGGTATTGAATTTTTTTCCCGCCAAGGAGTTATCCAAATTCTGGAAAAAGTAGTAGTCTGTAGGCGCAAGGTCTGGTGAGTAGGGCGAATGACGGAGAACTTCCAACCCCAGTTCTTGCAACTTGGAGACCGTCTGCTGTGCAGTATGAGGTCGCGCGTTGTCGTGCAGGAGCAGCGGAGACGAGTGATTGACCAATGCTGGTTGGAGATGTGCCAGCTTCTCCATCATTGTGTTCAGTTCTTCACAGTACACATCTGCAGTAATGCTCACCCCGTTTGGTAAGAAGCTGTGGTGAATCACACCGGCGCTAGACCACCAAACAGTGACCATCACTTTTCCAGGGGTAAGTTTTCGTTTAGAGCATTGTTTAGGTGCTGAACCAGGATCCAACCAACTTGCTGAGCGCTTGCGGTTATCAAACAGAATCCATTTTTCATCGCAGGTAACAATGCGGTTCAAAATTCCTTCATTTGTGTGTCTGTTGAGCAGTGCAAGGCACGTCTCGACGCGTACTTCGCGCTGGCGATCATTGAGTTCGTGGGGCACCCATTTGTCAAACTTTTTTGCCTTGCCAATTTGACGCAAATGGACCAATATTGTTTTGACGCTAACGTCGAAAGCTGCTGCTAATTCAGCCGCAGAATGGAAGCGAGCAAACCAATAACAGGTGGTGCGTTGGTTTGTAGTGTTAGCTCCGTAAACGTCGTTGATGTTGCGTGCCGCTTGTGCCGCGTTGCTGCTACGACGGTACTTATATTCCATAATTACTCGAATTTTTAACGTATCCATGATGACAAAAAAGATTGAAATGCGATGAAAATGTAACACTAATCAATAAACAAATGACTACTTTTGGAAAAAGAATTCTATGTTTTTAAAATAAAATTAATTTGAAATTAGAATTCTTAGCCAAACAAAAATTATTTTGATTTGAAATGGCCAGTACTGCAGAACGGCAATTTCATAGGTAAAGACCTATTATATTATTTACTTGCTTGTACCCGTAACTTCATTCTCGTACACATCGTTTTTTGTTTCATCGGAACTACATGTTTTGTCTGGATTAAATATAAATAGTCTTTTTTATTTAATGATTCAACCCGTACAGCAATTTTAGGTTATCTCCGTTAAATTCCATAATTAAAGATTAGCTCGTATGGAAAAACGTAATTATATTTGGTCTAGGATATTCTTAGTCTTTTGCGAAGTAAAAGCTAGACATTTCCGTTTTGTTTACATATATAATTTTCTACTAAATCCCATTTTTATCAACAAAATTTAGCAAAGAATGCAACGTAACGAAGATAATTCAAGGTTCTGAGTACACACGTCGTACTCTACTTAAGGAATTTCAACTGATATACTTATTTAAATTTGTATATTTGCTTTTTACCAAAAGGATTTGATTTATCTTCTTTATATCTCTATTATTTATTCTTTATTTTTTCTTATCTCTGCCGTACCGTGAAACTATGGAACAATCTCCCGGCCAGTGTGTTCCCTCCTTCCTATAATATGGAGTCCTTCAAGCGTAACGTGAAGAGACATTTATGCAAGCCGGCATGACAGCGGCGACCGGTGAGGGATGAGGATAGCGTGTCTCTCGGTAGTCGCCGTTGTTTTTGGATTATACTGTGCTCACCATCAGGCACAGTACAGTCACTTTGCTGAGCTACGATAAAAAAATATATATATAAATTTCTTCTGTACGTGTCACACAGTACACAGTACACAGTATGTCACTGAACTCCTCCTAAACGGCTAGACCGATTTTGATGAAATTTTGTGTGCGTGTTTCAGTGGATCCGAGAATGGTTTAGATTTACAATTGGATGCTGTAGGTGGCGCTGCGGTTGACTTTTAGGATTTTTTTTATTATCAAGGCAGGACAACGTCCGCCGGGCCCGCTAGTACTATATAAATAGTTGGATATCTGCCTTTCACGGAAGTTAATATAAGATATATTGAAGTATCAATATTATGAACATATCTGTGGACTTAACGCCTTTGAAATGTGAATTTATATACTTAGAAAGATAAATGTTAAAAATATTTAAAAAGAAACTTAACTGATCTCAAGATATAAGTAGAGCTGCGATATAGTTTAAAGTGATGCTTCAATTATAAGTTATAAAGGGAGGTATGATTTGTTGAGGCAGAGTTTTAAAAGAAGCTTAACAAAGCTATTTGCTTGTGAACTTGGTTCTTAACGACGACCAATGGTTATGATTCTATACTCAATACTCATAAAGATAATAAAATAGTTTGTTTGAACGGAATCATTTCTGTTAGATTAGGAAAATTATGTTTGCATTTTTATAATATACTACTAGTGGGCGCCCAGTGGTCGACATTCGACCATAGTTCATTGAATTTTTAAAGTTTGAACTTTATTAGGGTTCTTTTATCAATGGCATCGACTTCAAATATATAATTAGGTAGTTCAAATATCAATATTTTTTATTTAATTCGGTTAACTTAATAATTAAGTTATTTTTCGCTTTTTAGTGCCTTATTAGATTTTCACATCGAAGGCGGTTTATTTTTTTTTGTAAAAAAATTTATTTCCCCATTTTTAGTGTTCATAAATATATCTGGTTTGTAATGGGTATAATAAATCGGTTCCAATTTCTCGAAAATACGTAGAGACGAAGTGGGTGAAAATCAAATAAACAATATTTCACCTCCTTAGGGGTTGAATATTTTCTTCAAATTTATATGGGACCATCGCTGAATGTAACTAATTCAAATAAAAAAAGAATTATTAAAATCGGTTCATAATTTGCGGAGAAATCGATTAACATACATAAAAAAAAATACATACAACCGAACGTAGTAACCTCCTCCGTTTTCGAAGTCGGTAAAAAATACATACAGTCAAGCATAGCAACCTCCTTCGCAACCTTTTGTGAAGTCCGTTACTGACGGATGTCAAAATGTCTTTTTTTTTTACATGTGTGTATATGTTGTGTAAAATTGAAGCAGTAGTGTGAGTAATGCATATTTTAATTAATTTAATGTACTTCTAATGCATTTTATATAAAATAAATAGCTTTCTGCACTTCTCCTCCATATAAACTTTAACTATGCCAAATTTCACGTTCATCCATTCCCGCAATTCTTTTAAAAAGGGATACAAAGTTTTGGCTTCACGTATTAATATGTATGATAAATTTCCCGCGGCTTTCGACGCATTTTCTATGAAGTGATTCTTTTCAATTCTTTATTTTATATATCATGTAGATATAGAAGAATAACTTACTGACAGAAAAATGACAGATTTTCGTACTAACTTTCATCCTCTTTTTTACAACCTTAGAGGTTGTGTTTGAAAAAAAACTCACGTCTCCCTGTAACAGTAATTTGTGCTATACATGAATATGTTAGTCAGTCTGTCAGTTATTATATATATATATATATACTAGCGGTCCCTGCGGACGTTGTCCTGCCTTGATAATAAAAAAAATCTTAAAAGTCAACCGCAGCGCCACCTACCGGGTCCAATTGTGAATCTAAACCATTCTCGGATCCACTGGAACACGTACACAAAATTTCATCAAAATCGGTCCAGTCGTTTAGGAGGAGTTCAGTCACATACACACGCACACAAGAAATATATATATTAAGATATATAGATTTACTCAGGACGGTTTCAGACTATAAAACATTACGACATATCAGAATATACGTTTGTCGCTTAACGTGGAATATCGGAGACCAAAGTTAGAATATATGAGTACAACGTGAATTGATGCACTTTACTCTACTTAACAACTAGCCTCTGCCTGCGGCTTCGTTCGCGTAGAATACCTACTTTGAGCTAACGCTAACACGCTGCGGAAGCTATCAAGAGGAATATATTTTGAGACATTCTTCATTGGTGTTCCGCTCCTATTGTTCTTAATGCGATTATATATAGCCTCTATATAACCTTCCTCGATAAATGAGCTATATAATACTGAAAGAATTTTTCAAATCGAACCAGTAGTTCCTGAGGTTACCCCTACAACGTCACAAACTCACAAACTTTACCTCTTTGTAATATTATTAGTATAGATTACCTATAAATAGACAACAAACAAGAGCTATAAGTAACAAAGTAACAAAAGTGTTTCGTTATCAATGCAATCTTGTTGAAATATATATGTATATATGGACATACTCGTATATCCTCGTTTCCTTGAAGTGTGCTACCAGAATTGAAAGACAATATAATATAAGTCGTTTCCCAGAGACAATATGAACATTGTTAACGCCGGAACATAGCGGCCGACGTACAAAATAAATATATTACGTCTGCACACTTATTCTGAGTATTTCATTTCCCCTCGGAGGAAGCAAATCACTGCGTGCTAAATTCTGATAAAAGGAACTTTTTTTTACTAAACCTTTCTTTGAAGAAAGTAAGATCGCAATTCTGTACAACATTTTCTTTTATTTGTAAGCTTTAACGTGATACATTTTTATATATTAATATTTTTATAATAGAATATAGAAAAATATGTATAGACTAGCTGACCCGTACCCACTTCGTTGGGCGGTAATAGGCATTATCAATTATCAAGCTACAACTTTTTTCTAGAACTCATCATATATCTCTCATCGTTAAGGCAGCGTTCATAAGAAACGTTTTCGTTCGACCATTTTTTTCTCCGACTCCCCAGATATTACCCCCTATAACCTCACAAACTTTTCCTCTTTATAATATAATAATAATAATATAATTAATTAATAGCCTCTGCCCACGACTTGGAAAAGGAACAAATACAAAAACACGAAAAGGAACAAAATCCCCGATTCTAAAACATTCTTCATTGTTGCTCAGCTCCTATTGCTCTTAGCGTGATGATATATAGCCTATGACATTCACAAATAACGTGGCTTTCTATTGGTAAAATAATTTTCAAAATCGGTTTAGTACTGTTTGAGATTACCCCCTACAACGTCACAACGTCACAAACTTTACCTCTTTATAATATTATTAGTATTAGTAGATTATAGATAATAAAATACCGAATTACCTCCATAACGAGAAACCTCCATTACGATTTCCATTTCATGGAAAGCTCACGCTTACTAAAGTAATTAAATGTACATGTCGCCATAAGGAAAAAAGTGCCTGCAAGTTTTTGTTTTTTTAATATATATTTTTGGTATTCTTTCCTTTGTAAGATGTTTGTTTGATTGTCGTTTGTGGGTGGATGAGGGTGGCGCGTTCTTTTTTACTAAGCCCTCGATAAAAATATAGAGAAAAGAAAAAAATATATTCATGTCTTTTGAAGCGGTCTCCGAACTATCATGAGATAACTCATAATCACGTCACGTAGCACCATGCCTTAGTTCGCACTTACAGTTGATGGATATCTTCCCTCCAGCTGTCGTCATTATTCTTGGGTTATACTGAATTACACCATTAAGTGCAGCCGTGCAACGCATTAATGTTTCTGAAATAGTATAGAAACAGAAATTTACATAAAGAACGTCCAAGAGAAAGTATGTCCTTTATAAATCTCTTAAGGAAGACGTTGTTTACAAATTTCATTTTCTTTTGGTATGAAACCTTTTAAATGTAAAGTACATTGCGAATTGTTGAGAAATAAATTTTGTAATTTATGTAAGAATAAAATATGAGAATATTTTATTGTTGAACGCGTTATTAATGGCAGGAATAATTTGTTTTAGATGTTTCTTCATGAAGCCATGATATCTCAGTCAAATAAAAATCAAATCAAAATACACTTTATTCAATTTAGGCCTTGAGAAGGCGCTTATGAACGTCAAAGCTACAAGCGATTCGGAAAACAACCCAGTCGACGAGAAGAACCGGCAAGAAACTCGATCTGGTTTATATCTTCATGTTATATATTTTTACAAAACATAAATAGTTACATACGTTAGAGTGGTTATCATGTTCAAACACAGCGTCGATCCACTAGGTTCGAATCCTTGCGATTGAGCCGAAACTTTCGGACCGAAAGATAAATATTGTGATGAAATTAGCATGGTGGTAGGGTTTTTCTAAGCTCGTGTAACTCTAGTAACCACCTCCAAGTTGAAAATTGTCACCAAGCCCTATAGATGTGTTCGGTCAGCTGCATTTGAGAGCCAACCTCTCTAAGTTTAGCGTGTCTGCTATCGTGGATCATATCGTCATTCAACATCAGGTGAGATCGTGGTCAAACGCTAACTCCTATAAAAAACTTTAAAAAAGTATTTATTATCACTTTCGGAGTTTCTTGAACGTATCGATGACCTAACTAATCTATAACTATAAAGTAATATTAAATATAATTGTGATAAAAAAAATCGTACAATACAAAAACAATCAGTACCCATTTTTTTTTTAATTATAAAATACGACGATTTCCATAACCTAAATAAGGGATAGTTGGCTTGTATTTTAAAATTGACGTAATATAAACAAAACCCCCGTAATTAAGTCAGGATTTCAAATGAGAACTCCATTTAACTTTATTAAATTTTTTGGATAGACTACAAAACAAATAGATAGAACGTGTCAAAAATCTAAACGCTTAGATTAACCACAACGAAATAGAGGCGTAATAGGTTAGATAAACTATAGTACAGCTATAAATAAATACACGTGCTTAAATTATTTACTAACAGCTATATTTATTGATCTCTCATGTACAACAAATATACACTGTATGACATATTTCGGTCTGAACGAAACTACATACATTTTAATCTACATTTAAGAGAATTTATGAGGCGTTTGTGCACATTTAATGGTCGTCTAGCTGCACTATAACTAGATTAAGGCAATACTTACAAAGTAGGCTATATTTCAATCCACTATAAAATTTCAGAAATAAATAATTACGATAGTCCTGGGTAACGTATCACAGTTTTATTAATATTTATCAATACCTTTCTTATATAAAATCGCATTTAAAATACATTCTTATTACTATTATATATCACATACTATCAAACAAAGTCCTCCGCCCCGTTTGTCTGTTCGTGGTAAACTCAATAACTAATGAGCGGATTTTCATGCGATTTTCATTAATAGATAGAGTTATTCACAGAGAGGGTTAAGGTTAATTTGTTAAGTTTTTTTGGAAATTGTTTGAAATATAACGATAAGTGTCGAAAAAAATCAAACCACAGGAAGCTTTCATCGACAACCCTGCCTAATCTTTGAGATATAACAAAACAACTGAGATAATAAACGATGCAGACGAAGTCGCGGGAATCAGCTAGATATAATACACTTTACTTTACTGATACTTTCCTTCAAGAAGGACCCTCTGGCCCAACAGTGGGACTGTGATTATTATCATTAAAAATAGAAAATATGCTTAATCAATTCAAATTCACAGAAAAAGTCTTATATAGGTAATATATATGTTATATATTAGTATAGTGCCCGGCATTTGATTTGGCAATTTGGAAATAAGAGTAAGACATACGGCTAAGACCGGCTTCGATTTTATAATACGTTCTCTCTATCGCACAACGCTATGACTCCGATAGACACAGATAACGTTATATTAACCCGAATTTAGCTATCTTGGTCTTGTCACCGAGATGCCAAATCAAAAGCCAGGTACTGTATAACATAGTGTACACACACTTAGTAACTATATTCCTCGTACACCTCCTTAAAAGGGTTCGATACCCAGAGAATTCTAATGGGGTGATTGAATTTTCAATTAAGACAACCCGTACATCTGAGATTCGCAGAGGTATCTGTTTACTTGTCTGCCTTTTGAGTTGAAAGCAATTTGCTAAATGAACCGAGACTCTCGGTCCGTATTAAGCGTAGGTTTATCCTTCAAAGTAATCACTACATTAAAAACGAAGTGAAAACTTAAGAGACTTGGTCCTTGTGGTGAGGTACATTACTTAAATAAGTGCGCGTCGGTTTCAATGACATTGTTACTGTTATTTCGCTTTTACAGATTAGTACCTATAATAAATATATACACACAGAACTACAGTTTTAGTTATATATAGACGTATAATACGTTTTGATATCTTCTTGAAAATTTAATACTTAAATCGTTTGTGAACCAAGATCTTATTTTGGATGAATATAAAAGCCACCGAGTAGTTCGCTGTAAAATGTAAGTTACTGTTCATAAAATATCGAATATACTTCAGCTAATCATATAATAAAACTTGTGTTTATTTTTATGATTCCATACCTAAAATGAAAGAACCACAAGAATGTCTGCCTGTAAGTCTTTGTGAAGGACCTATCTCTTTAAAGTTATAAATACGGTGCCTCATATTAAAAGTCCTACACAATTGATAATTAATAAAACCCGTAAAATACTTCTCGAAGATTCACAGACTTGAAATTGGACAAGAAGATGATATTGATTAAGAATTAAATCCTAAAGAAAATAGTAAAAATACGGGATTATTACCCAACAATTTTATATTACGTTTTGTCTTTTCTCGAAAGCGACAAAGCTTACGTAGGTCACAAGACTTTGGCCTTGTATTGGTGTAAAGAGTGGTATAGAGTCAAATTGTTTAGATTAACTTAATAAAGTGATACGGTCCTTCAGACTATACTCTAATGAACGGTCGTTCATACTACTATCTACTTCTCGGAGTCTAACGCTCTTAGAATACGAATTGAAATTTTTATAAAAAAAGTTCAAAATAATACGCGATAAAGTTACATTTGTGGTTGATTGCTTACATAGTATATCCGATACGAAATATATATAAGAGTTGTTGAGATATGTATGCTTGGTACACATATATGTTTCAACAACTCATATATGTATGAATAGTTAGCTTCCCCATCGTCCTAATGGGCGATTTCAATGCCAAATCAAGGGCGTGGGGAGCGGCGGCCACGAACCCACGTGGCGAGGCTCTTGAAGAGTGGGCAGCCCAACATGGGTTGTCCCTCCTCATCCGGGGGAGCGTCTACACGTGCGTGCGACAGAACGGAGGCTCTATAGTTGACCTATCGTTTGCAACCCCGTCGGTCGCACGCGGTATCCGGGGGTGGAGAGTGATAGAGGAGGTGGAGACCTTATCGGATCACCGATACATCAGATTCGAGGTCTCCACCTCCCACAATGAGCTGGTAACCCGCCCCCGGAGGGGCGCTCAGTTTCCCCGGTGGACGATGAGCCGCCTCGACCGGGGGAGCTAGCGGAAGAGGCGGCCATCGTCCAGGCCTGGTCTTTGTCCCCTGCGGACAGTGATATTGACGCGTCTGCAGGCCGCTTCCGTGATGCTCTCACGGAGGCTTGCGACGCGTCCATGCCGCGGAGCGTGCACCGCCCAAAGAGGAGGGCGGTGTACTGGTGGTCGCACGACATCGCGGAGCTTCGTGCGGTCTGCTCCGCGGCCCGGCGGCTGTACGGGCGCAGCCGCCGGCGATGGACCAGTAGGGATCCCGAGGAGGAGGCCCGGCTGTATGGTAACTACAAAACCTGCCGGAAGACGTTGCAGATCGCCATCAGCCGGGCGAAATAGCACGCATGGGAGGAGATGCTGCAAAATGCTCAATCGCCCTCCCCATTTCCTCCTCCGTAACCGGGAGTGGGATGATCGGCGCCTCCTCTGCCACCTGAGCAGGAGACATGGAAGGAGGGGCGAGTTCCGGAGGGCCGGGGAATAATGCTCCCACGACTCTATCAACCACCTCCGACTGGAGAGTCTCCGTTGCTGGGGGTGCCTGGCCGCGGAGGCCGTCACCCTCGTGGTCGGGCGTATCAGAAGACTGGGTAGACCGAGGCCCTAATGTTCCATGGGCCTCAGCGAGGGCCGCCTCCGGGGGCCCACATTTATGTGGAGATCGTCTTAGGGGCTCGGAGCCACTTTAAGGGGCTCGGACCGCGTGTAGTCAAGGCGGCAGCGGCGCTTGGACGACTCCTTCTCAATACGGGGGGGCCGGGTGCCGTCTGCCGATGCCTCTACATGGGGGTCGTTTGGTCCATGGCCGCCTACGGGGCGCCGTTGTGGGTCGACGCCCTCAACGCAACCAATATCCGTGCGCTGTGAGCTGCGCAGCATACCGTGGCGTTGAGGGTGATTCGAGGGTACCGAACGGTGTCCTCGGCGGCGGCCATGGTGTTGGCCGGCTCCCTTCCCTGGGAGCTAGAGGCAAAGGTGCTTGCCGCCGTATATAATTATACGGCGGCTAAGAAACGAATTGGGGAGCCTGTAGCTCCCAGAGAAATAGTGGAAAGAAGGGGAAGTGCGAAGGAGGAGATATTGGAGAGGTGGAGGCAGGACCTGGCGGACACGCGTTACGGTCGATACACGATCGACGCCGTTCGCCCAGTCCTGCCGGAATGGTATCAGAGGAAGTGGAGCTCCCTGACGTTCCGTCTGGTGCAGGTGCTGACCGGGCACGGGTGCTTCGGTTGGTACCTCCACCGGATAGCACGCAGGGAGCCGACCGCTGTATGCCATCAGTGCAGCGTTGACTCGGATACTCTTTCTGAGTGTGCTGCGTGGGAGGAGCAGCGTCGCACTGTGGCTGCGGCGGTAGGACAAGATCTCTCGCTGCCGAGCGTGGTTGCGGCCATGCTTGGCAGCGAGAATGTATGGAATATTGTGGCCTCCTTCTGCGAGGAAGTCGTCTCGCAGAAGGAGGCGGCGGAGAGGGTCCGCGAGGAGGACCCTCTGAGTGGTCGTCTCCGCCAACGGAGGACCGGCAGGAGGAGGTGGCAGTTCGATCGCCTCCTCCCGCTATCATAGTCGGGCCTAGGGTAGATGGGTCGGTCGGAGGGACCCATCTTCCCCTTGCACAGGTCCGGCGGATGGAGGAGACGGCTGGTAATCACATAGCCGTCTCTTTCCACAGAGGAGGCCTGGCGACGCCTGTTTGACGCTGGGCCGTCCGCTTGGGGCTACACGATGAAGTCCAATGAGATCTCGTGTCGCCCCAACCAAAGCGGAAGGTAGGAAAAAGGAAAAAAAAAAGATAGGTCGCGAATTGCATGTATCAGTCAACAGCCCAAGTCGAGGTGTGCCGTGCACCCTTGAGCTAGTTGTCAAATAAAATCGGCTGAGTGCCTTAAGCGCTCGCCTTCGTAGTCCGGTGAAGCTGTTAAGACCTTGCTAGGTCAATAGCGTAGTCAGTTCGAAAAAAAAAGCTTACATAGTACATATAAGAAGCTCCGCAAAAGGAAATTGTAATTTAAATACGCACGGAATTTTTACGTCAAAGACATTAAAGAATGTAAAGATAATACAGATACAATAATATTGTAGAATGTGTAATAGTGTTGAATTCTCAGCGTGCGACTTCTACTCTCTGTATATCAGATCCTTATATATGTGATATGTATCGCACCTGGAAAGTGTTTTGCATGTTTACGAAAATATGGTTCGTTTTATTATAAAATGTGGTACTTACAACGAACGTTCATTAATAATAAACTAACTTTTCTCCCATCGAGAAGCCGCTGTGCCCTCAAACCCTCTTTTGTGGTCTCTTTTATACTTCCGACTAGGTAATATATTTCTTACATTATTCTTTTTGAAATTTTCTAATAACGGTAATATTTCGTAAGTTATTCTATCATAAAGTTACGGAACCTTCTTGAAGATGTTTCTCGCATTTATGATGTCATAAATAATTGTTAAGCCATGCCGGTTCAAACCTAATGCCTATCAACGATTCTTTGTCATTCAGAATCTCATTTTTGCCTAGAATTGTATAACAGGTCTGTCATTAAAATACTCCGCATTATGTGGTCACTTTTAAAATTATTTTCATTGCTTATAAGATTTAGCATTTGACCATAATGTCACTTGACGTTAACTGACCATGAGGTCCAAGATATTAGCACGGTAAGGCTAGATCACTGGTTCTCAAGTATAGTTACCGGAATATATATACAAGACGCTTGGAGACAGATGTTCAATTTGAGGTCGGTAGCCGGCCAGTCAGACTAGAACAACCCCTACCACTCATTCTGTTTTCATCCCGCGTTTTCCTTCATTGATAACTGAAGATCATTGTAAGAATACTAACCATCGATTGACGTAGTATCCGTACAACCTACCACTAAATGATAATTGCTCTAAATATTAGGTCTTTACCTATGAAATTGCCGTTTTGTATAAAAAAATTTAAACGAATTTTTTTCATGTATTTTTATTTGTATTAATCGAAGTAATCACCCATGCAATCAATGCATCTTTACCAACGCAGTGGCAGTTTATTGATGCCCTTCTTAAAGAAATCAGCTGGACGGGAGGCAACAAATTCTTCAAAGGCATTTTGTACTGCCTCTCGGGTATTGATTTTTTTTCCCGCCAAGGAGTTTTCCAAATTCTGGAAAAAATAGTAGTCTGTAGGCGCAAGGTCTGGTCAGCAGGGCGGATGACGGAGAACTTCCAACCCCAGTTCTTGCAACTTGGAGACCGTCTGCTGTGCAGTATGAGGTCGCGCGTTGTCGTGCAGGAGCAGCGGAGACGAGCGATTGACCAATGCTGGTTGGAGATGTGCCAGCTTCTCCATCATTGTGTTAGTTCTTCACAGTACACATCTGCAGTAATGCTCATCCCGTTTGGTAAGAAGCTGTGATGAATCACACCGGCGCTAGACCACCAAACAGTGACCATCACTTTTCTAGGGGTAAGTTTTCGTTTAGGGCATTGTTTAGGTGCTGAACCAAGATCCAACCAACTTGCTTGCCTAGCCCGGCAGACGTTGTCCCGCCCTGATTGTAAAAAAATCCGTGACAAATTATTTACCAAAACATTCCTCATTAATCACTTTATCCACTGGTGAGAACCGCTTGAAAGTACGTTCAGTAGTTTTTGAGTTTATCGCGAACAGACAGACGTGGTAGGCGACTTTGTTTTATACTATGTAATGAAATATGTGTTTTAATAACAGTAAGAGTCTTGATATATTATTTACGAGTAATTTATACCTTTCTATTACTTTGTAATATGCAATTCATATTTAACAAAGTAACGAAGTTACGATTGGTATAAAGTTTTATAGCTCTTGTAACTAGTTATTTTCGTTATTTTACAAAACTAAAGAATTCAAATAAAAAGTTTAACTAACTAGAGACTAGTAAAATACACAGTGTTATTTTTATTCATTTTCGGTGACAATATACTGTTTTTATGACCACATTAAAGTAAATTTATTATAGATAATTCAGCATATGTTGAGGGGGTGAAAAATTTACGATATACATTATTTTTGTGAGAAATACAAAAAAATGGTTACATAATAACTCTTAGATTTAATCTTAATCAGAATATTGTTGTGTCGATGATTACCACTGTTTTTAATTTACACTGTGCCTTACATTAGATATTGTGCAGTAATTTAATTGGTGAAGTTTCTTTTGCACTTCCGCCTGAAACTCCGCATTTGCAGTGAGACGTGGCAGCGGCCAATAAATTCCAGGCGGACGTGCTAAGAAACTTCCACCCTAATATTTACAGTGCAATAATTTTGCCATGCTTCAATCTATACATATAATAGGAATGTATATCTAACGTGTCTGTACTTTTTTAATTTTTGTGAAAAAAATGTTGCAGGTATTTTGGAATAAGTAATAAAATATATTTAAATAATTTTTGGAAACGTCTGTCTGTCTGTTTGTATGAACACCCATCAATGCTAACGTGATACGTTCGTGATAAAACCTCACCAAGAAAATAATAAAGAATATCCTCGTGTAACATTTACCCTTGGTTTCATTAAAATCGGTTCACTATCTACTATCAAAAGTTATTATAATGACGACGCGACTTAAGTACGAGAGAAAAGTTGATTTAGTTCACATTCCTAGCTTATGACGATACTAATTAATGTAATTATGTTAACCATAAGAGTTTAAAGAATCCCTAAAATTATATTCCGTGTTTTGGGAATAAATTAGGGTAAAGATTAAATGACATTAATCGAACGATTTCTTTTTCTTATTTATAATTGGGTAGTTCTTGGAATTGCCTATAGACCCCAATGCAATCTAATTTCTTTTCGATTTAATTCACCAGCGAATATAAAAATATTAATTTCCTTTTCAACAGTTTGTAAAGGTTGTTCCGCATTAATTGCCGTAGTTACTTTCTATTCGCTGGCGTCGGATTTCATTTGCTTAGTTATTTCGTTGTATAATCAAGTTTTCCTGAAAACGTTCGTGAAAATAATTGTCAGGATGTTATTATAGTCAGGGAAAATATTGAAAAGCTTGCTTTATTTTGTTTTTCTATTCATGATAGGTATATGCCCCCGCCAAGTCGAGCAAAAAAGCGGCACGGCCGTACCATCCTTTTCTCGAAGCAGTTCAGGCCATTTTCGACCCCCTATAATTTCGCTGTGGATAAAATTAGAAGCCTGAAGTCAACCTATTTTATTTAAAACAAAAGATTTTTAAAATTGATATGGTCACTATGAGATTTTGTTTGGTTAGCTATTTACGTAATAACTTAAGACAGAAGGTTCCTTAATTAGGGACTTAATAAAGTAACCAACTTGGTATTACATGGATTGACAACTGAGTTGCGAGACTTGGTTATTTTTGCAAGTTTTGTTTTTGAGGGCATTTAATAAAGTCCTAATTCTCTATCAGAAATTATATCATCAATAGTTTTTGAAAACCTATATTTTATATTACACTTTTTTTTTGTAAAAAGAATGCATTAGTAACATTTTCATTAAGCGAGCTATATATATTAAAAATATAATATTACACTAGCGACCCGCCCTAGCTTCGCACGGGTGCAATGTAGATATCCATTTAAATGAAATCCTGTTAAGGGCAATTTTGATCTACATCATATGTACAACGTATTTAATTGGATGAGGAATAATACTGTATTATATAAAATAGCTTGGTAAATAATGCATAATTATTTTTGTAAAAAGATAAAAATGGTTACTATGTGTTATCCTTTAGCGTGGACTTTTTTATCGATCTTTTTAAGATATACAATTCCGTTGTACACTAATTTGATCCGTTTTTTTATAGCCAGCGATTGTGATTTAAGAGAAAAATATGTTTGTTACGACAACACATTACAAATCTTTGAATTTTTTGGCTTTTCTGTACTATATTCTGTATGTATTATACATATAAACCTTCCTCTTGAATCATTCTATCTAATGCTGAAAGCTGTATTAAAATCCGTTGAATAGTTTAAAAGATCTAAGAGAACAGACAGCGTAAGCGACTTCATTTTCTACTATGCAATGATTTGTGTTTCAAAAATTTGGGAAAATCATTATTATAATAAGAAAAAATAGAGAAAATAAGAAACTTGATACAGCCTAATATCCTTTTCGAGTATAATAACGGTATAAAGAAGAAAAAGCTCATTACTTAAAAGCTAGCTTTGAACATTAGGCTGCTCACTCGTACAGTTTTAATCTCATTTGCGTGTTTGTATATAGAATGATATATTCTTGATTTTTTTATAGGTTTTTTTTAGTGTTCGACTACATACACTAACTCTCAAAATCTAGAGGGGACTTGCTCTCGATTGCAGCTGCCGGAACACACCAACAGGGGCTTAGCGATAGATTCTTATCTTGAGTGTGGTAGCTAGCTAGGTGGACTTAGGAAAAACCTTACCATCATGCTATGGTTTCCTCACGATGTGTTCCTTCATCGAAAGCTCCAACTCAGCTGCATTCGAACCTACATCCATCGACGCTGTGTCTGAACACGGCTTGGCCGATTGTTATGACATTCTGTACATAGAAACCTTATGATATTTTTCATTTCATTAGGTACCTACACAAAATATCAACATTACTTTTATGTAAAGTAAAAAAATAATTTAAAAATCATTAAACTTTCTTTAATATCAAACGACTTTAATGAAATTTGTACACATAAATTATTCATCAGTGCGGAATTAATAAATTGTACTATGATTTATAATTAATCATTTTTCAGGTCACAGAATACAAGTCAAAATAAAATGAGGAGGTACAAATAATTAGTCTTAAAAACGCGCGGAGCCACGGGTACAACTAGTGAAAAATAAAAAAAAACTTGGTCAAATTTTATATCCATAATATATAGATTACAATAATTACATTGACATGTACCTAAAGTGGCCTGGGAACTAACAATCTCGTAGTCATAACAAATAACCATTTAAACAAAAAACTGTCATCAACAATATAATACCAATTAACATAATTATATTGGTTAAACTTAAATTATAAGCAGTGAATTAAACAAACGTTTCTTTAATAAAAGATAAATGATTAATACTTCCTTAATATAATCTCATATTAAAGAGAAGAGATATTAAATAAATATTTACCAAGTTGCTTTCATCCTATCTCCAGTATTTTAAAAGGTTTCATCTATTTTCGCCGTTGTACATTCACAATGAAATTTCCGCTTGATTGTGTTATAACGTTATTGTTGAGAGATTTTTGTTTCCTTTACAATTTTATTTATAAATGAAGTGTATTGTGAGATGATTTTTTATTGTTTAGGAATCGGGTTTTTCTTCGTTTGCTAGCATAATAAGGCTTTTTAAATATTGTAATGATACGGGTTCGTCTTCTATTATTATTAATATTATTATATTCATCTCAGCGGAGATGAGTTTAATTTTTGCAGACCTTAACGGCACCCGTGGACACTGATCCTCGGTCTGTGTACCTCCACAGGGGAAACAAATAAAATCAAATATACTTTATTCAGTTTAAGGCCTAATAGGCCTAAGGCCTAAAATAGGGCCTTATGAACGTCAAAACTACTACCGGTTCGGAAAACAACAACAGTCATCGAGAAGTACCTGCAAGAAACTCGAACGGGTGCATCTTTTTAACATATACATATTTGGAATACATTATACGTCACAATACCGTGTTTTAGTGGATGCACAGAGATGAGTCAATTCCAGATATCACCATCGTTCACATATTGATCCACTCTATAATAGCCTTTCGACACTAAAACCCGCTTGACATGGCATTTAAATTTACAGTCCGGCAAATCGGTAATATGTTTTGGGACTTTCTTGTAAAACCTAACACTATTACCTAAGAAACTATTACTGGTTTTGTTAAGTCTGAAACATGGGACGACTAGTTTGTTACAGCTTCTAGTATTTAGATAATGCCGGTCCTTTACAAAATGCAGGTTTTCTTCAACAATAAACTGTGTGTGTTTTTCCTCAAACAGCTCCAAATATGCCGAAAATCATACTATTGGTTTCGCTCAACGTACTCCGGTATCACGTAGAGAAAATTATTAAGCTATCTCTTAAGGGCGTTTCGGTAAACTCGTATCGAATGCGATCCTATAATATATCCATATAAATATTTGTTGTCAAAACTGTGATGATTTCAAGCTTACATTATTATTAACACATTACCTGAAACTACTAAACCACCATTTTACACGTCTCTTCCAACGTTAATTACCTTTTTATTCTTTTTCCCAATACCCACACTTCATCACCTCATTTTATATAACGTACTCTGTGCACCTCATCAATGTCAATCGCCAACGTGACAACTAGTGACATCTATCGGTGTCATACGTTAACCGGTAATCATTACAATATACATATAGTATAATGAAATATCAAATTTAGTCCGGTAAAGCTGTTAAGACCTTGCTAGGTCAATAGCGTAGTCAGTTCGAAAAAAAAAAGAAATGTCAAATTAGGAAAGGTTTAGATGACAACCGAATCAATCATACTTTATTTAATTTAGACCGTGAGCACAACAATTTAGGTGACAAATAAAATCTTCCAGTCATCAAATAGAGTCAACAAGAAAATCGACGTCTTTATTTTTTAACCGACTTCAAAAAAAGGAGGAGGTTATCAATTCGTCTGTTTTTTTTTTTTTTTTTTATGTTTGTTACCTCATAACTTTGGACTGGGTGAACCGATTTTGATGATTCTTTTTTGAAGTGAAACTTCTTTATCGGCGTTGGAAAAAATTTACCGTCACATTTTTCGGTTACGCGCCATCTTTTTTGTATTCATGTCTATGATAATAAAATCCTTTTGTTTAAACTTTATCTAATTTAACTTTATTTTTTAATATATTAATGAAATTGTTTGCCATAAAGAAAGAAAGGGTTTTTTTTTTTTTTTTTTTAAGTTGCATATAGATCATTTTGCGAAAAATAAGGCCTTAAACAAGTTTCACTTCTTACGTGTGTACACTAGTACACGCACACATTTTTTTTGTTTGAAAGCTGGTGCTTCCCGTGTGGTCCCATTTTAATTTGGTCCAGTTCCGACAACGGCATCCAGTGCAAAACCGTATAAGTTTTAAATTTGCATGAATTATGTAAACGACAAATAGACGAATAACTCAATATCACGCTAACCGATTTCGATGATTCATTTTTTATTGGAAAGGATGTACTTCAAGGGTAGTTTGATGAGAATTTGGTTAGGTTCTGATCATGGGATCCGTGACAAAGTAAGAAAACTTTCAAGAAACGAGCCTACTCCTTTCTTAAGGGCCGGCAACGCATCTGTGTTTCCTCTCGTGTCGCAGGTATCCATGGGCGGCCGTGATCACTTACCATCAGGTGACCCGTATGTTCGTTTGCCACCAATATTATAAAAAAAACTCTTCAATTCTTAGGAGCCTATTGTGCTTATGTTCGTTGCTGTGTTGCAACATGACGCAAGCATTGTAATTACATTACTTAAGGTGTATTATGTGTGAAGCGACGGTAGCCGAGTTGGTGGTAGAAACTATCGCGGATTATTAATAAGGTTGCGTTCGTACCAAACGTTACTTATTGTACAACCAATTGAAACCATATCGCATACCATACCGATAGATACCATACCGCAAAATGCGCATAATTTAATATACTTAAGGCGGAACGGAGTTCACGGGTACTGCTAGTAAAATATATTTATGTACACTAAAAATGGAAAAATAAAGTAAATTTTCAAAAAAAAGTATTAACCGACTTCAATATCAATCAAAAACCCATAAGGCACTAAAAAGCGGAAAATAAATAGTTTATCAAATTAACCAAATTAAATAAAACATGTGAATATGTGTGTTACCTAGAGATGTATTGGAAGTCGGTGCGAACCGAAAATCATATCATCTACATAGGTACAAAGTTTAAGTCCACTCTCGCGTCTCTGTAATACATTTCTACCTGGAACAAATTTGAAATTTCGGTTGGCACCGACTTCCAATACATCTCTAGGTAGCACACGTATTCATATGTTTTATTTAATTTGGTTAATTTGATAAACTATTTATTTTCCGCTTTTTAGTGCCTTATGGGTTTTTGATTGATATTGAAGTCGGTTAATACTTTTTTTTGAAAATTTACTTTATTAAAGGATGTATACAAAAAGTGTCATTTCCAAACATCGTTATCTTTGACATAATGATTCACCCTATAATAAACCTTTTCACAGTAAAATCTGTTTGATATGATGCTTGAACTTACAAGGCCATTTGGTATTGTGGTTTGTGACAGTATTGTAGAAAAGAACATTACTAGCTAAAAACTGTTATTGGACTTAATATTGCTAAACATAAATTTGTAATTTTTTTATTATTTGCAGTATTAAGATTATGCCAGTCGTTTATTATTAACTTATCTATGTTTTATGCAATCACATGATACATTAAATTGTCATGGATTTATTAGCAGGACAAACTTACGATACTGCATGCTATCTGCACTTCTGCATTCCTGAAATTTAATATTCAGTAATTCAAGAAGTTCCATATAGTAGCATGATTTAATTGCCCGTTCGAGTTATATAAGTGTGGCATCAACATCTGATGCATATTTATATTCGAGATCGGACAATACATTATCCTCTGAAAGTAAGCAAAATTCATTAACCTAGTAATGTAAGCATCTGTTAACTAGTCCATATTATGATTGGTGAATAAAGTATAACATACCTAGTTAACTCATTTTTAAGCTGAACTTTATGATGCACAACGTAAGAATATATTAACAAATAAATAGCAGATATAGTCTTTACTGTTAAACTTGGAGGTACTGGATACTACTGAGAGATACAAATCTATAAAGAATTACACGAGGCAGCCAAAATTTCTACGCCATTGCAGACATATAAATTGGCGCCCAGCCATAAGGATTAGAATAAAAAGTACAATGAACTCCAATGATAACTCACAGTTTTCTCATTTTAAATATTAATATTGTAACATATAATATGTTAATTATCGTACAGTTTACTCAGTTATAACAATTGTATTATTACAATTGTATATTTTAATTGTATTATCACAATTGTTATAATTACAATTGTAATAATTTATATTAGTTTAAAAGTATTATTTTAACTGTTTTGTTTCCTTTTTCAATAAACAGAAAAGTACTGTATACAATAAAAGGTCAAAATTATACATCACCATTGAATATAAATAGAGAGATCAGAAATTATCTATCTATATACATATAATAAAAATGAATTGTCTGTATGTAGTATCAAAAAATTTTTTTTCTACTGATTAGGTACAAAAGTATACACGCTACCGATAACAAAAATGCAATTTTTAAAATTTTTGTCGGTCTGTATGTCCGTTTGTTCCGGGTAATCTCCGAAACTGCTGGACCGATTTTGACGGGAATTTCACTAGCAGATAGCTGAAATTACAGCGGGTTACTTAGGCTACTCTTAATTAGACTAGCTATTAACCGCGGCTTCGTCTGCAATGCTATCTCCAAAACGGTTGGATTGATTTTCACGGAACTTTCACTAGCAGATAGCGAACATCATAGCAAGTAATTTAGTCTATTTTAATTTAGACTAGCTGTTAACCGTGGCTTCGCCCGCAGTACTATCTTCAAAACGGTTAAACCGATCTTCACGAAACTTTTACTGGCAGATAGATGACTTTACAAGAAGTAATTTAGGTAATTTTAGTTTATACTAGCTGTTAACCGTGGTTTCGCCCACAGTGCTTTCTCTAAAACGGTTAGACCGATTTTCACGGGACTTTTACTGACAGATAGCGGACCTTATTAAAAGTAATTCAAGCAATTTTAGTTTATACTAGCTGTTAACCGTGGCTTCGCCCGCAGTGCTATCTCCAAAATGGTTAGACCGGTTTTCAGGTGACTTTCACTGGCATATAGATGACTTTACAAAAAGTAATTTAAGTAATTTTAGTTTATACTAGCTGTTAACCGTGGTTTTGCCCACAGTGCTTTCTCCAAAATGGTTAAACCCATTTTCACGAGGCTTTCCCTGACAGATAGCGGACTTTATAGAAAGTAATTTAATTTATTTTAATTTAGACTAGCTGTTACCCGTGGCTTCGCCCACTGTACTATCATCAAAACGGTTAGACCGATTTTCACGGAACTTTCACTGGTAGATAGCGAACCTTATAAAAAGTAATTGAGGTTATTCTATTTTAGACTAGCTATTACCCGCGACTTTGTCTGTATGAAACTTACCAAGATTTCAACTCATTCTTTATTTTTAATAAGATAAATAATTATCAGCTTATTGTTTACAATTCGACATTATAATTATGAATAACTTTAATGATATAGAGGTATTCCTAATAAGATCTTAGATTATAAACGTATTACGTAAAGAGTTCTATAATACAATTTCTTTTAGTGGCGCGCACGTCGTACTTACAATTGTCTTTAAAGAGCATTTCTATAATTGTACATAGTCTCACAATGTTATAATTCTTTAATACGATTTAAAAAACACAACTGCGGGTACAGCTAGTTAAAAATATAAATTAAATTATTTTTCTGACAAAAGAGTTACATAGTCTTTTCTTTCAATCTTAGGTGTTTCTATTGCAACGATCATGTCAATCCAATTGAGATACATAAAACGGCAATAGTTGAATTAATTAAAAAAAACACTGTATTTTTTTACACGTCAAAGTAAACTGTTGTTATAAAAGCGGACAATCTGAAAAATGAATAGGAGAATTATTACTAAGGAAGCTAAACAAAATATAAACAGTGTTATTTGAAAATAGATCTTAATTATACGCTTATTTAAGATAAATTTATTTTGTTTCAGGGCAATAAGGGGCACGAAGAACACTCACCACATAATTCTTATAGCAGTTGTTAAAAAAAGGTACGTATCTCTTCCTTAAAGGAGAATAATGCGGATGTTTAATACAGTAAGCTTGTTACCTTTCCCTTTGTGTCTTGTGATGTGTCTCTCACTTGTATTTGGATATTCTGATGTGATTTATATTCTTTTTCATCTAAAGATGTATTCTTATCAAGGTGAAAGGGATTAAATAAGTACGAATGGAAACGCAATAATACAAACTAACAATAAGTTATCTGAGTTAAAATAGTATTATTACTTACAATATAAAAGGTTACGAATACACATTGGTATATTTATGAATATAGCCGAGTTTAATCAAGAACCAAATATGTTTGTTTTTCCCCTTTGTTTCTGTTGCTATGGCAACCAAACTATAAAATACTAGCTTCTGCCCGCGACCTCGTCCGCGTGGAATAGTTATTTTGGGCTAACATACATCGGAAGCTCCCAAAAGGAAAAAGACCCTGATTTTCAAACATTCTTAATTGCTGCTCCGCTCCTATTGGTCTTAACGTGATGATATATATACATCACGTACGCCTTCCTTGGTACAAGAGAGCTCTCTAATACTGAAAGAATTTTTTAAATCTGACCAGTAGTTCTCCTCTACTACCTCAGAAACTTTACCTCTTTATAATATTATTACGTATAGATAGATATATATGTATATTATAGCGTAAAAACATAATTTATCTTTATAATACATTATAATAGTTTATCTTTATTTATCTCGCGAAAGATTCATATTTCTTTTAACAATTTGTAGAGTTCGCAAACAACTTGCCATTTTGTCTCCCGAACGTCACGACGTATTCTTCATACTTTGTATATAAAGTTAGAAGGTTACTTAAAAACTTTACCCCTGGATATATTCCATTGGAAATCGCAAAAGTTTCTCGAGTTTTGTTGGAAATTTTTAAAGCTAAGACGACAGAGTGTAAAAATAGGTAATCAGTGTTTACCGTGTTTCGATGTTATTGACGTAAAAGTTTATATAATCCAGTTAATTTTATACGGTACTGACAACATGAATTGCCATATAATTTAGGCTGTAGTTCAGCTGTAGCACATGTTTATTTCTTCTGATATTTATCAAATTTTCATAGTTACTGTTAGGTTTATAAAAACACTAAAATTTACGACATCGGTGTTCATATAACTCAGTTCAAATAGCGTTGACCAGAGTTGCGGAGGAAATGTGATGACGTCAACTAAAGGTTCCTTATAGGAGACGAAGGAAAGTAGGCGGAGTATAGAAAGACCCGTGTCAAAATATAAAAGTGTCAAAAGAAATAGATGTATTGATAACCACTACCATACAATACTTCTTAATCAAGTTTGTTTCACTTGTACGAGAACTTAAACTCATTTAAAATATTTGTTTGCACATATAGCACGTTTGCACATGATATCTGCATAGTTCATTCGAACAATTAGTAAAGAAAGACTAAAAACGAATGCCGGCTTACTAATTTGCGTGCACAATGTACCATACTACAATTAAGTTTTACTAAGTCATACAAGAGTCATACCAAAAGTAATGGTTCAAAAATATTTTTGTATGTCTGTGGATTTTTATTACTCCACATAAATCTAATATCAATAACGAAGTACGGATGATAAAGTGAGGATAGAAGTTATAGAACCACTGACATATTTAATCGCAGGAGCTACAGCCATTTCTACCACATAAGCAGCATTGCTTGCTCTATTGTATTATAGTTCTAAGGATGTAGTTAGCAACAAACATTGGCATGCAGAGCGATCAAGTTCAATATTCGGCAGTAGCAACCTTATTATAATCAACCTCAATACTAAGGCCTTTGCGAAGTTTTATTGTAAATTAATGATGCGCCCCGGCTTCGGCTGTCTGCAATAGGTACGTAAACTGCTACCGTGTGAAGCCATGGCAAATCTGTTAATGTAATCGCATTTTTTTTTTGTTAGAATAATACATGTAAGAGCAGACCTGAGACCAGTTGATCGTCTTTTGTCTCATTTTTTAAAATACTTTATAGGTTTGACCGCAGTATCATCTAATATTAAATGGCGATGTGTTCTAAAATGGTTATCACATAAAACCTAGACTGGAACTGGCTCTCAAGTGCAACTATCAGAACGAACCTATAGATGCTTGGTAACGGGTTAACAACCTGACGGTGGTAGCTAATCAAGCAGGCTACCAAAAAACCCTGTCATACGGAGCTGCTTTTATCATTTACCTTATCAAAAGATGTTTTTAAAAACGAATGGAATCCTTATTCTATTTATCCCACTGACGCCAATTTCATTCCATTAACGTATATACCTAGTACTACACAATATAGAAATAAACAAACAAAGTCTCTTGGTAATTAAACCCGGGCGAGTTGACAGCCGACCGAGCCAGCCGCACTTCCCGGATATAAATCACGGATATACCCGGCCGTAGGCGTTGATGTGATCTTATTGACACTGGAAGGAATATTGACTTTTTATATAAAAGTTCAGTTTTCATTATGAGATACGAAATTTATATTACTGGGCGGTTCTCGTTATCTTTTTTTTCGAATAATCGTAATTTTATTATCAACTAGCGGGCCCGGCAGACGTTATCCCGCCCTGATTATAAAAAGAATCCTTGACAAATTATATACCACAACGTTCCTCATGAATCACTTTATCGACTGGTGAAAACCGTTTGAAAATCGGTTCAGTAGTTTTTGAGTTTATCGCGAACAGACAGACAGACAGACGCGGTAGAGGACTTTGTTTTATACTATGTAATGATATTTTTTACCTGTAGCCAGATGTCTACTTGTACCTTATTATAAGTAAATATTGTTAGTACGTACGCTTTACCTTCTATGATATTGATATATACTTAATACTTGAAAGAATATTTCCAGAAATGTGATATAACTTTCTTATAATATAATTAGACCGTTTAAATACTAAAATAATATTAACAGCCCTAATTAATGTAAGTATGTTATCATACTTGTATATTTTGTACATCATTACATAGTATGAAATAAAATCCCCTACCGCATCTGTCTGTCTGTCTGTTCGCGATAAACTCAAAAACTACTGAACGGATTTTCATGCGGTTTCCACCAGTGGATTAAGTGATTCATGAAGAACGTTTTGGTATATAATTTGTCAAGGACATATTTTTAATCAGGGCGGGACAACGTCTGCCGCGCCCGCTAGTAATATATATAAAATAATATTGTATTGTTATTTGTTACGTTTACATACTATAAGTAATTTTCACATTTTAGTCAATGAAGTATAACAAAATTCGTCAGAAATTAAATCATTCCCGTGCTTTATAGCTAATAAAATACCTCATACAGATCACACGGTTAAATACGAAAAAAGTTCGTTGTCTACGACATTATTATATTCGAATATTTATAAACTCGTTATTAGCAAGAAAATCATTGGTAAAATCTTTATAAATTGATCTAATTATGTAAGAAAAACCTAACTAAGACCCAATTAATTGGCTTCATTAAAATATTAAGATAAAAAACGAAATGAAAACCGGAATGAAAAATGAAACGGCTTTCGAGTTTATTATAATATCTTTGTAAATATTAATGAGAGAGCCCAGAAATTAAATGTTGTTAATGAAAAAATAACAGAAGCCAACAAAACAGAGGGACACTGGAGCAATATATTATGTTTTCCAATCTCATTTTTACCTTGTCAAAAAGCTTATTATAAATTTGATTCAATCCTGCCAATTTCCTTGATACCTTATTTCAGTTATTAATGAACAAAATATGTCATTTTAACTAATTAAATTAATTACGATTATCAAGCATTTGTCTCTCTTTCCCTTTGATTATTTATTCACTCTATACACTCGTATGAACTGGTTTGGTCAAAAAGTTTTGTTGACCGATTTAGTTAATTCTAGCAATATTTAAACTTCAGACTTCGGTAAAACGAGATGAAAGTGTAATAAAAGCAAGAGAACGATCAACTAATTCCCTAACAATAATATAGCGAAGTTATCCAACTAATAATCAAACAATAATATCCAATATTGACTCAGTAATAAAAGAAATGAAAGTAATTGAACTCCATGGTTATTATTTCGTTGAACGTTTGCGGAAAAACAACTAAATTGAATCTGACTGAAGAGATTAAAAGAATTGCGCTGGAGAAATGTTATATGCTTAGGATTATCTATGCGTGCTGGTTATTACTATAGTGATAATGATAGTATGCTATACCCAGTTAATAAGAATAAAGTCATTAGAATTTCACAGAGACATCGAATCTTTGTGAATCGCATGTACAATAGAGAATTTTGTGAATAACTTTTTAATATGGTGCCCTCATCGTCGCTCCTAAATCATACCTCCCACCGCTGGCTGGTTACTCATCCACACATTCTAAAATGTAATAAAATAGCGACAACAGTAAGGTAAGAACCTTCATTATGCGCATGCTAGGGTTGTAAAATGGATCACCCGGTACGGTGTTCCTTATGAGGCTCCTCAAAGAGGGATTGAAACACGCTCTTTAAAGCCGGCTACGCCATAGTGATACCCACGATGTTGCAGCTGTCCATAGGCAACTGTTACCATTTTACATCAAATGGTCCGTTCGTCTGTTTGCTTCTCTTTGGAATAAATAAATGAAAACTTCTATATACCCGTTGTGATTTGAAGCTCGATGTAATATTTTATATTATATTTTTCCAAAACAACATAGCTTCAGGACATACAAATTCCTTAAGATGTACGATTAGATGATAGAAGAAATTCAGTTAAGTTTAATGACATTAAAGATTATTATAACAGCTAGTGGTTATTCACTGGTCGAAATTCGACTACAATGCATTAGTTTTTTAAGTTTTAATATTGTTGAGGTTTTTTTTCCAAAGAGTGTACAAATATTGTAGATTGGTAAACGGAAGGAACATGAAGTATCATATAAGGAATAAAGATTTTTGTCTTCTTTATTCAGGTACCTATACCATTTCGGATATATCAATTCCATAATAACCTATATATACTTACAACTCAAAATTGTAAAATGAAGATAACTAACAAAGTGACCCGGTAGGAAACTTAAAGTAGACAACATTTTGGAAGAGTCCGAAATCGGCTCTGCTAGAATGCTACGATGGACACCCATCCGCGATATTAATGTTTTTAACAAACAGTGTTCTCTGGGTACGGTTTCTGTTTCCATCAAGAAATTATGGATATCATCAATTTTACCATAATCATTGCAAAGCGGTGAATTTATCATTTTCATTAGACATCTTAATTTACCGACAATAATAAAAACCTCAATCGATCGATGACAATGAAAAAAAAAACAATGTTTCCAATTTTATTTTAGTGACAACCCTAAAGCTCGTTGATGGCTATTAAATAAAAAAATGAAAGGAAATCGGTTGACAAACAAAGGAGGAAATGGTACTAAGCTGTTTTAGATTTTCCTACCTATACCTATAATTGCTCGCCTAGTGGTCGTTCGACCATAGTACCTAAAAAAATAAAAAAGAATGAAAAAAGTGGGTTGAGAAATAGAGAAGGGAGATGTTTTTAACCTTTCCCCCTCTCCCTACTTATATGTAGACTAGCTTCTGCCCGCGACTTCGTCCGCGGAGAATAGTTACTTTGGGCTAACGCTAACACGCAGCGGAAGCTCTCAAAAGAAAAAAAATCACCGATTTTGAAACATTCTTTATTGGTGTTCCGCTCCTATTGATCTCAGCGTGATGATATATAGCCTAAAGCCTTCCTTGATAAATGAACTATCTAACACTGAAAGGATTTTTCGAATCGGACCAGTAGTTCCTGAGATTACTTCCTACAACGTCACAAACTCACAAACTTTACCTTTTTTTTATTAGTATAGATAGCTCATACTTTATAAATCAATTTGCACAAACAATTTTGTCGGAGTAACGAAACTCGACATTCTATTCAACTCACCTGCTATATAAATTGCTCTCGATTAAAGCAACTAACAACTTTAGTCATAGTATTATTGTTACTCACCGCAACATCGTGCGCAAACTTTATTAATATCCATAACGAGTTGCGAACTTTTACTATATTTTCGATAGTTTTATGTGTATAATTCTGACAATTTACCCGAGTACTTTATTCTTCACTAGAGACCGATCGCGACTACGTTCGCTTATGTATTTTTACAAAAAATGACACCATACATAATCTTCGTGTAACTCCGACAGATTATTAATCCAGTACATGTCGAAATAACCCTCAAATGGCAGAATTTTTTCAAACTTACTTGACACTTATCGTGATATTCTAGTCACTTTCAACAATATCTTTACAAATTATAGCCTACATGTTATCCTGATGTATCTGTTATTGTAAAGTCTTTTGCACGAAAGAGGAAGAGAGATCCATCCATTCTCAGACACTTTTTCGTTTATAATACGAATAGGATTTTACCTGGAATTTTTTTTCTCTTTTTTACGCACTTTGTCGTATATCGTTTATGACGTCCCGTAACAACATCACATGCATATTAAAATCCATAATAATCAAATTTAATCAAATCTTAAAAGCTAAGCTTGCGATTCTGTACACCATTTTTGCACTCTGAGACAGAGGGTCTGACAGCATTGAATCACAAATTAGGGACGCACACTTGCATATCTATAGAGTGCATGCTAAGGATATGCAGGGGTCAAAGTTCACTCATCGTTTTCCCGTCAACTATAATATTCTACAGCATTCCGGTTGTAGACGTTTATGTAATCAGACGTGTATTCAATAAATCCGTGTTTATGTCTAATTAGTTATAGTGAGTAAATATGCAATGAATGTGTAAGAACAATAGAGAGAGACGAACTTCTTAGCCTTCCATGGATTCACCGTGCGGGTGCCGGGTCCATCGTGTGGCAGAGGGAGAAACTCAGAGAAATATAGTATATATGGAGAAATATTTAATCGATATTAAATATTGACTTTTATTCAGTAATCCAACCGGGTTGACACAAAAACATAATACACCTAAAGTGTACCTATACACAAAAACATAATACACCTAACCTACATACGATATAAAGGATCTACGGGTAGACTTTAGCAAAACATATTATACTTAATTGACAATCTATATATATTGGATATTGAAGCGTCAGCCTGTGATTTTGGTATGTGGTAGAGCCACGCTGAAGCTATTAATGGTTTCAGGATGAATGGGTCGGCTCGCCCGGGGTACTACCACCCTCTCATAGAAATCCGACGTGAAGTAACAGTGCTTGCATTGTTGCGTTTCGTTCGCTCAGTGAGACCACCGGAGGCCCATCTCCCCTCCGCTTTCCTCTCCCCCTCCTTCCCCTTCCCCCCAAAGGCTGGCAACGCAATTGCGACACCGCTGGTGTTGTTAGTGTATATGGACGGTGGTAATCACTTAACATCAGGTGACCAACCTGTTCGTTTACCTCCTATGAAAAAAAAAACATTTTTTGTTAATATCGTTGACCTCGATATCGACTCACAAGATGTAAAACTAATGTACGAGCGAAGACTTATAACTTACATCTCTTGTACACAAAAAAATAATTAGGCTTTTACGCAATTATCTCTATGTTGTTTAATTGTACTTGAGACTGTTTCTCCACGTCTTGATATAATTATTATACCTCTAGGAATTGTTTACTAACATTGTTGATTGTTTGTTCGGTTCAATACGTATCGCCGGTATCGAATAATTATGTTGATATTTGCTACGTGCTACGAACTCATACCTCATATAATTTTATTATTGCGTTTTGCACGTATCGACTCTACTGCTTATATTATATCGTTTGATATTAACTCGACTCATTTTATAAAGCTTTTACTGTTTCTCTTTTGTATATAACTCGGCTTATTTATTAATTATCTAAAAGTAGTGTTTCAAGCGTTTATCACATCAGTCTTTCTTCTTTTTGCGCAGGGTTGGTACAATATATTTTCTTCCATCATATTGTGAATTGAGATTCATTTTGATGTTTTACGACTAGTCGACTACCTAACGCCAACCCTCCTTGGAATCGTCTTTACTGTGTCTTACTGACGATATTGAAATAGTAATATTCTACAATTACCTTACAATTAATTATAGGCATCAGCGGTTGTCTAGTAATCGACGTTGGATCATAATTCATTCAGTTTCTAAATTTCTTTATCGGTTCTTTTTTACAAAGAGTGTACAATTTTTTTACAGTAAACGTAACGTAATTGTTAGAAGCATGAATTATGTGAAATACGTAGGTCTAATTAAATACTTCGCTCGTTGATGGTAAGGAAAGACAACTGTTACCCATTTTTTTTATCGCTAACACTAAAACTCATACATGGGTGTTAAACAAAAAAAAATTGAATCGCTTGACGAACAGAGTAGAAAAATGTTCTGTACTATTTTATCTTCACATACTTTACGTATATATACTTATTTATACTTACTTATTTAAAGAGAAAAGTTTATTTTTTTATTTGTAATCGATTAATAAAGAATTTTTAACCGATTTGAAAGATTAATTTACCTATAAAAAGTCACATTATCAGCGAGTAACATGGGCTGTATTTCATTTTTTAAATCTTTATTTAACATGAGGGAAGCCGGGAGCGAAAACAAAGATATAGATATATAAAGTTATGTAAAGACAAAATTCTGATTGCTCTAAATACAGTTGTGCAAAATACAAATTTGGATATAAATGCGTTTAATTTTGTTTTGTATTAAAGTCTTTACTATATTACATGCAAGCCCGAGATTACATCTATATTCAGAACCACCAAAAAGATTTAACAGGACTGTATTGTACAACATTTCCTTGTTAAAATAAAGGGAACACGCGTGTGGGCGCGCAATTAATACCTCATAATAATATTAATCAAATAGATTGGCACAGTTTTCAGATTATGTCAAGAATAATATCTAAAGATATAAAATAATACATTAATCGCTCTTAAGTTTCCGGCTTTAATGTATGATTTATGAAAAAGGATGATGTCAACATACGCACGAACGTAAACAGCTAATCTATTATCAAAATCAGTGCAATATAGCAGGAGATGCTTTACGATCAGGGATTTTTAATGCGACATAAACCGATACACGCGCCCACATCAAATGTTATTATTTATCACATAAAATCCCTGACGCAAAACAAGTAACACGTTTCGCCTCTTTGACTGACACATAAAAACGGCTTTTTATACGATAAACGGTATAACTGGGCCGATTCGCTTCTGATTGTGACCGTCCGAAGTGATGCGGTCTACTTTATCATCGTAAAAACCGTTTTGATGTAAGCCGTGACGTATTCGATAGCCGGCCTTAGCCCTTCGGGAGTGTTTAAAGGTGCGATCTCGTTACGGATTATCTACTCTTATATGAGTCGTTTATACATTTACGTAGCCACGTTTTAAAACGGGTTAAAGACTAAATCTATATAAATACATTGATACGGGTCTGCCGTTGTGCATGTATCATACAAAAAGTACTAGATAAATTGTAATCAATTTTCTCTTATTCAAGTCGTTTTTATGTATTTACAATTGGATCACATTTTAAAACTTATTAAATACGAAATCTATACAAATAAAATGATAGAGGTCTGACGTTGTGTGCGTGTATCATACAAAAAGAACTAGATAGATTGTAATCAATTTTCTCTTATTCGAGTCGTTTTTATGTATTTACAATTGGATCACATTTTAAAACGGATTAAATACGAAATCTATATAAATAAAATGATAGAGATCTGCCGTTGTGCACGTATCATACAAAAAGTACTAGATAAATTGTAATCAATTTTCTCTTATTCAAGTCGTTTTGATGTATTTACAATTGGAACACGTTTTAAAACGGATTAACTACTAAATCTATATAAATAAAATGATAGAGATCTGCCGTTGTGCACGTATCATACAAAAAGTACTAGATAAATTGTAATCAATTTTCTCTTATTCAAGTCGTTTTGATGTATTTACAATTGGATCAAGTTTTAAAACAGATTAACTACTAAATCTATATAAATAACATGATAGAGGTCTGCCGTTGTGCACGTATCATACAAAAAGTACTAGATAAATTATAATCACTTTTCTCTTATTCGAGAGGTTTTTATGTATTTACAATTGGATCACGTTTTAAAACGGATTAACTACTAAATCTATATAAATAAAATGATAGATATCTGCCGTTGTGCACATGTCATACAAGAAGCACTGGATAGATTGCAATCAATTTTGTTTACTCTTGCTTCTTAAGGAACTTGATCCTTATCTAAGAAATATAGCAATATTTTCCCTTAATATAAATGTTAAAGGTTTAATAAACTATGATTTTAAAAGGTCCATGCGTTTAACGATGTGTGTTTTCTTACTGGTCGACAAGTGGGCCAAGCGGTGTGATGCTTATGTTTTTCATCTGTACAATGCTAAGATAATAAATAACTGAGACGAAATCACGCTTCACAGCTAGCTAAAAATAATATTAAAACAAACGTAGTAAACTTTCAATACAGTAAAAGCGCCTTATTCGCGCTTCCTTTATTCGCGTCTTCACTATTCGCGGATTAAAAAAATGCAACTCAATTCCTATATTCGTGGCTAAAGACTTCTTTATTCGTGGATCCAATCGGTACATAGATTTGTATTTAAAAAGGATTCGGTATCCTTTGTAAACGCGTCATCAAATAGAGTAATAAAAAAGTAAAATTGATCTTATTACAACTACGCAATCTGTGCAAATTCAAACTATAACTGGAAACATTGCCGAAATTGCAAATGTAATAGAACGAGATGGATTCGAACAGATAGAATAAGTGACATTCAGAAGTTGCTTGAATCGCAAGATGAAGATTTGACTGAAACCGACTTGGAGGAAATGTTAAATTCACAGCCCATCAAAGAAGAGGCTCCAACAAGCACTAAAAACGTGACATTTAATTTGAAAAATCTTAATGAAGGTTTAATAATGGCAAATGAGCTTTGTGATTTTTTTATGAAAATTGATCCGTCTATGAAACGAAGTGTTATTTTTAAGAGGAAAAATGCTAATGCCACTGCTGAATATCAGTCTATATTGACGGACGTTTTAAAAACTGCTTAGCAAGAAATAAATACAAAATTCTTTAAACCCTTCCCTAAACCTGAATATAATAATGAATCAATATGGTCAAACACTTCAATTAAATTGAATTGTTTATATATTTGTTTTTTTTATTTTGTCACCTAGGAACGTATCCCCTATAATCCCATATAAATTACCATTCCATATTCACGGTTTTTGTATTCGCGGCATCTTTACGGAACATATACCCCGCGAATAAAGAGCTTTTACTGTACTTACCACAACTTAAAAGTTTTATAAGAATACTATACAAATTATTTAAATTAAAAATAAAATATATGGATAATTTTAAATCTAGAGGTAAATATAAAAGTATGCTTATTTAATCTTAAAAGAGCTTTCTCGGAAAAAGATTTTACAAAATTCGAAGCCATTGCTACACTTATTTCTACCACAAAGAACCACTGCTCGCGCCCCAATATTCTAGTTCGAAGGATGCGGTTAATAACATATACCGGGCACATGAGACGTTCCCACTCAGTTCTCAGAAGTAACAATCTATTAGGTCCTTACATATGAAATTGGTATTTTATCGAACTGGCCACTTTGAACACACTCGTTGGTAAGAAATTACGATTTCAAATTTAGGCTTGCGGGATTACGAGTTCCACTGCAGCATCAGCGTTACAGAAACCGGTCGAAGGATTATTGATATATATGGGGAAGCTTCCGTAAAATAAAGGCCGGAGACCCTAGTTGACAAAGACGAATAAAAGGTGATCATAGAAGAGGGGCCATCATAGACCACTTCAACGTTAGCGGTAGGCTTCTGTGTGAGTGATAAAACAATTTTAATTCACTTGAAACTAATTGAAAAGCTCCATAAATGGGTACCTCATTGAATTTACTGAAGCATACCAATAAACATTGAGTGCTGCATTACATTATTCAACTGTCACAATAAAATGGAGAATTTTGAATTCTATCATTACTTGTAACGCAAAATGGATCCTTTACGATAATTGGAAACGCTCATCACAGTAGTTGAACCCAGGCGAATCGGCCGAATCTTATCCCAAGCGAAAATTAACATAGAAAAAGGTACTGGTGAGTGTTTGGTGGATTAGTGCTAGCGTCATAAACTACAGCTCTCTAAGGTCTAGCCATTGTCAACAATCGCAAACCTTGATGGAAAAGCTAGCTATTAGACAACCAAGACTGATTAATATCTCTAGTTCACTGGTACTTGAGGACAATGCTATATCGATTGTATATAGACTAAATTAGAGTAACCGCCTGCGGTGGAATGTCTCCGACACCCACCAAACTCCTCGGACCTTGTTTCAACAGATTACCCCTTTTTTCAAGATTTTGACAATTCCTAGCAAGGAAAAAGAATTTTCAGTAATGGAATTTGTGAACTACCTATAAAATAACGAAAATGCATAGATAATAATGGTATGTATATACTTCGTTACTTAAACATATCATTTCATAAATTTTTTTCGTTTTACATTTTCCCTATAAAACGCTAAATTCCTATGTAAAAACCTAATTCTATCACTAGCGTCGAGACTGCAGTGTTATTGAGGATGATTATATATAGCTAAAGGCTGCAGCGACCACTTAACATCAGGTATATTTCATACTTGTCTGCTTAGTCGACGTGAAAAAAATATGCAATAGAGATAAAAAAACAAATTGTGAACTATTTAGTAATCGTTAATAATATATAATCTATTTAATCAGAATATTTATACTTGAGAGTTGTAGGTAAATTAGAGAGTCAAATGAATTACAAACATCCGAGATAAATCCATGTGATGGGCTCAGGAACAATTTCGTTTTAAGTCGAAAGAAATTCAATTTACGGACGGTCTGGTTCGCTAAATGAATTGTTAAGTGCAAACAGTTGTGGGATCATTTTTATCTGTGTTTCCCCTCAACAGATTATTCCATGATAGAATTTAACAGAATTGGCTTTTAATTTAAAAATGTTGCATTTTTAAACGAAAAAAATAATTCATAGAAGTTTGTAAATTCATAGAAATTAATTATTACTGTTAATTATCTTGTAACTTATAATAATATAATATAAATGAAAGATACTTTTTTTTTATTAACGTGGGGAAATCCCTTATACCCATATCGGGGAGAGAATGGGCTATATTCGACTCACACGGACTAAAACCCCACGGTGTACCGTCCGACCATATTGTTGGGGCGGCAAGAGATCGAACTACGCTATTCCCATTGGATAGCCGCCCCAACGGTTCGCCCGGCGGAAGGTGGCCACCGGGCACCGTCATAATAGGGAGACAGACTGGGTACACGCCAGCCAGAAGTCTCTCCCCTTGGGTGGTCGCCTCCATAGACAGCGACTTGAGGAGGGACAGGGCGTCCACTGTGGAACGCCCTGCCCGGAAACCAAACTACGCGTCCACCACGTTCGGCCCAACTTCCTCCAGGTGCTGGACGACCCGGAAAGCAACAAACCTCTCCAGAACCTTTCCGGAGTCGTCCAACAGCACCAAGGGCCGATACGCGCACGCGCAGTCCAGGGGGCGACCCACCTTTGCCAGCAGGCATAGCCGCCCCTCCGTTCAGAGTTTCGGGAACCGCCCAACCTCCAGACAACGGTCGAGCAGTCCCCGATACCACTCCCTTGTAATAAATGAAAGATACTACAGTAAGAGAAAACATTCGAGTTTTTACTTATAACGGGCAAACTCAATAAGTACTTAAGCGGTTTTAAAAATTCTTCAACTATAGAAAGCATAATTATACACTAACGCGAGCAAATCTGAAAGCAAAATCTAGTGAAAAGTATAATACTTCGCTTAATAAAATACGCAATATTGTTCGTCGTACGTAAACATCGATATGAACCAATTTTATTAAAATAGAGGCGTTAATAATTACGATTTTTTTCGAAGATTAATATATAGGGTATTATTATAACTCACATTGTTAGTAAAATGACAAATTAATGTACATCGATTTACCTTCACTTCGTCAATTATGCGTCAGAGCTAATAGTTATATTTTAGCATAATGTGTATTATATACATATTTATTTACATTCTCACATACTCAGCTAAGAATGATATCACTTCATGACACGATATATAAGGTACAATACATATTACTATAATCAAGAAGCAAAGCAATTCAGTACAATATTCAATTTGTAATTTTTGTATGTAATTATAAAGGAATTGTAACAATATCTCCATAGAATAATTAGAACGTTTCCATACACTTGTTAACAGGATATAACAATAATTCCCATGTCGACTTTGCCCTTCTTTTTAAAGGGATAATGATAACTGAGTTTTTTTTTGTTGTTGTTTTAGTATTCATTGTTTGCGCGGCGTTATTAAATCTCGCTTTATTATTCGCAGTATAACCACGCGCAGAGATTACACAGAATATATTGTTTCTAATTTTATTACATCCGCCCACAATTACTTAGGTTTCCTTTTTCTGCTGTTTTATGATTTTTTATCAAGCACTAACAATGATATTATAACTAAAAAACTGTAGATACGTTACCTACATGATATTTTGTCATAACATATGACACGATAACGCACACATACGTAAATTAATATTGTAACGCCACACTGTCTTAGATAAGTAGTGGAAGTAAGATGGTATATTCTCAATATCGGTGGTGAACAAGAAATAGTTATATGTTGCTTAGATACGGGCGGGTTGAAGAAAAAAGAAGCTAGTTAGCCGAGATTTTACAAGGCGCTGTTGAAGCGCTTATGACGTATCTACAGCTTATTAGTTTTAATATCATTGAGCAGTAATGCTTGCAGTTATTAATATTAACGTCACGACTAATTAACTGGTAACAATTAATATTTGTATTATATTATAAGTACCTCAATGCCATTGGGTCGTATCTATAAATTTTTTTCTGGATGTAAGTAACTCTATGTTATTTTTATACTCTTGGTAACGTGTATGTAAAATTGCATAATAGGTTTGAGTAGAAAAAACGTGAAAGGTAAAAAACCACAAATAAAACTCACATTCGTATTTATAATATTAACTAGCGGGCCCGGCAGACGCGGTCCCGCCTTGACTATAAAAAAAACTTTGACAAACTATATACTAAAACCTTCCCCATGAATCACTGTATCCACTGGTGAAAACCGCATGAAAATCCGTTCAGTAGTTTTTGAGTTTATCGCGAACAGACAGACAGACAGACGCGGTGGGGGACTTTGTTTTATACGATAAAAAAAAAATATTAATAACGATTAGTATTTATAAAGGAATTAATAAGAAGGTGACTAGTGAAGCGAATGTTAAAGGTAACAAGTATTTTTTATTTTCCTACCGAACACCTACAAGGTCATTCCTTTACTGTACAAATCCTGTAAAAGGCAATCTCAGTTTGTTATATTTTATCTTTGCAGAACATTATAAAACCTTGTAACATCGACGTTTCATATTTCAGCGAAATTTTATTAAACTTTTAAACAATTTCCACTGAAAGTTCCAGTCTAACAAAAATGATCGCGTAACGTTATTATATCTTTGTTTACTCGGAAATTATGTAAACGAAATTATTTCTTAACTTGAATTTGTTTGCGGTTTCATTTGCGGACTGTTCTGCAATGCTTTGCTTTTAATTTTATCAACTTGTAAAGCGAGTCTATAATGACACTTAGGAATATGCTTAACCTGAGCGATGAAGCATCCACTTCAGTCTAGCAACATCTGAGGCCCACTACAGTTTCATACGCTGTGGCACAAATTCCTTGTATATTTTGAAATTTCATTTTAGTTTTTTTTCATTTATGTTATCTTACGGATACGCATATTCGATGCGATTTTGTGAGAGGAATAATAAATAAACATTGCAGGATATTAAGGGCAAACAGTTATAAAATAAATTCGTTCTAATTTTAAGTTAAGGTTTAGGTTAAAGTTTAGGTTGTTACCTAGAAAACTGTTATTGGTCTTAGTTTTAGTCTGAAACATGGAATAACCAATTTGTAATTGTTTCTAGTATTTAAATTATGTCAGTATTTTAGTAAATCCAGCTTGTCTAAGTTTTAATACTGTATTATAAATGTAGGTAAAGTTATATAGGACTAGCTATTCCCGCGACTTCGTTCACGTGGAATAGTTACTTTCGGCTAACGCTAACACACGACGAAAGCTCACAAAAGAAAAGAAAAACGATTTTGAAACATTCTTCATTGGTGCTCCGCTCCTATTAGTCTTAGCGTGATGATATATAGCCTATAGCCTTCCTCGATAAATGAGCTATCTAACATTGAAAGAATTTTTCAAAACTCTTCAGCCTTATAATATTAGTATAGATAATCGATAGTATATTAATTTGGTGTTTTTTTAAGATTGATCAGAGATAATTGGTTTTATTAAAATTGACGATCAACTCGCATGCTGACACATAAACATACAAACACAATATAAGACTCATACATGTAATCCAATGTATAAATATATATAGAACAGGATACAATTAATGTGTTTATGAATTTTAAAAATAATTTATTAATAAAAAAATATTGCCACCATATTGTTGTACGTTGTAAAATTGTGCGAGAAGCGGTGATAAATTAAAAAAAGCACGTTCCTCTTTAATAGCTATGATATTTTTCACTGGGTTATACGCATCGTAAAATGCTGCTTCCCGTTTCGTTCCCTAGTTACAGTTTCAATTATTTTTTAATATCGGAAAATTGCTCGCCCCGCCGCGGATATACCCGTAGCTGGAGCTTTATTTAATTTACTATATCATTTTACATTTTACTAAGTGTCGGATATTCTAGAACCAGTCTAATTGTTACCGCAACGGCATTTTAATATTTGTATCCATACAAATTAATTTTAAAACTAAACAATTTTAATTATGTAACCCATATTAATCTACAGTCCGCGTTGAACTTTTTGACCGATCTGAATATAGCTGTGGAAAACACAAATTTAGGTAAAAATATGCATTATGTTATATGTGTGACATTGAAACAACTTAAGGATAAATAGGTACCACTTTTATATTCCTATAATAATGCTTTTACTTTATTTTGTACTAGCGGGCTCGGCAGACGTTGTCACACCCTTATCTATAAGTTTTATAAGAATATAAATGTAACGTGTATGTACTTTTTCGATTTTCGTGAAAAAAATCGTCGCAGTTGTCTAAGAATAAGTAATAAAATACATTTCAATCATTTTTAGAAAAGTCTGTCTGTCTGTTTGTATGAACACGTGTCATTGCTAAAGTACTGGGTTTACAATAAAACCACAAAAAATAAATCATAAAGCATATATTCGGGAGTAACTTAGTCTTTATTTCATTAAAATCAGTCCTCTCTATCAAAAGTTATTGTAATTTTAACGACGAAGCGGCGTAAGTACGAGTGAAAAGTAAATACGTAAATGGACTTAATACATTCAAGTGCCTTTATTAATCACTGTTTTTTTAGATAAGGTTCCACGCGGACGAAGACGCGGGCACAGCTAGTTATAAATAAATCCTCGACAAATTATATACCAGAACCTTCCTCATTAATCACTTTATCTACTGGTGAAAACCGCATGAAAATCCATTGAGTAGTTTTTGAGTTTATCGCGAACAGACAAACATACAGACAGACAGACGCGGTAGGGGACTGTGCTTTATACTATGTAGGAATTATTAAATTCTGGACGATATAATGCGCAATCCTGAACTTACGGCTACATTCATACATTGAGAAGAAGGGTCGAGGATATAATAAAAGTACCTAAACATAACACTTGGTTTGTTTGTCATTTTGAAGGCTTCCTGGGAGGATTGCTCTATAATAAAGCAAATAATATACTACAGATTAATCAATACAACAGACATACTATTAAAAAACTCACTTTCAAATGGTTACATTCACAAAATTACACAAATACAGAAAAATTATTTTTACCACAATTTAAATTATAATTATAAATTCGGTAATTCAAATCATACACTTTTATTTAATAAACAATTCACTCATTACTATCATAAAACACTTATATCTCACTCGGAATACCGTGTTACACAATAATCTCACATATTTAGTTAATTCAAATTAAGTTTTTATTTATTACATATGTTTAAGTCACTGTTTGTTTTAGTTCTCATTATATGAAATTGTGATATCTGCGATACGGTTTGTAACCAGTGCAGATACCAATATTACTGTTAATTATTTATACATTGACTTGGAACATTAAAATATTATTATTATTATTATTCAGAGCGGCTAGAAAGATGGACGAGGGTTGTTACGTTTGTAAGATTTTTCTAACATTTATGTTTATAACAATAGTCATTCTTAAAACTCCACTGTGTTACATCTGTTGATAGACCGTTTGACTATCTTCTGTACGAGTGTTTTCTTCACTCTCAAATTTCAAAGGTTAGTCCGTATATCAGTCAAAAATATAGCTTGCATGACATGGCAGGCTTCAGACCGTGTAATGGGGAAGAAACTGGATTGATGTACGTTAAATCATATTGTTATTCAATAAGTTCTGTTACCACATCAGTTTAATAATTATTGTTTACTAACCAACCCGGCGAACTTCTTACCGCCTTAAAATCAATAAATATTGTGTTAACTTATTAGTTAAAATAAAATAAGTTTTTTATTACGATAAGATGAATACTTAAAGTGATAAAGTACTTGAGGTTTTTTTTTTAGTTTAATTTTAAAAGAGTTATTTTAAGTTTTATTTTATCCATGTGTAGTTTTTGTTTTAATAATAAAAAAGTCCAAAAAATAAAATAAAATATATATAAATATATTGAAGATTAAAGAACCAGCTTTTCTAAAATTCTCGTTCTTCCAACGTTGCTGGCTCTTGTACTAAGGTGTCGCAAAAAAGTCTAGTTACGTTAACTACAATTTTTTGTTTTTCGTTTTCCTGGAGAGCCTTTTGCGTTTTATGGGACAAAAAGTATCCTAAATGTAACCTTGGAATATTAGTTATTACTGTGTCAAGTTTCGTTAAAATCGGTTCAGTACTTTCAGCGTGATGCGTGTTCACAGGGACAGAAAGACAGACAGACAAAGATTGTAAAAAGATTATTTTTGGCTTCTATATCGATAACAAAGTCTACCCCGATCAAAATTTTCAAAAAATATTTAATGTACAGATTTGACCTTGCTACAGTTTTATTATAGTATAGATTAATAAGAATACCCATACATAAATACATACATACATACATAAATAATCATTTCATTTTTATTGTTTTCATTATTGTAAGATAGTAATAAGTCTAGTTACGTATTCTTAATAATGTGAACCTAGAGATAAGGTCTCCTTCTTTTGAATTCAGTTCAATAAATGTACAGAAATCGAAATAAACAATGTTTTAATTACATTGTAATGAATATAATTCACGTAGTTTGAAGACATTTGTTTTATGGAACAGAATTGAAAAAATTCGCGCAGTATTGTTGTACTGGTTTCTATTAAACTATTTGATAAATGGGTTTCACTTAGGTTGATTCCATTGAAGCATCTTATGACACATGAACAAAAAACTTCGTAGAAATCGGTCAATCCGTTCTCGAGATATCATCAAAAATACCTTTCCTTACAAAATGCATGAGAAAATGAATGTTGGTTATTGTTTTTTTTTGCCAATTTTTTCGATGTTTTTATAGTTATTCTGCTATTCCGAGCGGAGACAAATTAAATAAATCAAAGAGCATAAAAAACGGTCCAGCCGTTCTTTTCTATAAATGCTGTAACTAACTTTGTTTTATATATATCTATCTTAATATATATATTTCTTGTGTGCGTGTGTATGTGACTGAACTCCTCCTAAACGACTGGACCGATTTTGATGAAATTTTTTGTGCGTGTTCGAGTGGATCCGAGAATGGTTTAGATTCACAATTGGACCCGGTAGGTGGCGCTGCGGTTGACTTTTGGGATTTCTATTTTTTATTATCAAGGCAGGACAACGTCCGCCAGGTCCGCTAGTATATATATATATAGATTTTGCTATTAAGACGGAATTTACATAAATATATCAGTTACAATCACAACATTAATTAATTTGCATTCTAAATTTTGATGAAAATAATTTTTAATTGTTAACATTACATGAGAGAATAAAAACAAAAGTATATTATTAGAAAAAAATATACGAGCGCTGGTATTTCCATAACGAATACCTTTCAAGATTTTATTCATTTTAAGACAAAAGATTTCATGTCTTGAGGTTCAATATCATTACGTTAAAGTTAAAATTGCTATATAATTAGATGAGGGAAATTGATTCTGAACCATCGATAGAATTAAAAAAAAAACTCTTTAGAATTGAAAATCGCGTGACTGCTTAGTATGTGAGATAGTTGCAAACGTCGAGTCTACATTGACAGAAGTGAATAAACCTTTCCTGTACCTCGAAGTGGGTCGATGAGACCTTTATGGGTAGTAAAAGGGATTGCTTCATTAAAGGGACGAACGGTGTTACACGAACACTTAGTATACTGTAACTATTCTATTTTAATATTAGATTTTGCTTATACATTTTACTAGCGGGCCCGGCGGATATTGTCTCGCCTTGATAATAAAAAAAATCCTAAAAAAATGGTATTACACCAATCTTCCTCATGAATCACTTTATCTACTGGTGAAAACCGAATAAGTTTATCGCGAACAGACAGACAGACAAACAGATGTGACAGAGGACTTTGTTTTATAATATGTAGTGATTTAGTGCGAACAGAACTTGATTATAACACTAATATGTAGGTTTGTATATTAATAATGAGAAAGAATCGATTTCAATCAATTTCCTTGATAAGAAATATCCGTACTAATGAACTCGGATTTCCATTCTAAAACTATTGCAGAATTATATATGGCTAGTAATATTTTTTAAATATTTATATATCAATACTACATAGTACGGAACTATACGAAGTAAGTACGAAGATATTAAAAATAATGTATCGCTTAGGAGCGGTCCCCGCCGGATATGAAAAGAAACTAGTCAAGCGAGTGACCGCACTGAAATATGTTTGACAGGATTTTTGCTGAACGGCGTAGTTCCATTCATTGAGCTGGAAAACCTTTGCACCGGAACTTAATACTATATAGATTTTTTAACGAATGGAGTGCTTAAGATACTATATAGATTTTTTAACGAATGGAGTGCTTATGTTTCTTAGAATTTTATATTTCGTCTTACGTTTGTTTATTTTATTTATTGTCGTTTGACATCAAAATGTTTATAAGCGAAAAATAATAAGAAAAGGATAAAATAGAATATTTAGGAGCAGTAAAATATCTGTTTATTATATTAATACAATGAAAAATAAAGGACATTTTCCCTTTTCTTAAATAACTACAACAGCACACAAATAATACCGCATTCTAATTTTTCTTCACATATTTAAATCCCACCCTTTTGTCGGAATACATACATACTATTCCTTATCGCTACCTTTTCTTAAAATAAATGTAATCAATGGCTCTCAATGGCTCCTTGAAATATGAATTATATTTGCTTTCGTTTTTCTCGACGTATTTACGCTTACAGAAATATCACTCCCTTTGAATGCGGGGTTATTTTCTTAGTCGTCATCGTAACGTGCTGTAAGAACGCCTACACGATGACTCTTATCGTAGGTTGACAGAAAATATTACAACGTAAAGGCTTCATTTGATAACTATTTTTGTCTCGATAATTCGAAATATCGATTTAAGCTAAAACTGGCGCAGAAATAAAAAGAGATTCGTGCACTTGGAAGAGATACTGGTATTTTGAGGAAATATTTAAAAGTAAAGACTTTTCCATGACTAACAAGAAAAAGTATTTGACTCATGTATTCTGCCATGTCTCAAGTATGGTCGTCAAACGTGGAGGCTGTCTCACAAGCACTACTTAAAACCAAAAAACATGTCAAAGTGGAATGGAAATGATTATGATGAAAATCTCACTAAAGACCGGAAAAGAGAAGGAGAAATCAGATCAATAACAGAAGTATAAGACATAATAAATAAAGTTAAGCAATTCCAGTGGTAATGGACAGAAGACAACAGATAGCAAAATAAAATGGACAAAACTGATTAGGGAATGGTATCCACGGGATGATAAAAGGAAAAGAGTAAGGTAAAACAAAGTAAAATATCGACAGATGATATAAAGAAAGTTGGTACAGTTCAGTTAAACAAAGAAAACCAAACGTTAGGTAGAATTGAAAACAGATCAAAGAGGCCTACATATGAAGTGATAAGGTAACCACAAAAAAAGTAAAAAAGAATGTATCTATTTAGTATCAGCAATAACGTAAATTATAATATATTCAATAACAACTCATGACAAACAGGTACGAAATCGCGTGCACACGTATATTTATATATAGTATACAAATATAAGGTACGATCCCGACTCAGTCATCATCACCCAGCCCGAAGTACTAAGGATAGAAATTTGTTTGGAAAGGATATTGAGTTTGTACCGGGAGGACCATTTAAGAAGAGATTTCCCAAAATTAAACCCCTAAGGGTGTGAAAAAGGAGTGAAAAAGTATTTTCGGAAAATTGGAAATAGTATTTGGTCGGGCACATCTATTTGTACCTCTGTGTTAATACCGATCGACCAAATTAACAAAACATGTATATTAAGAATTTTTCAAGATTCAAACTCATTCATAAGGGTGGAAAAGTTCACCTGCGAATTACTATTTTTATAAATAAACGAATAATGTGGTAATATGTATGTAATAAACAATAATAAAAAATAACTGACAATAACAAACAATTACAACTGTAAAATAAATTGTTTGCAGTACACACTCAGTAGAACTGAAAATATAAAAAAATATAAAATATTAATAAAAACGCAACTATTAGGTAGTGCAATATACAATGAGTAGATCGCGAATATGGGAAACACTGTATAATATATTTTATCTCATTCTATATATATATGTTTGTCTCTTCTTAATGCAACCTTTCGTTTCTTCGAGTTTAACAAATCATAACGGGACTAAAGAATCTTTAGAATAAACTGTACAAATGTTAGTAATATGTGACAGCGAATCCATTAAGGGCCAAAAGCTCTGTCTTTATTTTGAAAACTGTATTTTCAATAGCACTTCTTATAAGCTTTAAAAGTGATATGACTTTGATAGCTAAACAATCAATTAGATACTAGAATATATACTATATCATATTACTACGTTTGTATTGCTGTTTTGCGCAACAAATCTATTCATAAAAAATTATAAGTGTTTATGGTTTACTTTAAAAAATTGAATAGAAAATAGACTTTACTAGCCCAATAATAAATATCATATAAAATAGTTAAATATATATAAAAAAGGCAATTTTTTTTTATAAATTCAAGACGGGTAATAATGAGTTATGATGTTTTTCAGCGACGTAAACACCAATTAATGGAAACCTACAATGAAGCTTTATTTAAATCGACGCACGTTTACAAGCGAATGTATGGGCTGTTCACATATCCAAACAATTTATTTTCATAAACAAAACGACACTGGCAAAAGATGAGGGATTTGTGTCCATTACGATGAGACACGATTCGGACACGGTATTACTGTATCACGTTACAACAAAGCCCTACCGACTAGGAAATAAAAATACGAGATAATGTTTTGTTGTAGACGTTTATTACTCAATAGATACACTCGGTACTTAGAACGAAATGTAATTTAAACACTAAATAATTAACTATAAATTATATAAAAAAATGCAATGTTGAGGTTATTCAACCAGCAGCGCACGATGCATGTCTGCATTCTGCTCGAACTTAGGATACCCGCACGTATACATCCTCATATACAATAGGAAGAGATAGAGAGAGTGGAAGTCGCGTGGAAGGGGCATAACGTTTATTCCTTACGTGACGATTTCTACCAGTCATCTCCTACCGCAAGCCCCATTAAGAAACTTCGTTCTAATAATTCAAATAAAAAATATGTTTATCTTAACGATTATATTTCAGAAGATTGTTTATATAACCCCATAATAAAGTACATAAATACCTTGTATTTTCAATTATATTGAATCGTTTCAGATGACGTTACACTCTGTATTATATAATTATTGTAGCAAAAGCTTATAACAAACTTTATAATATAGACATAAAAATGTACAATAATTAATGTTGAATATATTAATTACACCAGCGTTTTACTTTGTTTATTTTAATTCTTAAGCATTCACTGGCTTAATCCTCTGCCAATCGTTGCGTGGCGCGGTTGTGTCTAGAACAAAAAATAAAATATTATCATTATTTCGGTGGTTTATAATATAGAAATAATCAATATGATATAATATTTGTAACTGCGCGTTCAAAATATATTTTCACTAATTAAATAGATCAATAATTATTTGTTGTTATCGTAGGAACAACAGCACAAAGCCTAGCGTGTGATGTCACAGCTTCCAGAACATTCTACTGACACTTTGTCAAATGACGTTAAACCGACGCTATGACAAGCATGAGCGTTTAAATCAATATGTTGTTATGAAATTGAAATGATGCTAAAATTATTTGTCAAAATAATGATCATATTAAAAAAAGTTTTTGCAAAAATGTCTACACAATTATGAATTGAAATACGTAAGTCTTCTATCTTATATATCTATATAAATATAATAAGAATGTAAATCTGACGTGTCTGAACTTTTTCGATTTTCGTGCAAAAAATTGGTGCAGGTGTCTAGGAATAAGTAATAGAATACATTTCAATCGTTTATAGAAATATCTATCTGTATGTCTGTATGAACACGCATCACTGCTAAAGTACCTAGTGGGTTCACAACAAAACCTCAAATCTCAACCACAATAATCCTCGAAAGTAACTTAGTCTTTGTTTTATTAGTAATATATAATAGTATACAGTAGTAATCTATACTAATGTTATAAAACTAGAGGTTTTGTATGGTTGAACGCGCTAATCTCAGTAACTACTCATTGGTCCGATATGAAAAATTATTTTAGTGTTAGAGAGCTCATTTATCAAGGAAGGCTATATGTTATCACGCTAAGAACGGCTGTGCACAAATGAAGAATATTTCAATTTCTTTTTCCTTTTGAGAGCTTCCGCTCCGTTTTAGCGTTAGCCCAAATTAAATATTCCACGCGGACGAGGTCGCGGGCAGAAGCTAGTACTAAAATAAGATAATACTACTCCTTTCGTTCAGTTTTTATGACAAGAAAATATCATTTAGTAAATTTATAATTCAATACAACGGGCAAATGAAGGTGGAATTTCTAAATGATATTTTGATGAACGAAAATTTGTGGGCAGTTCTCAATTAATGCCGAGCTGTTCAAATATTTGTAAGAAATTGTGTTGATTTTATTTATAAATAATAACGCCACATTATTACTGGTAAAACCAGTAGCATTATTAATGGTAAGATGTTTCTACGTCAGTCATATTTACTTATTTATAAGTGGTCGAGATTCGACCATAATTTATTTTGACCTTTAATAAGATCTAAGAGAATAATAATTATTTCAGCGGTTTTATAAATTTACTAAAGATAAGTTATTGATCAATTAACTATTAACGTATATTATGAATTCACATATCATATTATTATAAAATTAATCTACAATTTCAAAGGGCATCTAAGGTATGGAACGTAAGTCATGTTAAAAATATTGCATGTAGGATGAAAAAGGTAATTGGAACGTAAGAATAAAATGACGGATGGCGAAACGTCATTTTATTTACATATGTGTATGTGTTGTGTCATTCAAGCAGAAGTGTGAGTAATATAAAAAAAATAGCATTGTGCACTTCTCTTCCATATAAACTTTAACTGTGCTAAATTTCACATTCATCCGTTCGCGCAATTCTCTTAATAAGGGCTACAAAGTTTTCGCTTCACGGATTAATATATAGTTATTTTTGTACCCAACTGCTTTTCTCTCGACGACAGTTAATAACATAACTGTGAAAGCTAATAATATTTACCAAATATTTATTAACTCGCTTTATTTTATCTCTGTTCGAACGGAACTTTGTAATTGATTTTTAACTAACTTTCTAATGGGCTTGATATTTCGAACATAATCAGGTTTTCGTTTTAAACCTCACAAATATTTTTATGATAATTCAAATTTATCAATCACAAATTACCACTTTAATATATACCAGTTAAGAAATTTGGTTTCAGACCTTTATTATGCTAAGTGAAACTACTTAATACTTTTTAGTTTATTTAAAAAAAAAAAGTGGTATGTGAGAGTTTTTTATTAAGAAATAGCTTCTGCCCGCGACTTCGTCTGCGTGGAATAGTCACTTTGGACTAACTAACACGCAGCGGAAGCTCTCAAAAGGAAAAAAAACAATTTTGAAACATTCTTTATTGGTGCTCCTCACCTATTGGTCTTAGCGTGATGATATATAGCATTCCTCGACAAATAAGTTCTCCAACACTGAAATATTTTTTTGAATCTGACCAGTAGTTCCTGAAATTACCTCCTACAACCTCAGAAACTTTACCTCTTTATAATAATAGGTCTTTACCTATGAAATTTTGTTATTTATAAGTTACCGCAAACTATACCTACCACAGTCAACGCATTCCTGTAATTGCTTGAATGCCTGCCTTCTTACCTGCCGTATATTATTGTTAAATATCAGAATAATATTGGACTAAAATTCAATGACATTACACGGATATACTAAGTATAAAATAATGTATACCTATTATATTTGAAATGCTTTGTATTTTTTTTATGTTTTTTTGTTGTTATGTACTAGCCTCTGCCCGCGATTTCGTCCGCGTGGAATAGTTATTTTGGGCTAACGCTAACACGCAGCGGAAGCTCTCAACAGGAAAAATACCCCGATTTTGAAACATTCTTCATTGGTGCTCCGCTCCTATTGGTCTTAGCGTAATGATATATAGCCTATAACCTTCCTCGATAAATGAGCTATATAACAATGAAAGAATTTGTCAAATCAGACCATTAGTTCCTGAGATTACCCCCTACAACATCACAAACTCACAAATTTTACCTCTTTATAATATTAGTATAGATTATACATAACATAACTAATTCCGGCGAAACCATGAGCTCATTTAAAATAAAACTTTTACAATATCCGTTAAACAGATTTTAAGTTAAATCCATTAAAATATATATGATGCTATGTGGTTAACGTGTTCAGATACCGCGTCCATCGACGTAGATTCGAATCCTTGATAATGAACAGGGGCCTTCGGCGAATGTGAACATCGTGGTGAATTCATAGCATGGTTGTAGGGATTTTTCTAAGTTAGCTAGCACCCTCACATTGTAAATCTGTCGCCAAGCACCTATGAGTGTGTTCCGGCAGTAGCACTTGAGAGCCTGTCCCTCCTCGAAGATTAGCATGCTTCCCATCTTAGACCACAACGCGATTTAATATCATATGAAATTGTAGTCAAACGCTAAATCCAATAATGTATAAAGCAATATATAAATCCATACAAAGATTTATATAGTACTAGCTGACCCGTGCAACTTCGTCTGCACCAAATCGGTTATTACCGGTTTCAATTGTATTTTTAAACGCAAATAATCTTAAAAAACCTAAAACCCTATTGCAGCGTTATCCAGCACTTCCAATCGTGAATCCAAACTATCCAGGGACTCACTCAAACATATACCCCGTTGGTATGTGAGAAATCTTTTAAAATAAGCCTAGAATCTGTTCGCAGCATTACCCAAAGTAGTGTCATCAAAGTTAAGATCAAAACTAACTTACATATATTGGCGATAAATGTCTTCCCAGTACCCCTTGTAACTTCATCACTTAACATACTGTAAAAATTGAACTTTATCTACATTAAATTTCCATTTTGTTTTATTGTTTGTTTTATAAGAATTTGTAAAATATACGTGAAATCTGCATTCAATTTTAATTTGGTCACATTTATTTTAGTTTTGACATATAAACCACCTTCTTTACTGAGATACTCAACTTGGGATAATATACCTATCTAACAGTGAAAGAATTTTTGAAATCGGATCAGTAGTAGGTACCAAGCATTCCTCGAAAACAAAACTTTACCTCTCATTATAATATTAGTATAAATACAACATAATATGGTAACTGCAAACACCTCAACTGATTTATTTTAATCTTAGATTCACAAACCTGAACCCAACTACTTCAAGACTCAACAACATTTAGAAAACTAATTTTATCAAATATCGAAACAACACACGTACTGATAGAACTCTAGTTGAGATTCATCTTCTACAATGCAATGTAACTATTATCTAGGTTTATGTTTTAGGAAAAAATCTTGTCACCTTTGTTTAGCAAACATTTTTTATACAATAAAATAAATGTAACAACATATAAGTGACAGTTTCGTTTACACATATTTTTTTCCATATGTGGTTGATAATTACGCATAGAAATGTCATATAGCCGTAGCTCAGTTATAACGTACTGGACATTATATGGTCCGCCGGAGCCGACGGTTCGAATCCCGGCGATCTTTTTTTTTGGTATTTTTTTTAAAGTAGCTTAGGGAAATATAGCTTATCTTTTTAGCTAATCTGTCTGCTATATATAACACAATGAAAATTTACCAAAATCCGTCATAAATTTCATTAACTACAAATTTTTATTTTTATTATTTATATTATTAATTTAAAAAGTATTCTATATGTAACCTTGTAATATTAGTTATCACTGTGCCAAATTTCGTCAAAATTGGTTCAGTACTTTCAGAGTGGTACGTGTTCAAAGGGACAGACAAACAGGCAGACAGACAGACAGACAGACAAAAATTGTGAAAAGATTATTTTTGGCTTCTATATCGATAACAAAGTCTACCCCGATAAAAATTTTCAAAAAATATTTAATGTACAGATTTGACCTTGCTACAGTTTTATTATAGTATAGATATAGTTAGTATAGATTACCAATCGTTTCACTTTATGCAAACATCAAGCCAGAAATATTCAATTAAGCCATAACAAAACATGAATGTTTATCATTTTGTCCAGAAAACATTCCTGCCTTGGTCCTTAAAAAAACCGTTATATTATACAGGTTATGATTTGAGAACAATCTTATTTAATTCTCTCTGTAAACCATGCAAAAAGGTACTCAAAACCCAGAATGACGATAGCCTGATCGATTAGTTTTATGATGAAATTGCCGAAGTACATAGTTGATAACATTGTGGAGATATCTAAATAGGTGAATATAAAAAAACAACGCTCTATCAACTAAATATAGACGTATAGTTTTATTACAATGTCTTTCTAACATATGTGTAAGGATGCCAGTTGTAAAAAATATCGGTATCGATTGACTTATGGAGGAGATGAAAATATCGATAAGCGTAATGTAATAAAACAAGTAACCTTAAATACGTATTATTTATGTAACCTAAAAATAATTATTTGGAAATACTTTTTTCTTACAACTTATTTTTTGGCCGTGTGCCTTTGAAAAAAGACGCTCTGCTTGCATTGGTATAGCGACTGCAGGTATCTCATGTCTTTTTCGTATAAAGTGAGGTAAAATAACATATCTACATAAAATGTTACCGAAATTGAAATTAATGTATAATTTTTCGATAACGTTGTGCCGATATTATCGACTTGTCCTGATCAGGAATCGTGGCCTCAGCAACTTTTGTGATGAATAATTCTGTACCGCCGTTAAAGAAAATCTGTATACTATTTTTTTATTGTTTTATTTAAATAATGTAAGCTGTTTTATTATTATACTCGCTGTACCCGCAGACCCGCACGCGTTTTTTTTTTTAATTTTTTAAAGAAATATAAAATTGTGAGACCATGTACAATTATAGAAATTCTCTTACAAACAATTGTAAATACGACACGCATGCCACTTATATTAACATGTAACGTATACATCATTACATAGTATAGAACAAAGTCTCCAACCGCGTCTGTCTGTCTGTCTGTTCGCGATAAACTCAGAATCTACTGAACGGATTTTCATAGATAAAATGGTAGATAAAGTGATTCATGAGGAAGGTTTTGGTGTATAATTTGTCAAGGATTTGTTTATAATCAGGGCGAGCCAACGTCTGTCGGGCCCGCTAGTTAGATATATAAATACTAACAGTGTTTGAAATGAAGTTTATCATCAGCAGTATATTTGGAACCTTAACCCATCACATAACTACCTCAGTGCTCACTTACACTGTATAAGGAACTAATGAAACAATGACTTTGAAATATTATTATAATGATATAATATGCCCATATTATCAATAAGTATTATGTTTATGATCTAATGTCTTATTCTATCCCCTTCCCCTTCTATTTTCAAAATTACTATTAATAATTATAATGTTGAATTGAAAACAATGAATGAGCTGACGTTTTAAAATCTTGCATAAATATAAATCAAGATATGAAACTTGATATCTGCCTAAGCAATTTTTAATATTCGACAATTATATAGTGTTCATTGAACTCGATACAATAGTCTTATATGTTACTATGGTTATTGAGTTATGTAGACAAAAGCGTGGTAATGAAAGAAAATTGCCGCAAAAATGACCAAAATGATAATATAATTCAAATTACATACATACAGATTTATGAATTTCAATTATATTTATTCTTAGAGTCCAGTACATCGCATGTCTTTCGCACATGTTTACAGTGAACAGCATATGTTTTGCTAAATTTCATGCGAACGAAGTTGTAGGTAACAGTTAGTCTAAAATAGGATAACTTAAATTACTTCCTATAAGTTAAAGTTAAAGTACAGTTAAAGTCCTGTGAAAGTCGGTCCAACTGTTTTGGAAATAGCACTGCGGACGAAGCCACGGTTAACAGCTAGTCCAAATTAAAATAGACTAAATTACTTTTTATAATGTCTGCTATCTGCCGGTGAAAGTCCCATAAAAATCGGTCGAACTATTTTGGAGATAACACTGCGGGCGAAGTCACGGTTAACAGCTAATCTAAATTAAATTAGACTAAATTACTTTCTATAATGTCCGCTATCTGCCAGAGAATGTCCCGTGAAAATTGAGCCAACCGTTTTGGGGATAGCATTGCGGGCGAAGCCGCGGTTTACAGCTAGTCTAATTTAAAGTCTAACCGTTTCGGAGATTACCCGGAACAAACATACAGACAGACAGACCGACAAAAATTTTAAAAATTGCATTTTTGTTTTCAGTAGTATGTATACTTTTAAACCCAATCAATAAAAAAATGTTGTTTTGATATTACATACAGACACTTCATTTTTATTAGATACTAGCTGTACCCGCAGCTCCGCACGCGTTCTTTAAAATTGTATTAAAGAAATATAAAACTGTGAGACCATGAACAGTTATAGAAATGCTCTTTAAAAACAACTGTAAGTATGACACACACGCCACCTACAGTGACATGTAACGTATACATTAGATATATAAATCCTAACAGTGTGTCAAATGAGGTTTATCATCAGCAACATATTTAGAACCTTAACCCTCCATATAGCTTCCTTAGTGCTCACTTACACAGTATAAAGAACTAATGAAACAATGACTTAAAGATGTTATTAGAATATATAATATGCCCATATTGTCAATAATTAATACGTTTATGAACTTATATATTATTACAAAAATCCCTTATATCTTCAAAATTACTATTAATAATTACAATGTTGATTAAAAACAATGAATGAGCTGACGTCTTGAAATCTTGCATTAAAATAATTCAAGATATAACTTTATATCTGTCTAAGCAGTTTTTAATGTTCGACAATTAAAATAGTGCTCATTGACTTGGATACAATATTCTTATATGTTACTATGATTGCTGAGTTATGTAGACGAAAGCGCGGTAAGTAAATCAAAATGACCGAAAAGACAATATAATTCAAATTATATACATAGATACAGACATATGAATTTCAATGATATATATTCTTGGAGTCCAGTACAACGCACATCTTATGCACATGTTTACAGTGAACAACATACTTTTGCTAAATTTCATGCGGTCGAAGTCGCGGGTAACAGCAAGTCTAAAAAAAATAACTTAAATTACTTCCTATAAGGCCAGTTATCTGCTAGTGAAAGTCCCATGATTATTGGTCAAACCGTTTTAGACATAGCACTGCGGGCGAAGCCACGGTTAACAGCTAGTCTAAATTAAAATAGATTAAATAACTTTTTATAATGTCCGCTATCTGCCAGTGAAAGTCCCGTAAAAAACGATTGAACCGTTTTGAAGATAATACTGCGGGCGAAGCCACGGTTAACAGCTAGTATAAATTAAAATTGCTTAAATTACTTTTTATAAGATCAGCTATCTGCCAGTGAAAGTTTTGTGAAGATCAGTCCAACCATTTTGGAGATAACGTTGCAGGCGAAGCCACGGTTAACAGCTAGTATAAATGAAAATTGCTTAAATTATTTTTTATAAGGTCAGCTATCTGCTATTGAAAGTCCCGTGGAAATCGGTCCAACCGTTTTGAAGATAGCATTGCGGATGAAGCCGCGGTTAACAGCTAGTCTAATTTAAAGTAGCCTAAGTAACCCGCTGTAATTTTTTCTATCTGCCAGTGAAATTCCCTTCAAAATCGGTCCAGCCGTTTCGGAGAGTATCCGGAACAAACAGACAGACAGACAGAACGACAAAAATTTTAAAAATTGCATTTTTGTTATCAGAAGCGTGTATACTTTCATACCCTATCAGTCAAAAAATTTTATTTTGATATTACATACAGACACTTCATTTTTATTATATGTATAGAAGAATAGATAACATAAGAAATATGTATGAAAGAATCGCAGCCTTAAAAATTCTTTGACATAATATTGTCAACACAAAAATTGTATTAGTACGTGACATCCGACGTGAATCTAAAGAATAACACAATTTCGAGCATGACATCAAACAAAATATTGCTTTCACGCCTCTTTCCCTTAAAGTGTTTTTCCAGTAATGTTATATATTTAAGTGTTTGAGATACAATACAATATTGTACTTAGGCCTGTTTACGTTCCGTTGTCGATTAATTCAATATAGAATAGAAAAGGTATGTGAGATACAAAACTGTATAAAAATATTTAATTTATTCTGTTTTGCGTACAAATGGCTAACAAATGTTTTATCATATAATTTTATTTTATGAAAGTAGTTTATAATTCCTTCGTTTTTGTACTGTAGCTAGCAGCTGGCCGCCACTTCGTTAGCGTTAAATTACGATGTAAAATTGAATAATAATAAAATAGTCATGAGTTATAATTAAAAAAAAGCATAGCATCAAATCCTCTACTTTAAAAACACTTAGATCTTTCATAGTATTTGGTCAAACAATCATGGAGTTTATCGGTCTCTGACATATCAACCAACATCCAGTGTTACATATTTTTTTTATGTCATAGTAGGTAAACGAACAGGCGGGTCACCTGATGTTAAGTGATCACCGCCGTCCAAGGACACCAGCAACACCAAGGGAGTCGCAAGTGCGTTGCCAGCCTGTGTATGGGTAGAATGGGATGGGATAGGGAGTGGGGTGAGGGGAAGGGGAGGGAGGGTAGGAGGGCCTCCGGCGCTCTCACTGACCGAATGAAACGCAACAATGCAAGCACTGTTACTTCACGTCGGTTTTCTATGAGAGGGTGGTACTACCCCGGACGAGCCGACCCATTCATGCTGAAACCAGTAGTAGCTTCAGCGTGGCTCTACCACCTACAAAAATATATATAAAATATATAAATATAAAATATATTAAGTAATTCGTTTATTAACGATTAATTTTATTCGCTCCCCGAGTAAAATATTCTCTTATATCCAAAAAAAAAATCCCTGAAAATTTAAGGCCTTCATATTAATTCTATATACTTTCTTTCATTTTAAAATTTTCTCTTTAAAATATATAGGAAATATATGACCTTTTTGGGGCGTGTTCAATATAATATAATATCATTACATAGTATAAAACAAAGTCCTCTACCGCGTCTGTCTGTCTGTCTGTTCGCGATAAACTCAAAAACTACTGAACGGATTTTGAAGCGGTTTTGACCAGTGGATAAAGTGATTCATGAGGGACGTTTTGGTATATAATTTGTCAAGCATTTTTTTTATAATCAGGGCGTGATAACGTCTGCCGGGTCCGCTAGTATAGGATGAAATCAAATACTGACTTTGCAATCGAGACTCTTAATATTCGACTTATCTGTCGAGGAAAAATATATATCTCTCTGACATCGCATATGTCGTTCATTTTTTAAAGGGCCAGAGACATTATAAATGGCCAGCACGCTACACCCTTTTTTCAATAACTTCAATAACTAAACTAAAATAACTAAACTAACTACTAAACTAACTAAACTAAACAAAAACTAAAATAATTTCAATAACTCGACGGCATTTAATACTTTTGTAATGGACCTAAGCCTAATCTGTACACAATAAACGACTCTCTCAAAGTCAGTTCATTGACGTCAACTCCTATATTTTGGCATATACACGTCACCAAAGTCATATTGCTACGAAATAGTTTTATTTCGAGTATAACGGTCAATTACAGGAAAATTGAAAAGGATAATTTTAAAGGTAATTATTTTTTTAATTATATATATAGCATTCTATGAATTAATTTGTCAAACATTGATAAAAACACATTTGAGTGTGGTGAGGTGTGTATGTCAAATACGAGTTGACGTCAATTAATTGTAAATACTGTCAAATTACAATATCATTAATAATGTCGTAGGTATTGGAAATTGAAAAAAGCATAAATTTACTATGTATTTTAAATGGAAAAAAGTAGTAGTCAAATTTTCAAGGATTTTTTTTCAGTATATAGAATATTTTACTGGATATTTATACTTTACTGTAGCGAAATAAAAATTCGTTCCAAACGTATTTCTCTAATCTAAATCGAAGTGTCTATTCGTCCGCTAAACGGATGAATAAAATAATTTAATCGTCCGATTATTCGGATTACCAGATAAATCATACGAAATGCGTTGGATTGCATACGAAAGTATCCACTTATTATTAATTTTATGTGTCGGTTAGGTTAGGTTAGACTTGCGAAAAAGGAAAACGCGAGCCGGCCGCGGTAGCGGTCGACGAGCGCGGTTGATTGAATACGAAAATATCCACTTATTATTAATTTCAATTCATAAAATGAGGAAAATTACCTTTACAAAATTTTTACCTTTAAAAAATTAAATGTTACCGTATGGCAACTTAACCTTAGGTAAACGAAGTGTCTATTCGTCCGCTAAACGGATGAATAAAATGATTGAATAAAATAATTTTAACAATAAATAAATGTTATCGGACGATTAAATTATTTTATTCATCCGTTTAGCGGACGAGTAGCAATAGCCAATCTAAATACATGGAAGATAAAATATATAAGATGATGATACAGCCGTCCCGAGACTCGTTGCGTTTAACAGCATTCACAATGCTTATACTAAACCGACTGAAAACAACATAGTATCTCGGTTTACAACGCTTCTTAATTACACCACAAAGTACTTATTGAAAAGTGAGCTACCATGTTTTTTTTTATAGTGGGTCAGTACGTAAATACAACAAACAGCGTTACGTACGTTTAGCAAAAGGCTGTTTTTTTAAAGTGAAACTTTTATTACATCGTCTCAAACTTTTTCGTCTGTGTGTTGCATGTCGTGTGATGGTCGACCGCGGAGTAGGGATAAAGTGAAAGGCGCTCGTCAGAGCAGCCAGGGCCAATATGGCGGCGCCTATAGTTCGCAGCAGCTGACCGTGTAGTATATAGACTATTATTAGTTAAATATCTATAGTGTGATAAAAAGTTTCACTTTTACCGTGGTTTCATAAAACCACACAATCCTTTTTTTTAACGGCCCGTTGTTTTTTTTTTTTCATTATTACAGAAATGCAAAGAAGAGTCCATAATATTGTTTTTGCCCGCTGAATATTTATTTAATTTTAACTACTACTCGCAAGCAATAAGAAACTTAAGCCAATGTTATTCATTTGTACATCAAAAAATGTATTCTTTCTATTTTAATATTTTTCTCATTGTTTCAGCGCATATCTCAAGGATGAGTTCGCTGTGCTCCCTTATTTGGAAGCTGGTTTCAACAGGGTAAGCTTTTCTTCAGCTCATATACATCAGCCTTACCCATTAATAAAGCCATAGGTTTCTTCCCGAAGGTAGGTATGAGCAACACCACGCTTGCCCACGAGACTTCAAACCTCGAGAAATCCACAACCCTATATTTTCACACATAGTAATAATACTAATAAAGCCCTTTATTCAGACCAACTTAGTATCCATTTTAAAAAGTATTAAAACTAAAAACTATGAGTATGTTAAATATATCTTAATCTATTCTAATATTTCATAATTTTTTGTAGGTCCGTTTGCCAATCGGCAAAGGCCTCCTCCAACCTTTTCCATTCCTGTCTATCTTGGGCCACTCTATTCCACGTTACTCCTGCAACTTGCTTAATGTCATCATCCCACTTTTTCTGTGGTCTGCCCCTTTTCCTTTTCCCTTCTCTAGTGTATCATCGTGTCACAATTTTGCTCCATTTCTCTTGGCCTCTTATCAAGTTAGATGTTATATCTATGACCTTCGTCTTTTTCCTGATGACCTGGTTTTTTATTCGGTCCGACCTTTTCAGATTTAGCATACTTCTTTCCATTGCATATTAACACACAGTTTTCACACACAGTAATATTGTAAAAACATTTCTCAGGTTCAGGTATCCTCGTGATGTTTTCCTTCACTTTCAGCCTATAGTGTTATAGTATATGGCCTATAGTAGCCAAATTAAATTAGTCAATGTACACTAATTCCTTGGTTTTAAAAGTTGATTGGTACACGCTGGCGTCCGAACCTGTGGACATATAATTGACATTTCGCCGGTCAAACTATTTTTTTCATAGTTCGTAAATACCTAGTGTTTGATTACATTTATACTTGATATTAAAGAATGTGGCCTTGACACGTTCAACCCATAGAAGGACCGGCACTCAAGTTTGCACACACACAGATGTTTGGCGAGAGATTTTGAACTTGAAGAATGAGCATAGTAGCAGCCAGACGAATATTAGGAATGGCTTTAACACATTGCTTTGCTGTGGATTAATTACCATGATCTCCTATAAAAGTTCCGATTCACTTGACCGAACACACTATTACTGAACCACTATCGCTAAGTTATAATTTTATTTATTCTTATCTTTTCAAAAATTCAACTTATAGTATGGTGCAATTCAGGAAAAATAGATCTCATTTATCTGGAGACATATCTTCCACAACAGTCCTTGTTATTTTGGTTTGCAGTACCATTTATTTTTTGTTGGTGAATAATGGCAAATCTTAAAAGCGATGAACCGAGGAGTCTATTTGTGTGCGAGTACTTTTTTTTCCATCTCACTATTCATAATAAATTCATCCTTTTATCCTAAAATTATAGGCTGGCAGGGATTACTAAAATTACCACCGCCAAAATGCTTGCCACGGAGCCGATTTACCTTCTGCCAGTATTTTTTTACGACCTGCGCGTTGCTTCGCTTCTATGCAATATACCAACATGGCATCATAAGTATCGTAAACGATTTAGTACATAATATTAGGTATATAAATACATTAGGTATATAGGAATTTTCAGTTTAACATCTTTTTATATTGTGCATAAATTTAAGTCTGTGATATATTCTAAGACATGTATTGAATTGATATGCTATAAAGGGTAATTTTAATGTACAGTAAATCCACAATGTATCTAAAATATTTTATTGCATAAAAATATTGCTATAATAATCAAAATAGCTTTACAAATAACTAATTATGATAATAAAAAAAAATCCTAAAAGTCAACTGCAGCGTCACCTACCGAGTCCAATTGAATCTAAACCATTCTCGGAGCCACTGGAACACGCACACAAAATTTCATAAAAATCGGTCCAGCCGTTTAGGAGGAGTTAGTGACATACACACGGACCGAAGAAATTTATATATAAAGATATAATAAGCAAAAATGACTACTGTCAGTTATCCTTAGGAGACAGACATACTTATATACAACCGTATATCATTCTCTTTAAGCATCTTTAAGACATAAAATTCCGTAGTATTTTATTCTGATATATCTCATGAGGTTTAGCCAGTGCTACTAACGTAAGCGCCTGAAATTGCCTTCTTATGACTTTATTAGAATACATAGATATTTCTCTGCTTTATATCAATATAACATACATATATTATACATATAAACCTTCCGGAAGAAATAATATAAAAGATAATGAAAATCCTGTCAAAATCCGTTCTGTTTAGAAGGACTAAGAGAGCTCACAAACAGGCGCCAAAAGCGATTTTGTTTTATGATATTTATAGCTCCTTCAAAATATATGTAAACAAGGCTCACTCATAAACTAAAATGTAACTAAAAACCGCAATTAATTATTAGCTTCAAATTTAAAGTCGTAAAACACAAACGTTAACTCGTTAAAGGGAATGGGAACTGGGAAGTTCAAATTACCGCTGTGTATATCAAATGAGACCATTTATGTAAATGCGTCCGCTTATCCCGAGCGGTAACATTGACGTGGCCTACTAATACACGTAATAAAAGAGCTTCTTCTACACGAGTTATGTAGAATTGTGTGACGTAAATTACTCATCCGTACCTTCAGACGACCAGCGATTATAAGTCATATTTTTTTTAATTCCAATATTAACAACTTTCTTGTTAAAAAATGCACAAATATTGTAAATAAATAAGCATAAGAATCATGAAGTATGACGAATAACGAGTTACAAAAAAATAAACTCATCAACGGTATGGGAATAAAACAAACTGTTTCAATTTTTTGAATAAATAAATCTCGTCATTAGATATTAAGAAAAATTAAAATTGGTTCACAACCAACTGAAAAAAGTTATGAAACTGTTTTATTTCCGCTTGTTTTTGAATAGATTAGTAATAATTATTGTATTTCAGCTGTATGTTTAGAAAACTGGGTGTATCGTAAAGACATACGATAGAAGTGAAACTTTTGTATCACAGGGAAACATTTTAATAAAACAAAATACACTACAAAAGGCTAACGTCGCGTGCTGTTCCCAGGCTACCCATCCAAGTACTGACCGCGCTCGACGTTGCTTAACTTCAATGATCGGACGAGAAGCGGTGTTCTCAACACTCTACCCGACACAGTGTTTACCCCCACCATTTTTCGTCACACAAAAAGGTTTCGGATCAGAATTTCAAAGACCTCCCATAAGAAGTTTTACTTCAATAAAAAATTGGATTTTTTTTCTGTCATAGCACCGAAGAGTCGAATCCTTAATTTATAAGTCTCAAATCGTCACGCTTCATAATCCTTATATCTAAAATAATTAGTATAGATATATTTTATTATTTTTAGTGTGAGTATTCAGGGTAAATAAAGAATTCATTCAAACCTATATATTCTATATCTACATCAAATGATATTATAAGTAAAAAGGTTTTAGATATCATTGTCTACATCTACGAATTTAATTACATACACAGCCTAGAAAAGGAACAAATCTATAGTGTATGTATCGAAACACACCAAATTTATACTTGACTAATGAATTTCAAGGACTACCTAAATGCTTATCACCATACTGTGATAACTCAAAGATATTACTTCCAATAAGTTTTCATTGCTTTCAATATCTCGCCTCTTAACACAACTTTACATATGTTTGCTTTTTTGGTGTAAATAAAGTTGAATATCACGTCAGCAACGACTCACCTTTATCCAAGTAGATAATGAGTCTGAGGGAGGGTAACGACAAACTTTGGTAAGTTTGCTCGTATCGTAAATCCTTGAAACTCTTACAATATGTTTATATTCAAAGAAAAAATACCATTATAATGAGACTTGTTCTTCTCTTCTTTACGAGGATATTTCATAAAAATAAGGTAAATATAGAGATACCATATCGACATACCTTTAATGTGATGTATGGTATATTTTTAGACAATAGTCTTGGTGAGTTCAAACGAATGCCGCCAGCATTACGGCATATTTCTGTTAGTTTCGACTTTAATTATGGACGCTACAATTAAAGGTGTTCGGCAAATGTTTTTTTCATTTCTCTTCTTTTTGTAAATTGTTTGTTTGTAATACGGTCAATAAAATTTGTTGTTGTCATTTCCGAAGGACCACTATCTGTTCATATACGCACTACATATTATTAATGAAAGTGTCCATCAAATCTAATAAAGTGATATTAATTATGCACTTTTTCTCCATCTGGAAATAAAATACGTAATTTCTTAAAAATCCGTCGATGATCATAGTTCTGGATAAACCTTACAACATTTTACCAATACACAGATGGGAAATATTTATTGTTAATAGGCATTTATTTCCATAAATAATAAATATCTTTAAATATTAAAAAATATATAACACTAAATATTATACAAAGAAATGTATATACATTACAGTGTATTCACAAAATTTTATTTTTGGCTTATTTTATTTTGGTATGATCTTTAGACCACGGACACCTCTCTTTGTTTATATATATATATATATATATATATATATATATATATATATTACCACAAAAGTATATGGATGAGGTGCTCTTGAGCTTCTTACAATACGGCTAAGTGCTTTATTAAGCGTTCGCCCTATAAGTCCGGTAAAACGGTAAAGGCTCTGCAGGCCAACAGTGTTAGTTAGTTCGAAGAACAAATGGATGCAGTAAATAAAAAATATATGTTATTTTATAATGGAACATAATACTTATATCAGTATGGAGTTATTTTATCTACACATTAAGTAAAACTGGATTGAATAAAGTTACGAAAAAAGGATTTTTCTTTAAATCATGTGGTAATTTGCACATTAAATTGCACAAAAACCTACTATGTGTTTTTAAAAATCTTTGTTTATCTGTATGTCTGTTTATTTGCCTAAGTTAATCACCGACATGGTTGAATGGATTTGACCCAACTGTCATTAATTCTGAGAATGGAAATGAGAAGTCTGAAATTTATGAAAGTAGTAATGAGAAAGCTTGGTACAGGACTAGGTTCACGGTATCAGAACATATTCTTTTTCATAACTGTAATTAGTTCAGATGATCGAACAACCATACATTATCTGTTTAGTATCTAACATTGCACCTATAAAATTACACTTCATTATTGGTAATCTACGATAATGAAGAATATCAGCAAAAGTCCGTGTAATTCATATGTTGGTATTTTACTATCACATGATACTATCATAAGAGATAGTGTAGCATTATTTACGGTGCTATTAGAATTCTTGGATTTATGTACAGGTAATGGTGGAAACATCCAGTACTACAGCATGGTGCGCAGAGGTTCTGCAATCACGGGCAGCGGCCGCGACCACGCGTTCACATATCGCCGCCACAGCTGCACTAGCCGCCGCCGCTGACAGGTGCCGTGATCTCGTCGCAGTCACCGATGATCAACAGAGGATACTAGTGAATATTTCCCTTTTTAATAATAACAATATACACTTTATTGCACACATTAAATATATACAAAATTAAACAACAATTCACAATATACGGTAAAGTTAGGCAGCCTTATCGTCTCTTATGGTCTCTTACAGGAAAACTTTAAACAATAATAATAATAGTAACATACAAACCTATTATTAATCAAATATATTAAAACACAATTTACACAAAAAGCAATCTAAAATTGTTTCTTTTATAATTCATTCTATAATTTCTTAACCTGGTTTATGCCATGATCATCCTTGCTTCTCCTTTAACATTAACTACAATTAAAGATAGGCTGTCGATTCGTCTGCTGAAATACATTGAAAATGCTTGGATTGCAATAGATAGTTTGAAGGTGGTATATATTTAGGCGGTAATTACAAAATACTCTATTTTAATGATTGCAGAATATGATTATTATGTAGATCATGAAGGAGACCAGAGATCACGAAATGTATTTAGACAATTCTCTACAAAAGGATAGATAGATATAGCAAAAAAGAGGAAAATTGCGTGGATTACAATTTTTACTCAATTCTACAATATGTTCAATCGTAATAAAAGTAGTGATCTATACGAATAAAATTACAAAGCCTTTTGTTTGTCCAAGTTAATCCCCGTAACAGCTAAATCGTCTTTGATGAAATATTTAATGGCATATAAAAAACTATCTAGAGCATTATCTAGCCTACATACGCTTATTCATAGGTACCTTTACAGTATTTTTTTAACAAAAGGCCAAATATAGGACCCGTAAAACATAATTGAAAAAAAAAATAGTTGTAGAGGTAAATTAAGTAACACTGATAAAACGATAATGAAAAGGCAGCCCACAACGAATCCAGATTACATATGTAGTTTCCATGAAAGAACGAAACCACATTCACGTGTACGTAGTCGCGGGCACAATCTAGTCAATACATAAAAACATTCTAAGATATATGTCCAAGTAATCAAACCAGTATAATTAGTCCAAACAAGATTAGTGCGCCAGGAATCTTGTAATGACTTTAAATAGTATCGACACTAATACAACACTAGAATCTAGAATTACTGTAATCTGTAGGTAATGAGTGCTACCCAAAGAGGTCCATAATGAATTGTGTTATACATCCTTGCTTATTGTAGTAACACCATACAAGATTATCTTAAAGTCTATTTCAGAATATATTGGTTTATGAGGATAGTAATAGAAGGTTCCGGTATAAATGTCATTGCAAAATTACCAGTATACTAAGGATAATATTATATATTTCTATTTGGTAAAATATATCCATTTAAATAAACGCAAAATAACAAGCCAGTATCAAAGCGAAAGTATTTTCCTTGGTTTCGGGTTTTCACGTCAGTAACTGTAATGTTTTTTTTTCTATAAAATTCTTTATTTATATTTCCTTTTACCACAAACTAGCTTCGTACGACTTAATTAAAATACAGAAAAAAAACATACACTATATATAACCTTGAAGTTGAGTTTTTTGGCGAGATTGCTACTCGCGGGAATACTTAGTATACATAGGGGATTGTATTATGTATTTTTAATCTTGTGTTATTAGACTCTGTTTCGTAGTATTGGTGGTATTTTACGTAGTACACTTTCGTAATTGTGCACAAGTGAAGTGGATGGAAAATAATACCACGGAGCCTGAATACTGAGATGCCACAAAACACCCTAGAAAGTTCTAACAAGAAGGCCATAATCTTGTTAAAACAATGAAATGATCACAATACACTTGTATTGTTACCTACTCGACAATGGCAGTAATAATCTAAATGATCGAGCTGTACGATGCTTTGAAATTATGCAAAAAAAATTAATGATAACATAGTTGTCAAAGATTTTATTATTCCAATCTTACATACGGAATACTTCTTACGATGGACAGTCCACACAACTTGTTATCTTGTTTATAAACCAATACTTGTAAATACATATATTTATAAACTTTTGTGGTGTATTCATTTGTTTTAGCTAACAAATAAGTCTTGGTGCCGTGTACTTGGTTGGCGAGTCGATGAAGCACCTAGGTCTCTTACGGAGGCAGCTGGTGGCGAAGCACTACGCCTAGCAACAAGTGGAGCGAGGGATTGGGAGGCACCGGTCACACTGCGCCGCCGAGCTGCTCCTGACCCAATTTTACTACCATGTCGAGGCGCCACTATTGGGTTGACAAGGTAATACATCACTGTCATGTGTTTAGGTCACCGGTACGAACGAGTCGTTTGATCCTTTTATCTACAATAGCATCATGAAAATATATTATTTATATTTTATTCAATCGTTGGTACTTTAGATATATAAATTTTGGTTGTCCATTGTAATTTGGTTGAAAGGGATTTATAAACTTGCTCACTGTGTATTACACTACACTTAAAACGATTTTTGACGAGATAATGTCTTATAAATCGATGAACGCTGGCTGCACACACGAAAAAGCATGACTCATTGTCATGTTCCGCCTGAGCCGAGCGTGCAAGCGTGAGCGCGGAACAAGCGATAGAGAGGCGCGATCGGCTTGTGACGTATCTATCTACTATACATAGAATAATTCAATTTAATTCATAAAAGTATGTAATTTTTTCAATGTTTTCTTGTGACGTTATCACGTAAAATTATTGTCCGTAAACTGACTTTACAGGCAACCAATTTTTCAGTAATAAAACAAACGAAATCAGAAAAAAGGTGCGGCCAAAGAGTCTGCAGAAAAAAAACCTTTAGAAAAGTTGTCATTAATTCTACTAACTCAACAAATATGTTTAGCAATTTTTATATGATATTGCTAATAAATTGTTACGCACTCTATCTCGATCCTAGTTACCATCCCCATACATATAATGTTTAGCAGTGAAATGAAATTAATATTCCTAGCACGGAATGTTAAAATATTATTATAAGCCAATGGAATTCGTAAAAAATAATTATACAAAATAACAGCCATAAATACATAGGTAATTAGATATATTATACGAAATTAATATAGCTATCTATCTATACGACGGACAACCATCCCTGGATTGCACCTTCGCAATATTGATTTTATGTAATACTCGTCTGGCTAATGTAACTTGAACCTAACATGTTAACAATTTGAACAGTTCAAAGGGCCAAAACTGCTTTGATCATATGAATTCAGTCAGCTCTTCGAATATAATATGCCTTTTTACCGTAAATTGGCAGGTTTAATGTCAATACATCAAACGTATCAATAACAATGAATTGATAGGAAAATCATGAACAATGAAAATTTGTAATTGTCAGAAACAAAGTTATATCTAATATAATACGCGTTGCTAATATTTTGTAACTTAACTATATCGCAATTATATGCAAGCATACATAATTTTATTAAATTCGCTCGTCAATCGGATAACATCCAAGAATTATTTTTACTAAGATATATTAGATAGATAGATAGATATAGATGTTGATGTAGATTGAACCTATCCTTCGGGAAGAACACTTTTCTGGTTAACCCTTTAGGTATATTTGACGAGTAAGACTCGTCATGGATATGAATAAATAAAGTTTCACACTGTTCAATATTATTAAAGTTTTACTTATGTTTGTTTTCTGAATAATATTATATCTTGGTTGTATTTGTAAAATAAATGTATTTATCGTGATATTACAGTAAAATTATATATGTTCAATATGTTAAAAAAGTTCAAATAATTCAGGCTTGAAAGGGTTAACCGGTTGGATAGTTAAGGTGAGATGTAGAAGAGGTATATCAAACAGATTTCCAAACAAATTCACATTTATAGTAATAGGTATCATGTATATAATTCCGTTTTTCAGGACAACATCTCACGTGGTTTTTGTATGCGAGCCTACTAACGCAATTGACGGTGAACGTGGAAGGGGGTCCTTGCATTCCATCAGGCGTGGGTCTCTCGACGTCCGTTCGGTGGCATCCGACGGGTTACGGCGCACGTCGCTAGCGAAGTTACAAGGTTTACCCTTGGAGGCGCCCATTACTAAGGTAACCTTATTATCTTTAATTCAATTTATGTTCAGGCCCATATATTCAATATACATACATTTTAAGCTTATGTTAACTTGTGTTATACATCTATGGCAGATGAGCCGAGCGGGCCGTTGGGGCGGCTATGTAAGGTTGAGTAGCTAGTACGACCCCTTGCCGCCCCAACAAATACGGCCTGTCAGTACACCGTAAAAAACAGTCGTAGTGTAAAGTAGTGTACAATGGTGACGACCATTCTGAACGCCACTTTTTAGAAGCGACAAAATTCTATCACCATCTGTAGTAACAAACTACCTTACGGTAATTCCACGCATTTTACTTTATTCTCGAGACATTCCCGATTAATATGTAACAAGAAGTAGTTCTTAAATACAACATTTTGGCGAATTTTAGTTACATTACGTAACATAAAAAGTTATCGATATTCATAATAATCAGCTCAAAAGGTGCCAAAACACCATACGCGAATGGGAATACCCACCGTACCGACAATCAGGGCTGTAGCTAGAGTCGAATTTGAGGTAGGGCAGCATTGGTTACAAGTAAGGCGGAAGTAAAAAAAATATCATAATTGACCTGCCCTCGAATGTCACAAACTGTGGTGTGTTCGGAAAAGTTTAATGCCCTCATATTGCCAACCCCCCCCCCCCCCCCCATGCTACGGCCATGCCAACAATACAAGTTCGGGACATATTCTTTGGGCATACAAGAAATACTTTACCTCTAACTAAATCTCTGAATCAAACAAATAATAAATTTATTTGTTACAAACGAAAAACAACCTCCCACAACACACTATTTTGTTGAAGTATTTTTTTTACTGTCTAAATATATGCATATTAAAGATAACACTTGTCTACGTGTATAACCCAACTTTAATTTAAGGAAGTTCGCATAACTCGAACGATAATAACAACCATATGCCTAATATTAATGTGTGGAATTAAATAATAACAACCATATACCTAATATTAATGTGTGGATTTAAGTTACATCGTAACAAACACTCGTAACTACTGAATGTGTGTGTGTTCGTGGTTAATTGTCTCATTTATTATTATTATTTTTGAAGGGGAATTAAGATATACATAACAGCTGTTAAATTGACATACATTTATATTTATACACTGTATTAATAAATAGAGTTTATCAAATGGCCTTTAAATAAACGTGACGATGTTTATAATATTATTTTATAAGGAAAATTACGGAATATGTAACGAGTTTAAATAAGAGTATTGTAAATTTAATATGTGTGATTGATGGCATTGACTTGGACGTTTCCATTGAAGTGGCGGGTAAAATTATTTTATAGTTTGTTTATTTAGTAAGTTTGTGTCGATTCCAAAGTGAAAGTGCTATCATTTCATGTGAAAACAAATTTGTAAATCAAATAATTGAATTTGTTATGTATTTGCTTTACAATCGAGATTAAATGACTTTTTGAAGTAAAACTTCCGTACGCACGCTTGACTTGGGGAGTAAACTGGTGAATGCGTGACAAGAGCGTTACGTGAATGTGATCAGGCGAGCCGAACGGAAATTGAGAGACAGATATAAGTTAGCGAAAATAGAAAGATAAAGTTACGTTTTTATTACTAATGAAAACCCATAATAAATTATATAATAAATATTTGTGGGAAATTAATATATGTATATACATGTGTATATTACACATACATATAGATGGAACTAAAGAAGTTTTACTTCAGTCGTGTGGTCTCAAGCTCGTTTTTTTTAAGACACTCGTGATGTGCTTTTAGGTGATATCCCTGCTGTCCGCGGCGACAGAGGGCGCTCCGCCGTCGACGGTGGCCTGCATCGAGAGGGCTGTTGATATGTTGAGAACCTCTGAACTCTATTCACCGCAAATGAGAGACGAACCCAAGTTAAGAGTTGAGGATCCCATCGCTACTGATTTAATAGGAGCTTTGCTGTCGGTAAGTTATTATTTTAAAGTTCTACAATTAATTCAAAATAACTACTATACATAAATATCTAATAATTATTATATATAATTTAAATAAATGAATATATTATATAAAAATAAATATTGATTTATATTTAAATGTGATTTTAAAATTGAAAACTGAATAGTTATACACAAATGCAGTTTGACAAAGTGTTCTTATTGATTTTTGAAGCTAATTAACAAATAAAAAAGTGTAATGGTTAAATTCATATAACAATATATAAACACTCTATTTATATATATAATATTTAGTATTAAGCATATAAAATAAGGAAAATGATACCTATTTATTTAACCAATATTAAACAAGTATATTACTGAAGCTGCATGCAGTGTAATGCTATATATTTTAATACACCACATAAGCATATAAAGATATCGTTGCAATTATCCATATATTTATACTAACATTATTGTTTATTTGTATTTGTGAACCTGATGTACCGGGGCAGCGGGAGCAAGTGAACACAAACTTGTTTTATATGGTAGGAAGTTTGGTTTTTACCACATTCTATTTGTTCATTCTTAAAAAAAACTTCCATTTCTCTAGTACGTAGACGCAAAACTTCTAATTAAGCTTGCTGTGAGCTCTAATGGCGTTTATTTTTCTTAATAATAACAATTAATTTTCAAAAATTTAAGTACTTCACAACCGTAACACGTAGATATATAATTGAATTTAGATTAGATTTTACTTTACTACATATAGACCTGCTTATGCTATTCCAAATGTCGATATGTAGTTACAATTTAAAAGTTAATCAGTGAATAGTTACTCTAACTTGTAGACTTATAGAAATAAAGGTAATAAAAAATATTCTTTTATATGAATTCGTAGAGATTATTTTGATTTCCTACAGTATTTAGATTTCTTGAACTATCAATTATCTACAATTACTAACTAATTAGATATTTCTACTCTGTCACTAATCCTAAACAGCTTTTTATTTTATATTTATATACTTTCTTAACACCTTAATAACAATAGTCTTTAGTATTTATTAAGTGTAGCTAACTGGTTTTTTTTGTTTCTTATTAATTCTTATATTTTTAATAGTGTGTGTTAATTTTCTGAATTGTGTCTTTCTTTTATAAATATGTTATTATATAATCACACTTTACGTTCATTTTCTTTATAATTTATATAATTAAATGCAGTCTTTAGTCACAATAATCGTCTTAAAAGATAATAAAATAATTATATCAAACGACCCACGACTGATTGAAACTTTACCGGTTCTTCTCGAGTCGAAATTTATAAAGATTGTTTCAGTTAAATATAGCATTTAATTGATTAATTTTATCAATAATATTCTGGAGAAACAGTAACAAACAGACTAGATGAATTAGATGGCATATATGGCCATACCATGTGCCCTTATTTGCTTAGCTGTTAATCGTCACTAAGCTTAGAAACCATAAAATAACTTACAAGGAATTGTTGGCAACTGGCTATTTAGCGTCTAAACTTAACTCAAATTGATGGTATAACTTCATATATACATACATATAAGCGTGTATTTACATCAGCAGGGTACAACGAACGTACTGTCATCGCGTAGAAGCAGCAACGACTCCACGGTTGTTCGATCCCAAACCAACAGGACCAATATCAAGCATAAGGTGAGAACTTTAAACTTACAATTGTTTATTAATTTGTTTTATCTTTTTTAAATGGTTATTCAATAGGACCCTATTAATCAAGTATGATGAATGATCAAGAAACTTATTTCAAAGATCTTTATAGGTCAGAAAATCAGTAACTGAAGCTATTACTGGTTTCAGCATGAATGGGTCGGCTCGTCCGGGGTACTACCACCCGACACACAGAAAACCGACGTGAAGTAGCAGTGCTTGCATTGTTGCGTTTCGTTCGGTCAGTGAGAGCGCCGGAGACCCACCTCCCCTCCCCTTCCACTTTCCCCTTCCCTTCCACTTTCCCCTTCCCCTTGCCTTCCTCCCCCCCAACACAGGCTGGCAACGCACTTGCGATTCCCCTGGTGTTGCAAGTGTCTATGGACGGTGGTGATCGCTTAACATCAAGTGACCCACCTGTTCGTTTGCCTCCTATATATAAAAAAAAAACTTTCGTCGCAGCAAACAATAATTCGCAATATTTTTACTGAACTACAATATTGTTTCAATCGCCCTTCGCAAATAAGTAAATTGAAGTAACTCATGAGAGTTAAATTGGAAAACCTCGTGTATAAATGTGTTTTCAACCAGACAACAAACAATAACACAAGCACTTCTTGCTTCCTTAAGTCTTTTATGAAGACACTTTACATAATATATATCTCTAAAATACCAGTGCGTATATGTGTAATTTTAACTTAATTTAACTTAACTTAATATTTTGCGTGTAACTTTTTTTAAATACTGATTTCTCAAAAAACTCATATAAACTACTCAACAATGGAATATTCTGCTTTTTATATCGGGACACCTATTCAGAAGAGTTATTTTCAGCTTAAAATGATTAAATTTCCTACTCGTTCTATTGATAACCCAAAGTCTTATTTTACTTTAGGTCTAAAGTGACTAATTATATAGTTATTATGCATTAGAGCATTATGGCAGTCTCATATTCACTGTTTCAATCAAAAGATGTCATAACAGCTCAGTGACTTATACAGTTAAACAAATTTGGTTGTTATTTTATAGAAGTGTGTTTTTTAGTGCACTAGACTATTTTCATATTTTCACGGAACCTTCATGGATGATTTTTATTAGTTTTTCTTTTAAGGCTTGTAAAGTTAGCTTGTATACACTCCACATGTGTACGCACTGACTCACTGGTTGTTCGAACTCATTCCTCGCAGCTTTTATTAAATTCGTTCGCATAGGACTCTGGTGTTTTTGAAAATGGTTATAAATAACCATATGCTGGAGTAACCGATTCAGATCCAATGCATTGTATGTCTCTTTGCTATTTATAGTCCAAGATGCCAGAGCTGCGAGTCACAACTTATTTTGAATAGTTTTATATCTCCGGTATATTTGTGATGCAACAGACAACAGGACAACTCCGAGAACTCCTCGATACGGCGCTCAGTTGGGACTTTGAGATATTCCGGTTGGAGGACTTGACTCGCGGCCGCCCGCTCGCGCACCTCGGCCTCGCCCTCATGGGAGGTCGCTTCGACGTGTGTGCAGCTCTCGAGTGCGACGAGAGGACTTTACTGCACTGGCTCACTGTCATAGAAACTAATTACCACGCCGTCAACACCTACCATAACTCTACACACGCTGCTGATGTGTTACAGGTATCATATCACCTATTATTTATAATTTAAGCTGTTGATACGTCATAATCGCTTCGACAGCGCCTTGTTAAAACTTTACTAACTAGTTTATTTTTGACGGCTGGCCGTTCAATCTGCCCGTATCTAAGCAACATATAACTATTTCTTTTTCACCACCGATATTGAGAAGATGCCATCTTACTTCCACGTCTTAACTAAGACAGTGTAACGTTACAGTATTACTTTGCGTATGTGTGCGTTATCGTGTCATTTGTTTTGTCAAAATATCATATATGCAACGTATCTACCTTTTTACTTATAAAATCATTAAATATTATAAATTTAATTTATGTAAACTATTCAATAATATTATATAATAAAATAAATGAAATTTATTTATTTGACCTCACATTTACCCTCTTAATTCTATACCTGTGGTCGGCAAACTCTTCACTCAAAAAAGCCAAATATAAACATAAAGATTATCTAAAGAGCCTTATTTTAAATTTAGCTTTGCTTTAGTATATATATTTTTATCGAAATAATTGGGATTAGAAGTACACTCTCGAGCGTATCTTTTCTAATTATTTTATTTGCTTGCTATGCTTTGTTGATTTCTAAAAATGTGCCTCTATTCTGTAGGCTGCGATTCAAAAATATTTAGTCGTCTCTTACAAGGCAAGTTAATAAATAATATTCCGCATCATTAAACACTTTGTGGAAGAGCCTCAACTAAAGAGCCACATGTGGCCCACGAGCCATGGTTCGCCAAACACTGTTCTATATAATATAGTTTATGCACCAAGAGAAACATAAATTTTATACAACATTACATATAGTGTAACAATTAATGTGATGTCTGGATAACTGAAAAAGATATAATGAGCTGAACTACAGATCTCCAGTTTCGAACTGTTTTAAACATTTCCTGTAATTTATTACGAATTTAGGCGTAAAGGAACTCACGTTCTTGTGTTTGGATTCGAACGGTGTAATAAAGAATATGTATATTAACACATTAGTAGTTTCAACTCGATCATCCCAGCTGTTAATAAATGGATGTAAGCTGGAGAACCACTACAAACAGTGGCGGATTTACCAGTACGCTGTGTAGGTTGGACCGTAGGGCGGCAAATTTAGGGCTAAATTTTGTTTTGTGTCTTACAGAAATTAAAAAGTTTAACATTTATAATTTTAGAAAGTGACACACCGACACCATTGTTCAAAATTATAGTAATTAAGGGAAAAGGTGGGTTAATTAGATAGAGCACAAACAATAAAGTCGCCATTTTACTGGTAGGAAAACTGTAATTAATGTGATTATGAACTTGGATATCAAATTGTCCTTAGGGGCGGCAAAATTGGAATGACTTACAGACGGCAGACTTGTAAATCCGCCACTGACTACATAACATTCCAAGATCCCGCCAAAAACTCGTTAGGACGTTTCTTCTTCTTCTTGTTTTGACTCCGCAGAAGCACTTGCCAGTATCAATGTTTTGTTTCAACGGATATTACAACATATTTTACACAATAAGTGTCGTGTGAATAATTTAAACGTCAATGTTCCAACAAGATGGTGGCTCTCTTGTTAGAACTTTCCAACGAGTTTTTGTGGCATCTCAGAATTCATGGTCCGTGGTGTTATTTTCCATTCACTTCACTTATGCACAATAACGATAACTGAACTGTATTACGTAAAACACCACCAATTTTACAAAATATAGAGTCAAATAACACAAGATTATGAATAAAATATAAAATCCACTACATGACGGACCAAAATCCCGCCATAAACTCCTTCGTTATGATGTTTATGAAGAAGGTTTATAATGAAAGTGTGTGGTGTGGGCGACAGGCGGTGGCGGTGTTCCTGGAGAAGGACCGGCTGAAGAGCGTGCTGGAGCCGGTGGAGGCGGCCGCGGCGCTGATAGCGGCGGCGGCGCACGACATCGACCACCCCGGCACCTCCTCCGCCTTCCTCTGCAACTCGCGCCATCCGCTCGCGCTCCTCTACAACGATATCTGCGTGCTCGAGTCGCACCACGCCGCGCTCACCTTCAAACTCACCCTCAGTCAGTACCATATCTAATTCCCTTCCCTTCTAGCATAAATCACCATTCGCTACTGTCATGCCAGCCCGCAAGCTCCTCGGCATCTAGACATATGTTATCTGATCGCGAAAGCCAACAAATTATTACTGTTTTTTGCTATTGTTACGGGTTTCTCTGGTACAGTTGACTACAGCTGTTGTACCATCCAGCAAATACATTATCACACAATATCATTACTGAAATAGGTTTAAGTCGTATCGCCGTATTCAAAGATTCAGAAAGCAGATCTAACGAATAAAAACGTTCGACCACGTTTCCTCTTGCTTATGCTCCAACTTACAGAGTTATTACCAGTGAAAGCCGCAATTTGGTTAAGGAAACAATAATTATACCTATTGATAAGAATTTCAGTGATATTAAAACAAGTACAGTCTGCGTCAAACTTTTTGACCGCTCTGAATAAAGCTGCACAAAACACATTTCTTTGCAAAAATACGTACAATATTATAAGTATAATATTGAGACAACTGTATGATAAATAAATATGAATTTTCAATAGATTAACAAGACGGTGGCCGTCTTGTTAGAATTTTCCAAGGAGTTTTTGTGGCAAGTTGTAATCCATGCTCAGTAGTATTATGTCCCATCCACCTCAGTTGGGCACAACAAGAGCGAAATAACTCAAAAATATCAATAAAATATAAAATCTGCTACATGACATTCCAAGATCCCGTCAAAAAATCTAATATATTTTTTGTATTAAACTTTTGGTAATATCATCCGTAACCCCGAACTTGCTACTGCTTATATTCAGACCGGCCAAAAAGATTGACGATGACTGTAATATAATGTAACTTATTGAACAGATGACGATCGAGTGAACATATTCAAGAACCTGGACCGCGACACGTACAAGACAGTGCGACACAACGTCATCGACATGATCCTCGCCACCGAAATGACGAAGCACTTCGAGCACCTCGCGAAGTTCGTGAACGTGTTCTACGCGAAGTCCAGCGGCAGTAAAGAGGACGGAATGCACACCGACGTATGTAAACTTACCTTCTTTTTCTTGCTTTTATCCCACCTAAACCGGACCCGCACAAAATTTTTTTTCTTTATTCGGCCTAGTGCTTTAGGAAAATATTAATAAGGCTGAAAATACTAATCATTACATACATAAAATGAAGTCGCTTCCGCTGTCTGTTCGCGTAGATCTTTTGAACTATTCAACGGATTTTAATACAGTTTTCATCAACAGATAGAGTGATTCAAAAGGAATGTTTATATGTATAATACATGCATATTATAGTACAGAAAAGCCGAAAAATTCAAAGATTTGTAATGTGATGTCGTAACAAATATATTTTTGTGTGCTTAAATCGCAAACGCTGGCTCAATCTTACGAGATACATCAAATTATGTACTACGGAATTATATATCTTGAAGAATATTATTAATCACTCCACACTGCCCCATATTAGTATCTACATCGCACCCGTGTGAAGCAGGGGCGGGTCACTAGTAATTGGTAAGGCTAAAAAAAAATGTATATATTTCCGGTGAAGGAGCCGATGTCGCTGGACACAACAGCGCTGTCGCAGCCAGAGAACGTTATCTTGGTGAAGAGGATGATGATCAAATGCGCCGACGTTTCCAACGCGTCCAGACCTCAGAAGTTCGCCTTCGAATGGGCCAGAAGGTATTTATTATATTACAATTTGAATAATATACTTTGGTTACAAAATTTTTGTAGTATTTTGTAGTGCTTACAAAAATCGTTGTCTGAAAACTTTACATTAAATAAAATTTAATAAAATTTGAAATATACGTGATATTATTTTTAATTGACGACCAATTGTCTAAGAAGTAAAAGTATACAATTTTGACCGAATCTATTTAGTAGTTTTTACGTGATACACGTATTATCGCCGACCTCTAGCATTTTATTTATATAGAAGATATTAATGGTGAACGACTAGCTTATGATTATTATTATTTTATTATTATTATTAGTTTCCCGGAAATGAATCCCTCCCCCAGCCCCACCTCCGGGCCATTGTGATCTAACCTTCTCGAATCTCCACGAACACACACAAAAAATTTCATCAAAATCGTTCCAGTCGTTTAGGAGGAGTTCAGTCACATACACACGCACACAAGAAATATATATATTAAGATTAGGGAGCGTATGAAATAGATCTTTTCACAAAATTCAATTTTTCTAGTTATTGTTCCCATAATAATTATTATATTCTAATCGCTAAAATTCATTTCCATATTTGAAGATAACTTTAATTGTAATTGTAATAAAAAACAAAATGAATTTCTAGTAATAATAGAATAATTAAAGTTTCTATTCTACAAACTACTGTTTTACATAATTTAAAATATGCAAAACTTCTACGCTGAATGTCGACATTTTCTATTAAAATCAATAAGCAACAGATCGCAATTACACATTATACTTATCCAGTGTATTTTCTTAGTTTTCATGTGTCATTTATTTATTTATAATTGTGGATAATGCAACAGTATACAGTACGATGAATAATATTATATAAGAAAGAGCATACTAAACTGAAAACCTACAACTTTTTATCACAACGATAAAATTTAATATTAAATTATGTAACATTAAATATTGATAAACATTTGAAAAAGTAAAATGGGTAAAACAAGAATAAATGAAAAAATGAAGTCATCTATAAAAACTGAAGAAATTACCTCATTGAAAAGAAAACAAAATGTCAAATCTAACCAAGAATATTAAAATATACTTTACTGGATGTTTTTTAAATCGTCATAAATATAAAATGTGTTTAATTGTCCTTTTGAATTCAAAAGCTCGATAGTGAAATATGATGATTAATTGTGTTAAACGTTAATTCGTAGGATCGCCGAAGAGTATTTCCTGCAAACGGATGAGGAGAAAGCAAAGGACCTGCCTGTCGTGATGCCGATGTTCGACCGCGCGTCCTGCTCCATCCCGCGCTCGCAGATAGGCTTTATCGAATACATCATCAAAGACATGATGGAAGCGTGGGCTGGTAAGAACAGAATTAATAATACTTGTATTTAAATTAGGCACGAAGAAAACGCTTATGGACGTCAAAACTACCACCGGTTCGGAAAACAACCCGGTCATCGATTCAGTGGCCCGCGAATATTTATCTGCTTTCGACAGTGAAGAACTAAAATGTTGGCGTAACTTCACCTATTAATGTAGGCATGTAATTTTTAAGAAGCTCAACGACTGTTACTTGTAAGTACGTGCACTTACAGCACAATCAATTCTCTCTCTTTTTTTTCGAAAACTTAATTCGTGGTTGGATTTCAGTCGCAACGCAAGTTTCCACAGTTAGATCTAATTTTCACATTTTTTGTCGAGTTTTGGGACTATGGTAGAAATGTAGCTGCAGGGGATCTACCGACACCAACTAAATTTTGAAAGTAGTCTATGAGAACAAAGTAGTGTTAGTTACTATGGTAACATAAAATATATGTAATAAAAAGTATGTCGGAGCAATGCAAAACCCTGTTTTATTAAAATTAAACCTTGCAATAATAATATATATGACGAAATATATATTACAAAAACGGGCTGTTCGAGCAATATATAATATGGGACCTCGCGAATGTTTAAAAACGAAGTTCCAGGAATTCGGTATCTTAACTCTGCCCTCCCGATATATTCTTGATAATTTAATATATGTCCGTAAAAACTGAATTTAGTAAAAGAACGGCATAATCTAAATACTAGAAACTGTAATAAACTGGTCGTCTCATGTTTCAGACTTAGCAAAACCAATAATAATAAATAATAGTTTTTTAGGTAATAGTGTTAGGTTTTACTAAAGTCCCAAAGCATGTTACCGATTTGCCGGACTGTAAATTTAAGCGCCATGTCAAGCGGGTTTATGCTCAAAAGGATATTATAGAGTGGATCAGTATGTGAACGATAGTGATGTCTGGAATTGACTCCTCTCTGTGCATCCACTAAACACTATTTTATGATGTATTGGAAATATATGTTAAAAAAATGTACCCGATCGAGTTTCTTGCCGGTTCTTCTCGATGACTGGGTTATTTTCCGAATCAGTGGTGGTAGTCTTTGACGTTCATAAGTGCCTTATTAGGGCCTAAACTGAATAAAATATTTTTGATTTGATTTTGATTTTGAAAATTCAGACGATTTAACATTTACATTGACAGCATTCATCGATATGCCGGAGCTGGTTAATCACGCGACCAACAACTACCAACGTTGGCGCGATCTCGAAGAGGCTAAAGTCACCACCATCGCCGACGTGAAGCGAGCTCAGCGACAGAACGCCATCCAACCGCCTCCCAACAACACCAACACCACCTCACAACCCACCGCCGAGGAATAAACTTGCCGAGTACAACGCAAGTAACATTTCAACGAATATAAACTGAAGCAGGCTTCGAGTTGTAACAAGACAAAAAATCGACATTACAAGAGCTAGTCTCTTAAATAAAAATAACGGCGCCGGTAGCCGCTTCGCAAGAAGGGAAAGAAAGAGGCATAATGAATCCCAAAAAAGATTATTTATATTAAATATTGCAACAAACGTTGATCGATTTCAGTTGCTTTATAATTTAGATCGTAATTTATTAACTATTTGAACAATACGTGTCGACTTATATTTTCCTTCAATTATCCGACACAAGGCTATGTTCGATTATTTAAAACACTGTGGCTAAATTTACGGGTGAGACATGTAAATCGGTAGAATAACTATCATTTCGATATAGACCAACTAGGTAAATGGAAACAAAAGACTCGGGACGACGTTCCACTTGAACATTTAACAATCAATGGTATTATAAGTAAAAAGCTGTGGATACGTCATAAGCGTTTCGACAGCGCCTTGTTGAAACTCTGCTAGCTAGCAAATGTGATCTCAGTATCGTGTCTGCGTTAATGGGAGCATGTCGTGTACTGATCGCTTCATAAAATGTCTCAAAACTATGGCAAACACCATCCTGTGTTATGGTTATACTTTATTTTTGACGGGCAGATATAACTAAGCAACATATAACTATTTCGTTTTCACAACCGATATTAAGAATGTGCCATCTCACATCCACATTTTATCTAAAATAGTGTGGCGTAGTATATTACTTTACATATGTGTGCGTTACCGTGCCATTTGTTTTGTCAAAATATCATATAATATGTAACGTATCTACACCTTTTTACTTATAATATCATTGATAACAATGTTATAAAGTATTTAATTTAGTCGATTAATTCCCGATCATAATGACAACAAGGAAAAGGCATAACGTAAACAAGTTTGAACCACCGAGATAATATTCTCACATAGTTATGTGGGTAAGAGTTTATGTTTTAGGTTTGAATGTTAACGTTAAAGTCTGAAACGGATCATTATCGTCGGATATGCCGACAGATGAATCCGATAATACGCTTATTTTATACTTATTATATCAGTGTTAGTGTTGATATCAAAGAAATTATATTGATATCTACTTTTGTAAGTAGTTGTATTTAGATAATCCAATATATAACTTATATTACTAAATGTATTAAACACTATACTTTTTTCATTTATATCTAATCGTATTATACGTAATGGCGTTATCCACTATAATATTGTGATTATGTAATATTATAATTGCCATGTACACGGGTAGATATGTCTTAGTTACGTTTATAATGTTTTACAATGGAATCCGTGATAAAAGTGCCATACTAAATGATTGGCCAATGTTCATTCTTACATTTAAAATGAAATTAAGGAACCACTTTCTCGCTGCACCCCATGACAGTTGTTTATTCAATTACCTTAATCAAATGTTACTCACGTTTCTTATGACTCTGAACGTTTTACACGTAACCTTTTCTAAGGGGTATATTTGTAGACGTTATAAGATTATTTCTCAACGTCTTATTATACTATTTAAGAAAAAATTGGTCCATACATACTTGAGCTTCGAAAGAAACCCTATTTTTATAATAAACTTTTGTAGTGCACGCCAGATCTTAAAAATTTGGACGTCATATCAGAATTCAAAATTTTTCGATATAATCATTTCATATTACGTGACTAAACCATTTCATTTTCATTTCTGCGGTAAATTTAACAAACACTTTGTATACATACTTCTTAATCTTTTCAATGTTATCTGTTGCACTTGTCGTAACCAAACGTCAATTTTTTATATGAAAATAATTTCGATTTATATGCGAAAACGTTTGACATATTTATTATGGCCTGTATTTATCCACAAACCTTTTGAATCTGTGCATAAACTCAGGTTGAAAAACTGTCAGATCTGGTTACGACATACAGTTTTAATAAATAAAGATTACTTGAATGTTTGTTACTAAAATATTTCTATTCGAATAAATTTTAACATATTTGTAATAATGTTTATTGAATATATTCGTCTATATGACGCTGGTATTTAAGAATAATGTGTAATAAATGTTAAAATGAAATCATAAGATACGCTTTCTCGTGCTCAATGTCAAAACATAGCGGTCTAAACTTAAAACTTAATTATTACATCATATACCTTTTTTAATTATAAAAATATTTGTAGTAATTTTTGCCAATTCACTTATTGATTAGGTCGTGGTGTTCAATCTCATATATTATGTATTATATTTCGAATGAAATATATACCAAATTGTAATAGGTATTTGCGCCTACTAACATTTTAATGAACAAACTAGTTATTGAAATTTATCTTAATAATTGTAATAGTATAGCTCAATTTATTTAGTTTTCATTAAGCATTTATGAAACAATGTTGTTTTCTTTAAATTCATGAATTCATTTTGTGTTCTGGTAACATTTTGTATTTGAATTCTGGTGAATTTAATTTTCTATTCATTATTAATTATCTGAGTTACATAACCCTCGTTCTTATTTATGTTGAATTAAAGCTAATTATTGAAAAATATAACTAATAAGATTACATACGGGGGCTGGTCCCTATATTTAAATATGAAAGTAGTTAAAAAAAAAAAATTGTTGTGTGTTTTATAATGCGAAAACATGTGTGCGTTGTATTACTTGTAAAAGTATCAATAATTTTAATGTTACTTAATGTAAACGAAATAAACGTTTAAATACTTCTCACGGAGGTGTCAATCAACATTACTCTTTTGTTTTATTTTATTTAACCTTTATTTCAATAACATTCAGCGTTGTAACCGCGTTATTTTTTTGACGTGGTAACGTCTTATAAATCGACGAACGCCGGCTGCACGCACGAAAAAGCATGACTCATTGTCATGTTCCACCTGAGCCGAGCGTGCAAGGGAGAGCACGGAACAAGCGATAGAGACGCGATCGACCTAAGCGTTCGGTTTGTGAGGCATCTATCTCTCTTCCACTCCATCGCCCGATGCGTCGGAGTCGTTATCACGTAAAATTGTCGTCCGTAAATTGACTTTACAGACAACCAATTTTTTTTTTCATCGTAAAATATCCAATTCAGTTAAGTTCTTATTTTTCATACACTGGCGATCAATTCCCCTTATTTAAGATTGTTATTGTGAAAATAGGGTGATTTCACTACTGTACCAAATGGGAGCGTCCTTGTTAAAACTTTCTACACAGTTTTTGTAATAACTCAGAATGTATGCCGCATGTGAATATATTTAATGCACTTGTATATAAATAACCATTAATATTATAAAGTTTAGGACCAAAACAACACAAGTTAATGAATAAGAATGTCAAAAAGATTATAGGGCGCGGTTTATATTATATGGACGACAATTATGCTTTTAAATAACACCCCTCTCTGTATATCCGCTAAAAACGACTGTGACAACAATAACTTATACCGTCTGGTAAGACTGTTTTACCGTTTTGATTATGAAAAATTAGATACAAACGAAGAAGAGAAAACGATTGCTCCAAATCTCCATTTAGTATGGTTAGTTGTAACACACCTGTATGGCTGTTGCTGTTGTTTAAAAATATATCGTCTTTTCTACTATCCTTCATAGCACATAAACAGACACATTGATATGTTTCAGTGTTGAACATTTTATGCTACGTAAAAGTGGAAAAGTAAATTGTATGGGTCTCCCAAGCGGACTACTTTCATATTTAAGCCTAGTCTTTTTGGCCTTCAGTAGCAGTTGCATGAAACTATTTTTTACTTATTCCAGTGTTGCATATGTTGACGGCCTCGAGATAATATATACCTCTTTATAAATCAATTTAAATTATCTCGATTGGTTCATTTTATTTATCGGATGAAGGTACACCGTTACATTGAATATTTCCATTTGCCGAAGATTGTTGTGTCTGTACGCAGCACGATAACTGAGTCCGGGGTTTATACTTGCATCAAAGGAACATGGAAACGCTAATTTCGAGTTTATTATTGGAATAACAAAGGCGTGTCAATTGTTTTCTGCACTTTTATCGAAATTAATTTTGAGGTTAGTTTTTAACTCGACAAGTAACCGAAACTTCGTCACGTAGAAATACTCTATGGGTGTTATTACAAAAAAGTTAAATACTTGCTTTAAAAAGGTTTTGAATTAAAAGCACTGCGCTCGCCCGAGGCAAGTACGCGTTATCCTTTTCCGCAAGTCTAACCTAACGTAACCAAAGCGAGAAAAAAGAGCAAACAAAATGTCAAACATTCAGCGACCTCTTTTTGTAATAACACCGTATAGGTTTTAGTAGCATAAGAAAATAATACGTAATTTTTTTTCTATTTTTGTACGTCTACTCGGTTAGTTTTTGGTAAAGTAGTTCCTAATCTTATCACGAAGAATCATAGCGAAGAACCATATAATCATACCACCTGTAAGGAAGAATATAATGCAAATGTTTTTGAAGAACTCTTTAGGCGCGTTATGAAAAAAAGAGAGGAAATAAACGGCGCATCCCACAAAATTAACAGTATGAAGCTTCAAACCGGACTCTCAATAGCTATAGTCATTTTATTTCTTTTATTAAAACTTTCAATGTATTAAACACCTTTTTTTTTTTTTTTTTTTTTTTTTCTTCAACTACCATTATCATATGAATTACAAATTTAATTCTGGCATTAAAAAAATTCTAAAAAGGAAACTAACAAAGGGATAATGAATAAAATAAAACATCGACCATAAAATATTTTATTACAAACAATAATAATTAGAAAAAACATATTTTACAATAAAACTTACAATTCACACGTTGCAATATTATAAATGCCATCCATATATTATACTTCAATGGACCATATCATTTAAATAAAGTCCGATATAGAAAATTTTTTTTACAAAGAAAAAAGCAAAATTTTACAAATTTTTCACTGACATCGATATTTTCTAAAATTAATTTTTAACGAAAAATAATACGTTTTAAATTCGTTATTAAAACTCGGAATAAAAAGTTCTGGTAGAGTTGAGATAAACTAACTTAATCTTGTCATAAATATATAAACCGTCTCCGATGGAATGAATTATTTTTTATAAACTATTATTTAAAAGGGTAACATAACAAACAAAAATAAATATGAATATTGTCAATAACTCTAAGTGCTAATAATAATTAATATAATTCGTCCGTGTAACCCTATAACGCCTATATGAACGATTCTAAACCTGTGTACATCCCTTATTTATTGTAAAAACAGAGAATTTATTAAATTTAATATGTTTATATCCCAACCACCCACTTTTCTATGCAAACATATATTTTTTTATTTTCTCGACCAAACACTACATTTTATAAAATACAAAAACGATAAAAACACAAGGATTTACGAAAACACTTTGGACTGTTACATAATGCATATGAAAATAAATTACACAACAACATTACGTTTAACCCCTCGGCTGTTTTTTTAAGACACAGATCTCAAAATGGCGGATCAAGTGTTTCAAAGTTTGTAATAAATACAGTATTTTTTTTTAACTTCCACCACTTAGGTAACCAGTGCATCATAAGATTTACATTCGTTTGTATGAAAATTAAATCATTTATGGCTCTGGACAGTCCAGGGTTTAAACTATTAAAATTTATAATTTTTTATTGAGGATGTTTGGTTTCCTATCGCAATCACAAATATAAGTATGTTGATTAGTAATTAATTTCGTGTGATAATTTTCCTCCACCGATGTGTTTAGTAAAGTAATTAATGTTTCACATACGAAGATGAGATCTTTTTACATTTTAGGAAACAAATTAATCTTATAATTTAAATACTCTACCCGTGTTATTACAAAAAAGTTAAATACGTATTAAATACTTGGTTTAAAAAGGTCTCGTAATAAATGCACCGCGCTCGCCCGTGGCAAGTTCGCGTTATCCTTTTACACAAGTCTAACCTAACGTAACCAAAGCGAGGCAAAAGAGCAAGATGGCGAACATTCAGCGACCGCGGTGCATTTAATACCAGACTTTTTAAAACCAGTGTTCAATACGGTATTTAACCTTTTTGTAATAACACCATACAGGTTTTAGTGTTAGGCCGCAATGAGACCGGATATTAAATGAGGATTTAGTTTAAGATAGTAAGACCCTACTAAATCTAGATTGGAACTGACTCTCAAACGCCTATAGATTTTTGGCTACAGATTTTTAACCTGATATAAGGTAAGTGATTAGAAGAATCCCTAATATGTTTTTTGTTAAGAAAAAAAAAACATTTTAATTTTGATAAAATCAAGAATATTTAAGACAAATCTTCAATTACGACACGAAAACATAGTTGAAGGTACGAGAATTCTTTTTCAAAGACATTACAGTTTTGCTGTAATTATTTTTTCCTATTGATTTTGCTGCATTAAAAACGACAGACTATCATCAACTGAAGATGATTTTATTTTAATATAATAAATAAACATAGACATTGAAATAGTCCATAATATAAATTGTGTTATACAGTTTTAATAAAACTAAACAGATAAGTAAAAGGATATCCAAAAACACACATTATGAATTATCGATTATCGAATTATCAATTCGAACAAAACATTCCATAGGGTTTTCATCCAATCATTCTCGAAGGTTTACCGAAAACCACTTTATTTATAAATCGTAAAACCATAATAAAGTCGTATATTCATCGTAGTAATCCCTGAACACAGCGAATAATTAATAACATTTTTTAATTACTATACATGTCTAAAGAAACAAAAAGAAAAAAATACTCGATGTCGATATAGTTACTCGATACACTGAAAGTATCGATAACATCCCTATACCAAAAAAAACATCCCAACACTTAAATAAAATAAAATGAACTTTCAAAACTTTCAACAACATCGTTATATACAGTGTAAACTCTATTTAGCGCTACTCGATTTAACGACAAACTCCCTAGAACGTAGATTTAACTTCGATATTCTCTATATGACTTCACACCTACTCTAAATAACGGCAACATTGTTTATTGTTTAATTCACCTCGACTTTGATACGTGCAAAAAAATTGTTTTTTTTAATTGTTTTTGTGATTACCTTGCACGCGTTTACAGTATGCAGCGAAATTATTAGAAAAATATTTTTTATATAACCAAGTTCACTCCACAATATAACAAATGAATATGATACAAAAGAATAAAACATACGCAATAAGCACTGTTATTTGTATCGATATTAATGTAATATTAACGTTTCTTGTTTGTAAATTCTATACTTTATTAGTAAATACATACAAACTATATAAATAAAATGATACAGGTCTGTCACATTACCTTCATTTAATATAGAGATATTAAAGTTTTAAGAAACTGCTATTTTGTAAGTACTACGCGGTGAGTGTAGTATGAAGTGGGGTAAACGGTGTGATACGCATGCGCAGGTGAGGGGACGTAAACCGATAATTTACTTACAAAAAAATTTTGTATGCAAGGTATATTCTCGCTTTCAATTTTGTTTATATTTTATCACCTGTACATAAAATAGTAAATCGTAGTAGAATAATATTGTCACTGCATTTGACTACAATTCTCAATAACGCCATAAAAGTAGTAGTTATTGGTTTTATTTTCCTTATACACCTAAAATATCCCTGATTCTGCTCCATAGAATATTATACCCATTCGAAGGTTCCCCTGCTATTAACAATAACACTGGCCTTTGTATTAACCACATAATTTGACATGTCTAATAGCATATAGGTGTACATTGGGAATTAAATAAATCCGTAGTAATATTATAATGCGAAAGTCTGTATGTTTATTACACTTTCACGCGTTAACTACTCAACCCCGTCATCATGAAATGTTGCATACAGCAAGGACGTAGAGTAATTTTCAGTCAGAAAGAATGTACTGAAAAATGTACCGCTGCCAAGGGATAGATAAAATTTACATTAACGCGAGCGCAGCCGCGAGAAAAAGCTAGTAAACAAATAATGAACAAAATGGCCAGTGCCTCAAGTATTGCTATATAGAGTTTACACTATATCATATATAGTTAACCACAAGTGAAGATTGACCTGTCTTACAGAGCAGGTCAGTGGGGCGACGACTGGCGCGACATGTGGCGCGACGTTTGATGCGATGTGTGCTACGTGTGGCGCTACGTGTAACGCGACGTGTGGCGTAACATGCGACACGACCTGTGTCACAACATGTGACGCAACGAGTGGCGAGACTTGTAGCGCGACATGTGGCGCGACAAGTAGCGCGACGTGTGTCGCAACGTGTGCCGCGACATGTGGCACTACAACATGTTGCGCTAGATAGCGAGAGGTTTGTCTTTGCACTGGTCGACTACGTAACTGGTGAATCGTTTCAGGAACTTTGGGTACTCGCGTTTGTAGACGGCGCGGAGCACGCCGGCGGGTGCCCAGCCCCCTGGATTCACTAAAATAATACACAATAATCAGTTCAGTACCACTTTCTAGTCAGTTTCTGAACCGATTCTCTTAATTTTTTTTGATGTGAAACTATAGGCGCCGGTAAACTTGATTTTGGCATGGTGCGGCGTGGCGACGCAAAACACGAACTTGGCACTATTAACGAAATATTCAAAAACATTTGCAAAATAAGATTCCAATTGTTTTTTCGGCCACTCGTTATACTAGTGTTGCGCGACACGCGCCGAAGACCTAGCGCCCTTTGATATATGCCGCCAAAAACACCGCGCTTGCGCCTAGTTGAATTTTGTATTTTGTATGTAATAAAAAAGAATATTTATGTAGTAAAATAAATAGACAGTCGTTATTTTATGCAACAAATTTGTAATGCTTTATCTTTTCATTATGCCATAGCGGATTCCTGCCGTAATCTGTTCTTTTAGGCATATAACTTATACAAAACAATTTCGATGTTTCACATCTGCCAGGCGTCCAATGACGGCTCAATTTCTTTATTTAGATATTTGACAAGCTTTCGTGTTACCAATTAATTTTTATGGAAAAAATATATTTTATTTTTATATAAAACATCTATAGCGGCAGGTCAGACCCACTGTTTGCGTTCCGACGCAATGCCACGTATCTTTAATATCTCTCAAGCCTACATATGTAGCATGAAAAAGGCGTAAACAGAATGTATTTTACTATAATATAAGCATACCTGTACTGCAATAGGCGATACTGGTAGTGATATTGTCCCGGGTTGGTTGCTCACCGGCCGGGTACGTGCTGCGGCACGCGAGGCACACCGTCACGAACAGACGGATACACGCACCAGAATTTGGCTGGAAATATCATTATTGTTTACATTATAGCATCACCATTATTCACATAGGGGGGGTGGGGGGCGCGCCCCCCCCCCCCCCCCCCCCTCCCCCTCCTCTTTTTTCTCCCGTCCTTCCCCTCTCCTCCCTCCTTTTTCTGGGGGGTGTCCTCTCCCCCCCCCCCCCCCCCCCCCCTCCCCTTTTTTCTTCCTTTCCCCGGGGGGGCCCCCCCCCCCTTCCCCCTCCCCCGCCCCCGGGATTTTTTCCCGTCCTTTTTTTTTTTTTTCCCTCCCCCCTTTCCAAAAAAAAAAAAAATTTAACATCGTCATTATTGACAAGGTAACATCATCATTACTCATATGGTAACATCATTATTCATATGGAAACATCATCATTATTTACATTGTAACATCATTATTATTTACATTGTAATATCATTATTATTATCATGATAACACCATCATTATTAACATTGTATCATCGGCAAAAGTAAAGTTCGTAAAATTCAGTACCAATCTGCATCGCATTAATGCATATACAGTTTTAAGTAATGTGAGATTTTTAAGTAGTGTATTAAAAGAAATGTAAAACAATGTTCTAAAAATGTATAGACATCAAGTAGGAATTTGGGGAACGAAGGTTGTGTTTTATATAGTTGGTCACAATTACAATGATTTTTGACTTAACTAACGATAAAAACGAAAACAGAAAAAAGGTGCGGACGGAACAAGAATCTGCAAGGAAAAAGTCGGTTATATAAGTAGGGTTACCGGAAAGTCCGGGCTGACTGTGGAATGGTTGGTGACCGCATAGGTGTTGTCGGCGGAGGCGCGCACGTGCGACCAGAACAGCGCGTCCCGCTGCGACGCCGGCCAGATCCGCTTGAACGTCTGGTGGAACACCACCGTGTCCGACGACACCTCCTCCACTATCGTCATCGTCTCCAGAGTGCCTAATATCACAAACCGATCATAAATCATCACATGACAAGCGTTCAACGCCCGTTGAACGCGCGCAAATTTTTAATAGTGTTGAACGTGCGTTGCCGTGGCCACCCTGGTTCAGTTCCTTCTACATTTTTCCGTTATACGCGTCAAAAGCGCGCGCTCAAATGAACGGTAACATAGAAAATGATCTCAAAGCGCGCTGACAACAGTCAAGCGTTAGCGCGGCGTTCAACGCGCGCTTTAATGAAACGCGTGTTAGCATGTGTACGGCCTGAATAAAATGTATGTAAGCTGTAAACGCGCGTTAAACGCTTCTCACGTGAACGTCGCCTAAATATTAGAAACCATGCCAAACCGATCGTCCCATGTTTCAGACTCCGTAAAACCAGTAAGTTTTTAGGTAACACGTGTTAGGTTTTACTACAAAGTCTCAAACCATATTACCGATTTGCCGTACTGTAAATTTAAGCGCCAAGTCAAGCGGGTTTTAGTGTGAAAAGGCTATTACACAGTGGATCAATTTGTGAACGATCAGCATCGTCGAGACGTCACCACGTCTGGAATTGACTCCTCTCTGTGTATCCACAGAAAACAATTGTGACATGTAATGTAATCTCAATATTGTAGGTATACATATATGTCGCAGTGGGAGCATCCAGCGGTCTGAGCATTCAGCAGTCGGAATTAACACATAAATAGTAACGTATATCTTTGATGTTAACAATGATAACTCCCACTATGGCATATATTTTAAAAAGATAAACCAAATCAAGTTTCTTGTCGATTCTTCTTGTCGGCTGAGTTGTTTTTCGTACCAGTGTTAATTTTGACGTTCATAAATACCTCCATAGACCCTAAATAAAATATTTTTCATTTGATTTATGAAGTGAAACTTCTTATGATAGTGTAGGGATTTTTTTTTTTGTTACGCGTTACATATTGTTATAATGTATTTCTGTGTATATATAAGAGTCTGTCTGAGCATAGTTGTATACTAATATAAGTATTTCCCGTTTCGTTTCGATCAAGTTACAAATCACAACGGCGCCGGGGTTACAGATATTTTCACTTCAAAAACGATATTTTTTCCTGCGAACTCACAATCGATTCATTACAAACAATTTTTCCATAAACGTCAATTCACAACTGTGTAAAGATTTATTTTAAAATAAACTCATTTATTACCATAAATTAACGAGATATTATTCTGAAAAAAAAAAACTAAAAATTTTATTGCGTACAAAACTGTTATTTAAGAGGAATACACATTTTGTTCGGCATACATTTCATCTGTGAAACCATATTGTGTCCCATCTATATCATATAAGCAATTAATGTAGATGTAACAATTATTAAATAAATAATACTTACTTTCCCACTCGTATCTATATCTTGGGTTGAAGAAATAGTGGCACATCTCTCTGGCGGAGACGCCGCGAACTTTGTGCATCGCTTTCAATGGATCCATCACCATACCGTCCACCTCCATTTCTCTGTAAAATTCATTAATTTATCTACTTAATAACAACCCTGACCTCCTGGACTATCCTTGGGGGGGGGGTCTCTCCCTGACCACCCCCAGAACCCCCTGGTTTGGGTCACCCCGTATTCTTTTTATAGGGGGGGGTCCCCACCGGACCTTTCGGCCGGAAAAGGGGGCCCGGGGGGAATTTTTTTTTTCGGGGGCCCCTTTTTTTTTGGTTTTTTTTTGTTTTCCCCAGGCACATAATTTTTTTTTTAAAAAAAAAAAAAAAAATACCATAACGGTGTTATTACAAAAAAGTTAAATACGTATTGAATACTTGCTTTAAAAAGGTTTCGAATTAAATGCACCGCGTTCGCTGAATGTTCGCCGTCTTGCTCTTACGTCTCGCTTTGGTTACGTTAGGTTAGACTTGCGAAAAAGGATAACGCGAACTTGCCTCTGGCAAGCGCAGTGCATTTAATTCGAAACCTTTTTAAAGCAAGTATTTAACTTTTTTGTAATAACACCGTAGGGGTTTAAGTTCCATACAAACGAATGTAGACCTTATGTATGCGTGAACAGACTATTGACAGCATAGGTTTTAAAAAATACCGTATTTATTATATGAAAACTTGAACAATAACAAAATATGTAATCTTCTTCTTCTTACCCTTATCCCACCTAAATAGAGTCGTACAACATGTTCGTGACGTGTATGATTTGGCTTAATTTTTTTTTTTTTAACTTTATTTTTGGCGACCAATCTTTTAGATTATTACTGCCATTGTCGAGTAGTTAATAGTATTACAAGTTCTTCCATTCCATTTTTGGCAACCAGTCTTCTAGTAGACTATTACTGCCATTGTCAAGTGAGTATCGATATTACAAGTTTCTTGATACAATTTCAATGAACTAACAAGATGGTGGCCATCTTGTTAGAACTTTCCATGGAGTTTTTGTGGCATCTCAGAATTCATGATCCGTGGTATTATTTTCCGTTCACTTTACTTATGCACAATAAACAAACTATATTATATAAAACACCACCAATTTTACACAATACAGAGTCAAGTAACACCAGATTACGAATAAAAAATAAAATCCACTACATGACAGACCAAGATCCCGCCAAAAACTCCTGGCTTAATTTTTACGATTGGCCGCCTGTTACATCAACCCGCTTTGGGATTATTTTGTTGTACCACTATATATTTAGGATTATTATATATAATTACAAAGTCTGATACGATCTTTTAGCTTTACAATTTTTCTGTAGACCTTAGCTTTGGTAGCTAATTATAGTTTCTATTTAAGAGACAGTTTTTGAAGTTCTTCAAGATATATGGTTTGCTTGCTATATTGTCATATTTAGGTACCAGAAAACTAGCCAACTTTAGATTGTTCCCAACGAGTGCATTTTCGGGGGTTTATTTTTTAGAATTCTCGGTTTCAGAGTTTTGCCAGTACTTCCAACTACGCATTCTATTGTGCCACTGTTTTCGTACAAAATTTTCAGGTTAATTACTCACTGGTTTTACAAACAAAATATCTAATGAAAATAATAATTTAAAAAAAGTTGGATAGATATATTGAGATATGGGTCTTAAAAAAATCAACCGAGCCGTTAAGAATAAACGCCGGCAGGATTTATTCCACTCTTTTATCCCTGGATAATGGAACTAGAGTAAATATTTTTACTCCGTGCAACTTATATCACTGCCATGTTCCTATGTTTTGTTTTTTTTTTTCAGAAATTAAATATTATAAGACCTGAGCCTTTTCGACAGTACCAAATCTGCTCAGTTGTATCGCCGTTTTCAGTCTTTCAGTAAACTAATTTTATAAATGAGATAAATAAAAGAAAAACCAAAAGATACTGCAAAATTCACTCTTATATAAATATTTAAAAAGTAATTAGAATCGGTTCACATTTGGAGAGGGGGAATACGAAATCATAATTTGATGGGAACAGTATTATCATTTAGGCACGGTTAAACAGCATCGGCATTTTTTTTAATGTTTTAGGCTATAACTAACGATCTGAACGATCCCCAAGTAAAAAAAGCCAACTTGGTAAATAATGGATACCCTAATTCATATAACAATTTTTTGTTGTAATTTTGTTAAGTGTCATTTGTTTAGAGGCGCAACACAAAATGTTGCTTCTATAATTATAGCCACTTATTACGTTCTTAGTTGAAAATCTGTCTAAACATATAATAAGAATATAAATCTAACGTGTCTGTAGTTTATAGATCTTTATAAAAAAAATTGTTGTAGGTGTCCAAGAAATAAGTGATAAAAGAAATTTCAATCAATTTTAAAAATGTCTGACTGTCTTTTTATATGAACACGCTTCACTGCTAAAATACTGCGTTCATGATAAGACCTCTTCAAGAAAATCACAAAGCATTACTTCGAGTAACATTTAATCTTTGTTTCATTTAAATCGGTTCAGTCTATCAAAAGTTATTGTACTTTTAATTACGACGCGACTTAAATAAGAGAGAAATGTAGATAAATAAATGGACTTAATACATTCAGATGACTTCATTAATCGCCGTTTTTTTACATAAGGTTCCACGCGGACGAAGTCGCGGGCACTGCTGGTATATAATAAAATCAGTTTAAAACAGTCAATGTTAACTACAAATGCTATAAATACAAGATCTAATTTACCTTCTGTACATCCTCATGTCTCCTTCTTCAGCGAACAATTGCCATCCTATTTGACCGCCGACGCCTTCGAATGCAGCTTGCATTTGTTCTGTTGATATCCTGTCGATCTGTTACATGGTATTTCTTTGTCAATAAGAACGTTTTTTTCATTATTATGTTGACGTAAAAGGTCGTTATACTAGAATGTAAAACATTAAGTGTAGAAGCAAAGGGACTGACTCGTATGTGCAACTATTGGAACAAACCGATAAGTATCATAGATAAAACATGTTTACTTGTAGTGTAATATGTTACACGTCAAAGGAAATGCATGCAAACAACATTTTTAAGGTGCCTATTAATCCAAAATCTAAAGTTAGACATGTTTAAATTCGTATGCATACACGATATATAGAAGGAATGCGAGTTGTATATTGAATTGAAATAATATAGACTCGTGTGGCAGGGGTTTTGTAGTCATAGTAGACACATGACAAATTATTTATCATATATGAGAAATAGCAGTTTAGTTTAAAATGTTTCTACACATATTGTTCCTTGATTTTGTGTCTTCAAAAGTTCGTATGTCGCTAGGACCTTTCACTGAAAATCAGCTCCACAATATATAACTAAGTTTATTCATTGTTTATTTGAGTTTTCGCATTTGAAATTAACACTTTCCTTCCTTCCTCCCACCTATATTATTAATAATTAATTTTTTTTTTGGGAAAACCCCATTGAAAGAAACCAAAATCCCCCACCCCCTTCCACCTGAAACCCCCCCCCCCAGGTATTTTCCCAATTTCCTTCCTCCCTTTCTCCCTCTTCTACTGATCCAATATTGAATATCATATATATCACCCCCCAAATACATCCACTTAAATTAGCATAGAAACCCCCGCATGCACCCCCACGGTGACGTCGGTAACGCATCGGCGTCACCACATTATAGTTGGTTATTCATTTTATTATTCATTCCTTATTCATTGATTATTATTTTCTTACAGTCATGATATTATTTATTCTGACTATAAATTTGTACTAGTTACTTTCATATTACATTTGATAACTGATATTCAATTTGATCATTGTGCTAAAAATATTCTTTATACTGAATATAATTATTTCTGTAGTTTACGCGGTGACTAAAGATATAAATGATATAATGAATATATGTAACTTGTTTGTGCATCCTTTTATGTGTTCTAACCACACAAAGACCGCGTCCGATAGCTAGATAACAGGGCTAAAAATATCTTTTGCACTTCTATATATTATTAACGTGATTATGAAACTGAATAATATATCACGGGTAAACCTTCAATGTATATTTTTCTGCGCAACAAAATCAGTTACTATTTAATTAATTTATTCCATTCAATAAATACATATATACCAGAACGTGTACAAATATATTTTAATGTTATTTAATATAGGCGATCTTGTTTTGAAGTATGAAATAATCATTGTATTAGCAATATAAACCGACAATTAATGACAATATATAGTTTAGATAATATAATCATATAAATGTCCACATTTTAAAATATACCCGTCACTCTTCCTACAACATTGTTATCTGTTATCTGTGATACATTTGTGTTATAAACAAATTTATTTTTCGTTAATTTCGTTCACCGAATATTTAAAATTTAATATTGTAAATTGTGAGACTTGTTTGTCTTATAACTTTATATATCTTTTGGCCGTAAGACCTATTATGATGATCACTATGTACTTAGCAATATTACTGGTTTAAAATTTATTTCAATTATACCATTTTATTGATACAAGTGTCTTTCAGTAGCAACCAATTTCAACTTTTCAAGATCCACCAAAATTTGCGAAACCTTGTTTGTTTTTTTTAAATTAATATTACATAAAGGCTTGTATTGCATAATATTTATTCTTAACAACTTAAACATTTTTCATACATTACTGGACTGTCTTGAAACGAATATAACAAAAAAGCGGTAATTCAGGACCCAAACTTTTATATTACGTTTGATATATTTCATCAATTTCAAGGTACTTTCTTTATTTAGGTCGTGAATTGCATGAATCAGGCAACAGCCCAAGCCCAGGTGTGTCGCGCACCCTTGAGCCTAGAAAAGTGACGTCGCGTCGCCTTTGGATATATGTAACTAAAAGACCCGGTCGAATAGGCGCGGGTTCTATTTGAAGCAATAATGGCTTAATGGTTAGCTTGTTCGGATACCACGTCGTTCGACGTAGGTTCAAATTCTTCCGAATCAGCCAGAGTACTTTCGAAGAAGGAAAAAAATTAAAAATTGACCTCAAGCCAAAGACGATGAACACATTTAAATATATTAAACGCACTAAATGTAAACAGACATATTAAGATTTTAAAGATACGACATAAGATAGGAAGAGTTGCGTTAGTTTTTTTTTTAAATCTTCATAAATTTTAGAGTTTGTACCACAATCTCACACATATCACAATCAAAGATGAGGTGGTCTAAAATGGTAAACACGCTAAGTCTAGAGGAGACTGGCTTCCAAGTGTAGCTGCCGGGGTACACCAACAGGTGCTTGGCGACAGATTTTCAACTTAAAGGTGGTAGCTAGCCAGGCGGACTTAGAAAAAACCCAACTATCATCCTGTGGTTTTATCATGATATTTTCCGTCACCGAAAGTTCCGAGCCAATTGCTACGATTGGAACCTACGTCATCATCGCCTTCCATCGTCATTCATCCCTCATTCCTATCATCATCTTCAAAAACTGACCTCAGTCCAAAGAGGATGCACAGTGACCCGGTTGTCGATTGCTGGCGGCGGCAGTTCGACCTCGTCGCGCGTGTGCACTGTCGGTGGGACTCTGGCACATCGCTCCTCTTCCATCTTATCGAAGCCCGTCTCGATGGCATCATGGAACTCGTCGTCTGGGAGGGTAGAGTGCGGGCCCTCCTGAAAACAATTCAACTAATGTTATCCGTGATAATACGATACTTCTTCGTACCCGTGTATTATCACAATAGATGGTGCTCCCTTCATTCTGATAATCTTCATTATTATTTCATTTTACCTACGTATTTTATTTGGATTAATTGTAAGTTGTCTTATGATTTTTAATTGTCATTTTATCATTTCTACTTGACCCGTATAGCCGTACAGTATTTATTAGCACATGTAGAAGAATGTACTGATATAAAGCCTCCATAATATTCTAGAAATTCTCTGTCAGTAAAAGACCCATCAAACTAGGTTAATTGGTGTCAGATAAAAAATGCCTCAATTTTATTAATATTTAGATATTTCTGTGGGCACTAATCATATCTAAATCATAATGCCTTCAGTTCTTTAATTTAGTCTTAAGTGTTTAATTTTTTATTGCCCCATTCAATCCACCTATTGTCAATCGATTACTGCAACCTACACCTACTATTCATAACCAACCACAAAAACACTGGAGTCTTGGTCAACCATTAATGGATTATTATTTGTGACGATGGAACTGAAGTGCCTTGTATGCCAACGTGTGTTTACTTGAACTTATTTATCAATTATAAATATTGAATAATAGCAACATAAAGGTTGCTATAGATAACCATAACGTATTGAAGAGAATAATTGCTACTAAAAGGAATTAGTCTATGAATTAAGCTGATAAATATTCAACGCAGTACATACGACAACAAAACGAAACAATTGACGAAATTTATTACTTCACTATGGCCTTACACCTAAGTATTTAGGTCAAACTTAATAAGAATAATAATTTTATAGAAACTTTATCCATTTAATGAACTTGGTCATAGTGATTAAACTTCGGAAATCCCATTATTACCGTAAACTGAACTGCATAATAATTATGTATTATTAATTGACTATACATTGTATTTTACTGAAAATCAAACCAGATTGGATAATCGTTTATTATTCTTCGACTCAACATTGTGTCTCATTGAAAACCATGCCCGATTGATTATTATTTTTTGACTAAGCATCATATTTCACCAAAAACCATGCCAGATCAAATAAGTTAATTCTAATTCATTTGCTATACATAGTGTTTTTACTGAAAACATGCTACATTTAATAACTATTTATTTTTCATTGTTAGTCAATGTGTTTTACTGAAAACCACATCCAATTTTCATATCACAAATTCAAATACTCTTTCAAACGTACTCTGCCAAAGAGTCTCATGAAACTGGATTTACCCCTCTCGAGGATTAATCTGGACATTCAAGCCAACAAAGAAAGACGTGTTATTTTTTTATTGCACGATAAAGTAACCGTCGATAGTTTTACAATCCACCGGCATTCGTCACTGTCATAGAAGCTTTTTTTTTCGAACTGACTACGCTATTGACCTAGCAAGGTCTTAACAGCTTCACCGGACTACTAAGGCGAGCGCTTAAGGCACTCAGCCGATTTTATGTTGACAACTAGCTCAAGGGTGCGCGACACACCTGGGCTTGGGCTGTTGCCTGATTCATGCAATTCACGACCTATGTCATAGAAGCCTGCAGGTTTATATACTGGCTAACCCCAAATCGCGATATATGTATTTCCCTGTGCGTTATGGTAGCAATCCAGTCGATTACAAACATAATACCAATGCGCTTGGCAAATGGATATACTCCGGCTGATCCCTAAGCGCGACGTGTCTAAACCACGTTACTTTGGCGTGTCTTATATCTAGTGTATAGTGGTTGTAGTCTAGTCGCATACAATTGCATTCTTGTTTATGTTGTAGTCATGTGCAATGTGAGGAATCTTGAACCTGAAAAATGTTCTAGTAATACCAACTTATGTTGGGAAACATACAACTGTGAATTTCTCGGAGTTTGAAGTAGCCAATACGTCGTGGGCTGGTGTGGTAATCATGCCCATACATTTCTTCGGAAAGAGGCCTACGGCCCTGCAGTAGATCTCATACAGGCTGATGATTATGACTGCGCAAATAACCACAAGAACTTTTTTTTTTATTTTTTTTTATATTATAGGGGGCAAACGAACAGGCAGGTCACCTGATCGTAAGGGATCACCGCCTTCCATAGACACTATCAACACCAGGGGAGTAGCAAGTGCGTTGCCGGTCTTTGAAAGGAGATGGGCCTCCGGCGCTCTGACTGACCGAACGAAATGCAACAATGCCAAGCACTATTACTTCACGTCGGTTTTCTGTGAGAGGATGGTACTACCCCGGGCGAGCCGACCCATTCATGCTGAAACCATTAACAGCTTCAGCGTGGCTCTACCACATACCAAAATCACAGACTGACGCTTCAATATACAATATATATAGATTGTCAATTAAGTATAATATGTTTTGTTAAAGTCTACCCCTAGATCCTTTATATCGTATGTAGGTTAATGTTAGCTTGCGCCGGAGCGACCTATATATCCCCGGGGCAGTGGATTCTATCGTTTACCTTTTGCGACCTCGATTCGTTTTAAGTCTTTGTTTCGAAATGAATACGAAGCAAACGTTTTTGATACTCGTAAAAATAGAGCACAACCGCGTTTATAAACTTCGTTTCAGCGTACGTTTTGTTATTTTTAACAGACTTCGAAAAAGAAGGAGGTTACTATGTTCGGTTGTATGTTTGTTAATCGATAATTTCATCAATTGTGAACCGATTTTAATGATTCTTTTTTTATTTGAATTGGTTATACTCAGAGATGGTCCCGTATAAATTTGTAAAATGTAAAGTGTAAATAAAATATTCAACACCTAAGGGAGTGAAATATCGTTTATTTTATTAATCTATTCGCTTTAGTCACCGGCTTTATAGTTCGTTGTAATACAACTTTGGTAAATCGAAAACTAGTAAGACTCGACAGAGAAAATTTAGACCCTCCATTACTCGAAATCTGACTAATCAATAAGTGGAAATAATTAGCATTGTAGTAGGTAGTATAGAAGTAGGGCTACGACTTGCTCGGGAATTAAAGAGCCATCCTCCAAGTTTAACGTATTATGGCCTTGGGTCATATCGTGATTTAATATCAGTAGAAATTGTGTTGAAACGCTAGAACCTATTAATATGTACTCATATTATAAACTTCAAAATAACTCTGTCTGTTACTTTTTCACCGAATTTGATGAATCTTGACATAGAAATACATTGGACCTTGGAGAAGAACACAAACTACTGTCTGCCAAGAAAATAAAACTTGATGAGGGTGAGATATGGGATGAATGTGTGTATGAGAAACTAATTATTCTCAAACTATGGATATACACACTCATCACTACATATTATAAAACAAAGCCCTCTGCTACGTCTGTGTCTGTTTGTTTGCGATAAATTCAAAAACCACTGAACGGATTTTCATGCGGTTTTCACCGGTAGATAAAGTGATTCATGAGGAAGGTTTAGGTGTATCATTTGTCAAGGTTTTTTTTTCATTATCAGGGTGTGACAACGTCTGAGGGGCTCGCTAGGAAAGTATAAACAGAATCCTTACAAGGTTTACACATACTTACATATTTTCCCTCTATAATTCGACAAAAATATATTTGACCTCTATATATCGAAGTACCTCTTACCTCTACGAATAAAATATTTTAAAAGAGGTTATCCTCTATGGCTCAAAGAAAACAAGATTCCGATATTAAAAATATTGACTGCAATATGTACCCAAATACCTTCTTAATAATAAGTTTTATTATAGTCGTTACATCTGTAACAAGAATTTTTAATTATATCACCTCGATAACTCAAAATTACGTAGGATATAGTTTAAATGTGTGCAAGTCGGGTATTTTTAACTACAAAAACCAAAATCAAAACTAGCAAAACCTCTATAACTCTTAATTTTATTCTGACTTGAAGGTCTAGTGCATGGTTTCGTTATGTAGTGTATGGTTTTCAGTATTTTTCAATAAAGTCCAGTTAAATTCCATTTTCTCCTAACCAAATTTAACCAACTAAGCCGAGAAACGACGCATTACGTAAACAGCTAACAAAGTAAACACTAAATACATGCACTAAGAATGAGAACATAAAACAACGTATGAATACATACAAGAAGTAAACGTTATGAGTAAAGAAAAACAATACATTTTACTCGAGTTTAACGCTAATTATTAGTATTTGTTCTTCGATCCATAAAACTTATGCTTCATGGAAAATGGAAACGCCTCAATGACATTTCAAAACTTAGCATACAATAGGTAAACGATATGTACATTTTTACATAGTACTAGCGGGCTGGACGGACGTTATATATATCCCGCCTGATAATAAAAAAAACATTGACAAATTATATGCCTAAACCTTCGTCTTGAATCACTTGATCTACTGATGAAAACGGAATGAAAATCCGTTCAGTAGTTTTTGTGTTTATCGCGAACAGACAGACAGACGTGACAGAGGACTTTGTTTTATAATATACTAGCGGGCTCGGCAGACGTTGTCCCGTCCTGATTATGAAAAAAATTCTTGACAAATTATATACTAAAACGTTCCTCATCAATCACTCTATCCACCGGTGAAAACCGCATGACAGTCCGTTCGATAGTTTTTGAGTTTATCGCGAACAGACAGACAGACAGACGCGGCAGGAGACTATGTAATACTCTATATATCCTCCATCGATATTAAAAAAGTACTTGGATTTATCAATAAAACTTTTATATTTAAAAAAAAGTAAATTTAACTCGCGGAATCACTTACGTTAATATAGCTTCGATACGTGTATCGGAAGCAGTACGTTTTTTCTAGTTTGTTCCTTTTTTTTATTTCTATCAAAAATCGTTATAATTGTGAGCAACTATGATTATTATTTTATATTTTAGGTCGATTTGTTCTAATTGAAAGATACCCTATTTCTTTTGGCTATGGCTATGGCTACATTTATTTGCCTTTATGGCTTTTCTATGCCCCTGACATCGTGTATGCATAATATCACGATGATCAGGTAAGTAACTACAGCGTTAAAACTAAAAAAACACAACAAATTTAGATTCTCGTTCATAATATTAGTAATAATATAATAATATCATATCTCACAATAGGATTCCAAAATAGATAAGTCAAGAATGTAGTAAAAACAATTGCATTTTAACATAGACATCAACTATAAAATGTATTCTATTAAAGTCATTTAGGCACTAGCATGAAATGCCCCATTTATATTTATGACCGACAGTAGGGTAGACGGGCACACCCAGGAATGGCGAGAACGAACGGGTCATTTGCTCGCTGACGTCACCGCCGCACCCTATGCAAACGGGAATGTCGCGACATTTTATATAAATACTAGCTGTGCCTGCGACTCCGTCCGCGTGGAACCTTATATAAAAAAACAATGACTAAAAAAATCATCTGATTATATTAAGTCCATTTACTTAGCTACTTTTCACTCGTCCTTAAGTCGCACCGTCATTAAAATTACAATAACTTCTGATAAAGTGAACCGATTTTAATGAAACCTAAACTAAATGTTAATCGAGGATATACTTTATGATTGTCTTGATGGGGTTTTCTCGTGACTGCAGTACTTTAGCAATGATGCACATTTATACAAACAGACAGACATTTCTAAAAATGATTGAAATATATTTTTATTGCTTATTCCTAGACACCTGCAACATTTTTTTCATAGAATTAAAAAAAGTACAGATACGTTATATTTGCAGTCTTATTATATGTATAGATTTTCCGTACGCATCAACTCTAAACTATTTAAAAACTAACACTTTACGTAACATCACATATACTCCGTGGAAAAAACTATCGATTTAATAGCGTCGTATAAAATATGAGTATTAGAAAAATTTTGCATTCAAAATCAAAATACTCTTTATTCAATTTAGGCCCTGAGAAGGCACTTGAAAACGTCAAAACTACCACTATAAAAATATTACTAAGATGAAATTAAATTATATAAAAAAAAGTGAATAAACTTACTAATAAAGCCACATCATGATCATAATAATATATCATTGCATAAAACTCTACCTCATATAACTAATTAGGCTGGACGCGCAATCGTAAATTTTATTTGTTCTGTTTCATAAATAACAAGATCTTCAACCGAACACGTAACTGTATAGTATAAGTTGTGTAATAAATTCCTGTCTTTCTGTGTTTTTTTTTGTAACAATTTTGTTCGCTTTCGATTTATCAAATTTTTAAATGGTATATCAACCATTATCTGTTAATTATTGAACACTGCCTTCTGACCGCGACTTCGTCGGCGTGAAATAGTTACTTAAGGCTAACGCTAACTTTTACTGGCGACTTTGTTTACGTAGAAGGTGAAAATATTTGTAAACTAGCGGGCCCGGCAGACGTTGTCCCGCCCTGATTATAAAAAAATCCTGGACAAATTATATACCAAAACGTTCCCCGTGAATCACTTTATCCACTGGTGAAAACCGCATAAAGATCCGTTCAGTAGTTTTTGAGTTTATCGCGAACAGACAGACCGACAGACGCGGTAGGGGACTTTGTTTTATACTATGTAATGATAATACGTGCGTTAGTATGTTAACCCCGATTTTGATATACTCCTCAGTGGTGTTCCGCTCCTACTAGTCTTAGTCTTCCTCGATAATTGAGCTATCTAACACTTAAATAATTTTTCAAATCGGACCAGTAGTTCCTGAAATTAGCGCGTTAAAACAAACAAAGTTTTTTTTTTTTTTTTCGAACTGACTATGCTATTGACCTAGCAAGGTCTTAACAGCTTCACCGGACTACTTCTCTTGAGCTTTATAATATTAGTATAGAAGTATAGATAACATTATTAGATACGTTGATCTACAACCAAATGGATAACTATAACGCTTGTAAAATAGTTAAAGAGGATTGGAGATACAAAGTGAAAGACTAGGTCCTCTGAGTGACTACACTCGGATGCATCTTGGATGAAACCAAGTTCAGCAGATAAGCTAAATCAAGCTGACGAAACATTTAAAAACACGAGCTTGGAACGCATTTTATATCGTGTCTTGTAAGATTATTACAGAGGGCTGACCAACTGGCTAAAGTAAGTGTAATTTGCGGCAAAGAAATTAATATTGCTCGAAATATCTCAGAACTCATTAATAAATATAAAGTTAAATGCTTCCAGATGTGGAAATCAGCATTCGAACTTTCATCCACCATTAAAGGAATTCGGTACAGATAAATCCAAAGTGGGCCTTGTCGTTAACTTGGTTAGTAAATAATAATTATTCTAGAGAGAATATTGTCAACGCTTTCAGGGTAAGATCCGGACACATTCCATTCAACAAATACAAATATTTAATAAAAAAAAAACCTCCTACACCAAACTGTGAAGTGTGCGGGGTAGTAGAAGAAGTGCGTCATCTATTAATAGAATGTATTCGGTTTCAAGCGGGTAGATAGTTACTGATGTCGAATCTCAACTTGGATTTACAAGACATTGGAATGTTTCATAGGTTATTATCGAAACCTAATATATTGTATTGAAGCACTGAATTTATTTATGACTAGCCGTGCCCGCGACTTCGTTCACGTGGAACCTGATGTACAAAACAATGGTTAATAAAGTCATCATCATTTTTAGAAATGTCTGTCTGTCTGTTTGTATGAACACGCATCATTGCTAACGTACCGGGTTCACAATAAAACCTTATATAAAAAAATTATAAAGCATATCCTCGGGAGTACCTTGTCTTTGTTTCATTAATATCCGTCCACTCTATCAAAAGTTATTGTAATTTTAATGGCGCCGCGCCTTAAGTATGAAAGAAAAGTAGATAAGCAAATGGACTAAATACGTTCAGATGACTTTATTAGTCATTGTTTTGTATATCAGGTTCCACGTGGACGAAGTCGCGGGCACAGCTAGTTCTTACTATATGTATAGATAGAAGATATAGAATAAGATGTTGAGTCGTCATTAATGACGCTATATCAGTTTATATTAGCTTTAATAATGTGTTTTATTTAAGTTATTCAGCCTGTAAATTAAGTTAAGGTTACTATGGGGCTGATATAGCCATAAAGGCCCCTAAATAAATGAAAAAATAATAAGATTATTACAGGAGGCCTATATTTAGTGTCTAGCAGTGCAAGTCTTTTGGTTGAATGGATCGAGAGACGAACACACATAGAAAATAATACCGATAAATAAACTATAATCCTACAAAGGCCCTGCATTATGTCATCACAAAGAAACTACTAAAAGTTTATATTGTAACGACATTAAGTATCATCATAACATACGGCACACTCCACAAATGTGTGTCTTACATGGGTTCAAAAGATAGAACCTTAAAGACTATAACATTAGTACATATATATGAATAAAGCCTAAAGAACTACATACATTAGTACGTATATATGGATAGAGCGTTTAAAAGTACATACATTTGTACTTATATATGGCTAGAGCCTTAAAAAGTACCTACATTTGTACGCATATATGAACCCATTAGATAAACCATAAAAGTTCGCGTAACTCTGTAATAATAATTGATTCCTTACTAATATTATAAATGCGAAAGACACCAGATTAAAATGTGTAGTCAAAAGCGTTAGAGCTAAACAAGACGACTCAGAAAATAGGCAATCATATTGACAATTCATTAATAAGGAGCTTAGGGCCTACTACCAATTCTCAATAATTTAACATAAAACAAAATCATTTAATAAGTTGCCTAATAGATCTCCCTAGTTAGAATCACAATCCTTGTTCCTTACTAATATTATAAACGCGAAAGTGTGTTTGTTACGCTTTCAAACTTTAACTGCCCAACTGAGTTTTTAGCGGGATTTTGGTCTATCATGTAGTGGATTTTATATTTTATTCATGATCTTGTGTAAAATTGGCGGTGTTTTATGTAATATAGTTTGTTTATTGTGCATAAGTGAAGTAAATGGAAAATAATACCACGGACCATGAATTCTGAGATGCCACAAAAACTCCATGGAAAGTTCTAACAAGATGGCCGCCATCTTGTTAGTTCATTCTAATTATATCAAGAAACTTGTAATATCGATACTCACTTGACAATGGCAGTAATAGTCTACTAGAAGACTGGTTACCAAAAATGGAATAGAAGAAGAACTTGTAATACTATTAACTACTCGACAATGGCAGTAATAATCTAAAAAATTGGTTGCCAAAAATAAAGATAAAAAAAAACTTTATTAAACATATATATATAATTAACTTAAATACAAATGATTACTGTGAAAGTTTGCATAGACGTTGTCATGGAAAGAGAAAAGGACATAGACCATTCATCTTGAAAAAAAAAATCGAGGCAGTCATAAGGACTGCCGACAGAAGTAAAAACTCATTATAATAACTGCGTTCTCCTTTGAATTTTTAAGTTAATTATAGCGTCTATTCTTTAAATTTCATAATTTGTACATTGAAATTATTATCATAAGTTAATTTCACATCAATGGCACTCGGAACGGTAATCATATACATTTTTATACAGTTTTTAAATTAACCAAACATATGATAGGCTGCACAATCTTAATACAAAATATCAATATTACATGTACACAGGACCCTATACTACACATCGCCAGTCTGGCGCAAGCCGCGCAAGCGCAATTCGGCCCGTGATGCTTACGTAGCATGTCATGACGCGAAATTATAAAGGTATGTCCTTCCCAAAAATAATAACGCGTCCAATAAAGTTTTCACTTTCAAAAAGTATTGCTTCAGAGAGATATCCATATAAAAAAGATATCCATAGACCTAGATATATGAATAACACCACAATCTATACTAATATATAAAGCTGAAGAGTTTGTTTGGTTGTTTGGTTGAACGCTATGATCTCAGGAACTACCAGTCCGATTTGAGAAATTCCTTCGGTTTTAGATAGCTCATTTATCGAGGAAGGCTTTAGGCTATATATCATCACGCAAATATCAATAGGAGCGGAGCACCAATGAAGAATGTTTCAAAATCAGGCACTTTTTTCCTTTTGAGAGATATCGTTAGCGTTGATATTATATGCGTTGCCATGGTAACGTGGTAAGTTTCTATCGCAAACATTTTCAAAGTTTATTTTGTTTTCCTATTCAAAATTTGTTATCTATTACGTATTATAAAAATAAAGTTTGTGTATGGACAATTAAAATAACAACTTTTTGATGAATGTATATGGTTACAAATGACCAAAAAATATTTTTTTATTTTTTGTCTATATTTTTAAATTATTATATTTTGTCTGTTTGTTTGTTTGGTCCGGTTAATCTCCAAAACGGCTGGACCTATTTTAACGGGAATTTTACTGGCAGATAGCCGAAATTATAGTGGTTGACATATTGTACTTTATTTGTCCGCGGCTTCGTCCGCATTGCTATTTCCAAAATGGTTGGACCGATTTTCACGGTGTGTTCACTGGTAGATAGCAGACCTCATAAAAAGTAATTTAGGTTTTTTTTATTCGCCTTCGGCCGCAGTGCAATATCCGTAATGCTTGAACTGATTTTCACGGGGCTTTCACTGGCAGATATCTCACCTTATAGAAGTAACTTAGAGTATTTTATTTTGTTACTCAAGACTTCGTCCGCAATATTCTACTATCTCCTAATCGGTTGGACCGACTTTCACGGGACTTTTACGGGCAGATAACTAGCGAGCTCGGAAGACTTTGTCCCACCCCGATAATAAAAAGAAAACCTTGAAAAATTATACTTAAACCTTCCCCATGAATCATTATATCTACTGGTGAAAACGGCATAAAAATCCGATCTGTAGTTTTAGACTTTATCGCGAACAGACAAACAGACAGACCAGAGGACTTTATACCTGTGCATTCGTTCGTGTGAATTTAATAAAAATAGTTTGTTTACTGTAAACAAGCGCGTGAGACGTGCGCTGTACTGGACTCCAAGAATAAATGTATGTAATTTGAATTATATTATCATTTTGGTCAATTTGGCGGCCATTTTGTTTTATTTACCACGTTTGCATCTACATAACTCGGTGATTATAGCAACGTATAAGATTAATACAATTATATCGACAATATGGGCATGTTTTGTCTATATAATAAACAATTTAACACATATTGTTCGATAATGTATAGTTTAAAGTTTTCATTACTTTCTTATATAGTGTTAATGAGCACTGAGGGTGGTACACAGTAGGTTAAAGTTTCAGGTATGTTGCTGATGATAAATCCCATCCCATTCGATATACTATTTGTATTCACATATCTAATGTACACGTTACATGTTACGGTAGATGACGTAATGTAAGATTGTAAGTAGGTGTGTACATTACAGAAATGCTTTTTCAAAAACACCATAGTTATTTAATACATTTAAAAAAACGCGTGCGGAGCCGCGGGGGACATCTAGTAATATATATATATATATATATATCGACATTATATTACTTATACATTTGATATCACATCGTGTAACAACAATGTGAGTACATAAGATTATAAATGAGATAATTAAGCAAACAACGTATGATTAAAACAAAGATTCTATTGAAACACACAGTAGGGAATTATCGCTAATCACAGCAAAGGAATGACGTATCTTGTATTAGATCATGCATAAAGTTCCAAAGATATTAAAAAAACGATTTAAATTTTCCCACCAATTTTTCGTCGTGATTTTTGTTATATTAGTATATATCCTTTAGGTCATAAGCGACTTTTATGCTAAATTTCATTACAACTGGTTCAGAAGTTTAATCGTAAAAGTAACAAAACAGAGTTATTTTCATCACATTTATAATATTAATATAGTATGGATTTAACAAGTATTTGTCTACGACACTACAAAGGAACGAACCACGCTCTATTTTACACTAGAATTAATAATTACGTGTATAATAAACAATAATAAGATAGTACTCTAAATACTCGGTAATATGCTTATAAAAAATATTAATTCAGGCAGCGCATAATTATAACTTGCTAGTTTCAGAACTTTCTCTCGTGCTGCAAATCTTCGAAATATTCATTAGGCCACGATGTCAGTACCACAAATCGTACTACAGTGTAATCTCTCTATAATGAATTTCAAGGGACCGAGCATTTAAAACTTCTTTAGGCGCGACTAGGAGGTAACTGGACGACAATGCAACGGAAGTACGTTACGGCAATATGGCGTCACGTTTCTGTACCATCCGGTTTTTAAATATTTTTGATTTTGTCAATAAATAGATTATAAATAAAACAATCAAAAATTTTTGGAAAAAAATAAAATATTAAATTGAATAATAGTAAAAATCATACAATAGAATTAATTATATATATATGGCGCGCGACCGTGCTGTCATCTGGTTTCAATGTAAGTAAGTAACAAATTAAATCAAAGCTTCAGTATCTGTAGTGCCATCTACCAGGTAATTCGGAACTTATATAACACAGGAAATATTATTAGCAAATCTTTGTTACAAAATAAATAAAACAGAGAAAAGTACGAACACACTATTTTATAACGCCAAAGAAATTTACTTCAACCGCGTGTGACGGTAACACTCACTCACTTTTTTCGTTCTACGGAGGGAAGAGAACATATAAATAGTTTTGTGGTAAACCAACCAAATTGAACTAATTTCTACGTTATAAAAAGTTCCTCGTTATAACGAACGACGTTATGAAGAGTTTACACTGTATTTAGAAATTATAACTTGTGTTTGTAAATCTATATAAATATAGATCAATCGTCGGGTATCTGTAATAATTCCTTATTGTTGTGTTTTTAATTAACAGGGCAAGGTCTGTATGAAAGAGAATATTTAAAACTTGTAGGGAAAAGTGAAAAGGTTGGTTTAAAAAATCTCCATATAAAAAGTGAATGAATGAGACCGAAGATCGTAGAAAGATCATCAAAAATATTAACAGAATTGACAGACTGACGTTCAATTGTTCAGAGACCATCTTATTTAATTACATGTTCTAAAGTAAAGATTTGGTCTAATTTTCTTCGTCACTGCTATTTTGTTTTTATTTATTTTACCACAAACTTAAGACTGCTTGCTGCTTACAAAGAGGCGTAATAAGCAAAATATATGCAATGTAGCCTTCTTAAAATCATATCGAAATCTGCCTCGATAGTTTTGACTGATATAGTTTTAAAAAACCTTCTAAAAACTATTATATCGCCTTCATTGCACATATGGGAAGTACATATAACGTAGCCAACTAGATCACGACGACACGAAAAGCCTGTCAACGTCTCGTTATGACGCGGGAGCTAATATCTCTATGTATAAATTTGCGAAGAAAAAACAGTTCAGTACCGTTGTCTCCTCTGTATCGCAACCGATTTTCATTCTTTATTTTTTCTATAATAGCTAATGACGAAGTTAAGTGATATCAAAAAAGAAGTTGTGTCATAAAGACACACGATAGAAATGAAACTTTTGTAATTCCATATCAAAAAATACAACAAAAAGCTAACATCACGCGGTTTTCCCAGGCGGTCATCTATCTAAGTACTGACCGCGCCCGATGTTGCTTTCGGTAATCGAACGAGAACCGGCGTTTTCAATACTCTGTCCGACACAGTGTTTATCTCCACCATATTTCGTCATACAAAAGGTTGTGGATCAGAATTCCACTTCAGTAAAAAATATATACATAGTTGCTTTCTGCATATCATCGAGTCAAAGCTTTTATTTATAAGTCTCAATTCGTCATACTTCACAATCCTTACATCTATAATAAACAATAATTGTACAAACTTCAATACTAGAAAAATAAATTCAGATAACTAGATGCGTATATAAAAAAAGAACAAAATACTTTGTACCCATTATTATAGTCAAATTTCGACCATTGGACGACCACTTATTTAGAAATTTAGACGATTAAGTTAACGACTTAAAGACTATCATGAGGTCACTTAGTTATTACGACAAAAAAGATTCTATGTTCATTGTTTTTCAAAAGTGTGCAAGATACTCTGTTTCCAGTATTTAAGTATTCCATATATGTATTATTATGATAATTAATATGATAATAAAAGCAAAAGTTAAAAACGAAGCCAATATTATCATTCATACCCCAGGTTCAATGAACTTTAAAACAACCGGATTATTGTAAACAAAACAATAACAAATAAAGGTTTCTCGCTACCAACTAGTACTTAAACATTCCAAGCCATATAAAGAACTATTGAAAGTAAACAATGATTAAAACTTACAGTTTAGCACAACAAATCCATCGGTAGAATCATGATTATCGAGCGTTAACTAAAAGCACAACCACATTTCATTACTGCCCCATTATGGTCTGAACGGGAGTGGACGGGAATTGTGACGTCACGAATGTCATATGGCTATTGGTTGTTATAACAAGTGAGGCGTTTATTAAAAAGGCTTCATTATATTGGCGTCTTGTTATTAGTCTGTGCACGTTGGCTAGACTATCCTATCGTAAACAATGTATTATTGTTATCACCAAGGATACCGAGAACTGTTATAATAAACAGGTATTGCCATAGGATACATAAACATTAATTATGTGCACAGATTAAAAGACACATTAAAAAAAAATCATAAACACATTTTCTTCTTTCCACTGAGAGCTAAAGACTGAAATTCTCGTATGTACTAAATGAAATTGCAATTACATTGATATTTATCCGATGCCTTTACATAATCACCAAATGATAAATATACGGTATCATCATAATATACTCGCTGATAAGAAAACTGTCATAGACAGCGGTTAAGGAATTTATTTTTGCAACGTGGAGAGGAAACTAAAATACCTTCAGATAAACCTCAATCACAGTCCTTTACACTCGTAAGTTCCTTCCTGTTATCGCTTTTGTGTATCTCAAAAACAGTTTCCGATATATTTTTTTCGAACTGACTAACCGCTGTTACTCTGGCTGGTTCACGAGACTCCGTAGACGAGCGCTTACGGTACTTAGCGGTCTTGGGAACAACAACGCAAATGAAACTAATAATAGTTTCCGATGCAACTGTGATGCACATATATACCAATGGAAGGTAAAGGATGGAAAGTTTCAGAGGTGTTTGTTTACGATGCGATTATATGATTTCTTAGAAAAAATTATATAGTACTTTTTGATTCCAGAAAAATCTAAGCTTTTCCGTATATTTCTTTCTTTACTTTAAAAGTAATTCATTTATATTTTTATATATTACTAGCCGTCCCCCCCGGCTCCGCACGCGTTTTTTTTAAATGTATTAAACAACTATGGTGTCATAGTTACAAATGTTTTTGAAAAAGCATTTCTGTAATGTACACACCTAGGTACTTACAATTTTACATTACGCCACCTACTGTAACATGTAACGTGTACATTAGATATGTGAATACGAATAGTATATCGAATGGGATGGGATTTATCATCAGCAACATACCTGGAACTTTAACCTACTATGTACCACCCTCAGTGCTAATTAACACTATATAAGAAAGTAATGAAAATTTTAAACTACACATTATCGAACAATATGTGTTAAATTGTTTATTATATAGACAAAACATGCCCATATTGTCGATATAATTGTATTATTCTTATACGTTGCTATAATCACTGAGTTATGTAGATGCAAACGCGGTAAATAAAACAAAATGGCCGCCAAATTGACCAAAATGATAATATAATTCAAATTACATACATTTATTCTTGGAGTCCAGTACAACGCACGTCTCATGCGCTTGTTTACAGTAAACAAACTATTTTTATTAAATTCACACGAACGAATGCACAGGTAACAGTTCATCACTTCATAGTGTAAAACAAAGTCCTCTGGTCTGTCTGTTTGTCTGTTCGCGATAAAGTCAAAAACTACAGATCGGATTTCACCAGTAGATAGAATGATTCATGGAGAAGGTTTAAGTATAATTTTTCAATGTTTTCTTTTTATTATAGGGGCGGGACAACGTCTTCCGAGCTCGCTAGTTATCTGCCCGTAAAAGTCCCGTGAAAGTCGGTCCAACCGATTAAGAGATACTAGAATATTGCGGACGAAGTCTTGAGTAACAAAATAAAATAGTCTAAGTTACTTCTTATAAGGTGAGTTATCTGCCAGTGAAAGCCCCGTGAAAATCAGTTCAAGTATTACGGATATTGCACTGCGGCCGAAAGCTAATAAAAAAAACCTAAATTACTTTTTATGAGGTCTGCTATCTACCAGAGAACACCCCGTGAAAATCGGTCCAACCATTTTGGAAATAGCAATGCGGACGAAGCCGCGGACAAATAAAGTATAATATGTCAACCGCTATAATTTCGGCTATCTGCCAGTAAAATTCCCGTTATAATAGGTCCAGCCGTTTTGGAGATTACCCGGAACAAACAAACAAACAAACAGACAAAATATAATAATATAAAAATATAGACAAAATATAAAAAACATTTTTTTGGTCATTTGTAGTCATATACATTCATCAAAAAGTTGTTATTTTAATTGTACATACACAAACTTTATTTTTATAATACGTAATAGATAACAAATTTTGAATAGGAAAACAAAATAAACTTTGAAAATGTTTGCGATAGAAACTTACCACGTTACCATGGCAACGTATATAATAATAACGCTAACGATATCTCTGAAAAGGAAAAAAGTGCCCAATTTTGAAACATTCTTTATTGATGCTCCGCTCCTATTCATCTTTGCGTGATAATATATAGCCTAAAGCCTTCTTCGATAAATGAGCTATCTAAAACCGAAGGGTTTTCTCAAATCGGACTGGTAGTTCCTGAGATCCTAGCGTTCATCCAAATAAACAAACAAACTCTTCAGCTTTATATATTAGTATAGATATTGATTTATAAGACCTAAAAATAAAATTATTTTCAAAGTAAACGAATTGTATAAAAAAAGAGTATATGTGCTACCCAGGATAGTAGTGAAAAGTTATAAATAAATACTTGCATATTAATACTAGTTTATCAATGTTCATATGTCAATAAACAATAGTAATCTATACTAATATATAAAGCTGAAGAGTTTGTTTGTTTGTTTGGTTGAACGCGCTAATCTCAGGAACTACTGGACCGATTTGAAAAAATCTTTCGATTTTAGATAATTCATTTACCGAGGAAGGCTTTAGGCTATATATCATCACGCTAAGACCAATAGGAGTGGAGCGCCAGTGAAGAATGTTTCAAAATTGGGCAATTTTTTTCGTTTTGGTTGCTTTCGCTGCGTGTTAGCGTTAGTATTATATACGTTGCCATGGTAACGTGGTAACTTTCTATCGCAATCATTTTTAAAATTTATTTTGTGTTTTTCATTTCAACATGTTTATTCTACGTTTGTTTCGTTTCCAATTTTATATTTGTAATCTATTACGTATTATAAAAATAAAGTGTGTATCTGAAATTAAAATAACAACTTTTTGGTGATTGGATTTGGCTACAAGTAACAAATTGTTTTTTTAAATATTGTTGATATTTCATATTATTATATTTTGTTTGTTTGTTCCGGGTTATGTCGGAAACGGCTGGACCTATGTTAACGGGAATTTTACTGGCAGATATGCGAAATTATAGCGGTTGACATATTCTATTTTATTTGTTGAACTGTAACCCGTGCATTCGTCCATGTGAAATTTACAATTTGGCGGCCATTTTGATTTATTTACCGCGATGGGTCTACATAACTCAGTGATTATAGCAACGTATAAGACTAACTTAATTATATCGACAAGACGGGTATATTAGATCTATATAATAAAAGATTTAACACGTATTGTTCGATAATGTATAGCTGAAAACTTTCATTATTTTCTTATATAGTTTACTGAGCACTGAGGGTGATATTTTGTAGGTTAAAGTACCAGGCATGTTGCTGATGATAAATCCCATTTCATTCGATACACTGTTATTATTTACACTTCTAATGTACACGTTACATGTTACAGTAGATGGTGTGCGTGTCGTACTTACAAATGTTTTTGAAAAAGCATCTCTATAATGTACAACATCTACACATAATTTTACATTTTTTGATACATATTAAAAAAGCGCGTGCGGAGCCGCGGGTAATAGCTAGTAATAGATAATATGTAAATAACATACATAATGTAATATAATTTTATTATTATAATATGTAATCATAAAACCGAAATTAGTGGAATGATGTACTCATTGTGACACAGTAAACGTCGTTGATGACGACTGGTCCCGAGTAAACCCGATCCAGTGTGACCAACCCGAGCGTGACGGTTCATTTAAACGCGCCTAAAGTTTTCACTTCAATAGTAAATTATTCATTACGTTCTACTTATTTCAACTAAACGACCTACTTTTTCCTTAAGTAAGAAATTGTTATCATGTTTTCCTTTTGTTAGCGAAATACTTGCGGTAACAGCATAACGGAGAATCCACTTTCCATTGATTTCCAAAGCCAATGGTAATTTCACATTTCTTTATAAAATTTTAACTGACACAGTATACTATATATTACATAGTATAAAACAAAGTTCCCTACCGCGTCTGTCTGTCTGTCTGTTCGCGATAAACTCGAAAACTACTGAACGGATCTTCATGCGGTTTTCACCAGTGCATAAAGTGATTCATGAGGAACATTTTGGTATATAATTTGTCAAGGATTGTTCTATAAAAAGGGCGGGACTACGTCTGCCGTGCCCGCTAGTATTCTATATATATATATATATATATATATAAATCTTAACCTTATTGTGAATCGCATACGGTAGAAATCTGACTATTTAAATTTGACTACTAGCTGTGCCCGCGACTCCGTCCGCGTGGAACCTAATGTAAAACAACAGTGACTAATAAAATCATCTGAATGTATTAAGTCCATTTTCTTATCTACTTTTCTCCCGTACTTAAGGCTCGTCGCCATTAAAATTACAATAAGTTTTGATAGAACGAACCGATTTTAATGAAACAAAGACTAAATGTTACTCGAAGATATGCTGTATGATTTTTTCGTTTCGTTTTTCGTTTTATCGTTAACGCAGTACCTTAGCAGCGATGCGTGTTCATACAAACAGACAGACAGACATACATTTCTAAAAATGATTGAAATGTATCTTATTACTTATTCCAAGACACCTGCAACAATTTTTTTCACAAAAATCTAAAAAGCACGCACACGTTAGATTAACGTTCTTATTAAGTATATGTATAAATAGATGTAAAGATTATAAAATTGAAATTAAAATTTTGAGTTAGAAAATACTTTGTCTCGGAAATGAATAACTTCCCAATGTAAAAAACATATTTTTCTGTCTCTAATTAACAACAACACCACGCGATGTCCAACCTTGATCGTTCTTGAACTATAGAAACTTAATTACTGTAATGTATTGATTTGAAGTAGATCATAATATTACTCACTTTTTTATTCAGAAAACAAGTTATGTTTATTAGATGATAAGATCTACATTTGATATTTCGAAATAATACGTACAGGTCTACTTAATTATTCAAATGGATTTTAGTACATTACTTTTTATTACCAAGAATGTTGACATTAAGTTATTTTTATTTCATTTGTAGGAGGCAGAGATAAAACTGGTTTTAAACAGAATATTGCTATGATTTCATTACACTTTTTAACGTTAGAAATGCAAATTTTCTAATGTCGCATTAGTCCTCTCTCTCTTACGGATAACGTGACTCGCTACGAATTCCTGTGAAAGTTACATACATATGAAGAATACTTTATCAATACATATTATAAAACAAAGTGCTCTATCACGTCTACCTGTAAGGCTGTTCACGATAAACTCAATTAATATAAGAAATTTTTTTATATTATTCTTATATTATTATTTTATTTATTTTTTATTTATATATTTTATTATTATTTCTTCAAAATTAATATAAGAAAATTTTTTGGCCGTTTATGTATGTTTTTCCTTTATCTACTGAATTTATTAAACTTGATGTCAAAAAACGGCGATAATTTGGCAATTGTAGTAGTTTTAGAAAGCCCATAGGTTTTAAATATTTAATTTATGAACAAAAACAAAACATAGGATCACGACAGTGATAAATATAGGTTGCCTGGTAAGTATAAAAATATTAACTTTAGTTCTATTATCCACAAGTGAAACAGAGAAATAAGTTTGTATGGAATAAACAGCTGCCGCGTTTCCTCTTAACTGTCCATTTTTGAATTAAAACTGTAACCTTTTTGTAACTACCTAAATTGAATGATGAACACACTTATCTACAAGAAATAATCTAACTTATTTTACAACGATCTATGTCGCATCAAAATTACAGCGGAATTAATTGATTAGTTTACATTAATATCTAAAATTAGTAATGTACACCGTTTCCAACGAACGCTAACACGCGGGTAAATCAATTCAAGGCCCTTTGTTACTCTGTACCACAATCAATATTCACAATAGTTCTAAAACCATAACATTCCTAAACAACAATGTTTCCATAGATTGAATGTTTGAAACGTAAATTATAAGTATATGCCCCTGAACAAAGTATAGCATTGCGTTACGATTAAATCAGTGAGTCAGAATGAAGTTCATGGCCGACATTAAGAATCGAAATAGGTGGAAATGCTTTAGTAATATGTAAAGTTGAAACTACACAATTTAATTACACATATGTCCAAACAACACAGGACTTTAACGTTTCACAAAGATACCAATCCGCAAAAAAAATCTTGTGCGAAACCATCATGGGTAATTTTTGGCGGGATCTTGGAATGCCATGTAGCGGATTTTATATTTTACTCATAATCTTGTGTTATTTGACTCTATATTTTGTAACATTGGTGGTGTTTTACGTAATACAGTTTGGTTATTGTGCACATGTGAACTGGATAGGCCATAATACCACGGAGCATGGACTTTGACTCGCCACAATAACTCCCTGGAAAGTTTTAACAAGAGAACCGCCATCTTGTTAAAACATTGAAGTGATCGCAAGAAACTTGTCATATCATTACCTACTCGACAGTGGTAGTAATAATCTACTAGAAGATTGGTTGGCAAAAATAGAATTAAAAAAAAAACCGAACTGGAATATCAACAAGTTCTCTCAACTACCCAGCGTTCCTCACGTATTGTCGCTTTATTTGAGAGATTCCGTTGACTTAAAATATAAAACTCTTAACAAATATCATCATCTATTTGAACTTTCTTGTCTATTCACACCACTTCACCGTTCTCGAAAACATTGCCATATTTTCGATTTTAAGAGATCAAACAATATAGCGTAATAAATAATCACTTATATTTGCGAACTTTAACCTTTATTGTGGTGTATCCATGCTATAATAATAAGCAGATAAAAAAACTATTACACTAACAACTTCCCGCGGCTTCGCACGCCTTTATATATATATATAAAATAATAACTGAATGATTGACGTAAAAATTACGAATTTACATACATAATTTAATCAGCTTTTTTACCACCTTCGAGGTTGAATTTCCAAAAATCCTTCTTTAGTGCACACCTACAGTGTAAAAGGAACCCGCATTTCAGAGCCCCAGCACCAGTAGTTTGGGTTATGCGTTGGTACATCAGTCAATCTGTTATTATTATGTCAAAAGTGATTGTATCACAAACTAACCTCTGTTACTTTGGTTCTGAATAGTTACTTTGGGCTAACGCTAACTTTAACTCACGATAGACGGTAAAAATATATTTAAATAATACGTACGTTAACCACGATTTTGAAACATTCTTTATTGGTCCTCCGCTCCTAGTGGTCGTAGTGTGATGATATATAGCCTATGGCCTCCCTCGACAAATGAGCTATCTAACACTGAACTTTGATACAGAACTTTACAAATCGGATCAGCAGTTCCCGAGATATTAGCGCGTTCAAGCAAACAAACTCTTCAGCTTTTTAATATAGATTGCTCTCTACCAAATAATTTCGTCTAGGAATTTGTATTGAATATTATTTGTCGAATAAATTTAATTTTTAAGTATCCAATAAAATTTATTTTTAGTTATCGCCTAACGAAAGTGGATGCATGAAGAATATTGTGTATTTGCAAACACTAGCGTAGGTATAAATTAATCGTCACTGCTTAGCTATGCCTTCAAAAACGCTTACGATGTTTACTGTCTCATTTTTCATTTATAAATGCTGATTATATTTCAAAATAATTCAGTGTTATATAGATCAATTCGGTACATCATTACATAGTATAAAACAAAGTCCTCTACCGCGTCTATCTGTCTGTCTGTTCGCGATAAACTCAAAAACTACTGAACGGATCTTCATGCGGTTTTCACGAGTGCATAAAGTGATTCATGAGAAACGTTTTGGTATATAATTTGTCAAGGATTGTTTTATAATCAGGGCGGGACAACGTCTGCCGTACCCGCTAGTTTCTTATATATATCTTACACCCACATACAATAATGTAAATACATTTCTTTTGCGGCTCAATCACGTCATACTACTGAACGTATCGTCATGGAACTAGGTCCATACGATACAGAATTTTTCGTAGATGATTCTAGGCTACGTATGTTATGGATTCGATTGAACCTTTGCCATTTTTAACAGCCAACAAAGACGGCGCGAATCAGCTAGTTCCAATATATATTTAAGTTACCTTATTTAGCTGTTGGAAATAAAAGTCAATTGGTTAACGTTAAACAATATATTTTATTGGATCCCTAAAGAATTGACTAGACTCAAATAAATCCTAAAACTATCTTCATAAAGAAGTATTCAGCATCCACATTAATCAGTCATCAGTGGTACATCAGTGGTACATGTTAAACTTGATTTTCAGGCCACGGGCCAACACGTGTCACGGAACGTGTTAACTTACTGTTCACTGCAGAATATCATTTTCACTATTCTGTCCCCATGTAAATAATAAAGTCTGCCTGTTTTTAGTATTGCAATTGGGCATGTGGCCAAGATACGCAGCACTCAATGAATCTAAACACCAATATCGACATACGAAACGAAGGCAGATGGTGTATTGCAGTGCAACGACCACTTATGACCACAATTTTCCTTATAATCAATTAAATATTATTAGAGCATTACTCTGTATTGGTTACTTTATTAATTTACATATCTAACATCTTTAAAAAAAAAAAAATATTTGATTGTTTATGTAGTTTGGCGAGAAAATTTAATTAAGAAATAAAATCACTTTCGTATTTATAATATTAGTAAGATTTATCTATATTAACAACTTACTAATTAAACCACCAAACATTATAACCTGTTAAAATAACCACAAATATCTATTCTACCATGAACGATGGCAACTGTTCAAATAAGTTATAAAGTCGTGAACGCTGTCGAATAACATGAGACATCCGAGTTAATTTCACTCGGAAGCATTGAAGAAAAACCCGAGAAGTTTGGAAGAATAGAGTAACAAGACAAACACAACCAGTCGCTAATTATTCTACTATATTAATGGTATTCACAAGAATTATTGAAAAACGCGCGTCGCATTTTCGAATTTATACGTAATGGTTTTTGCTGAGGTCAATTTACAGGCTAGCATGTCGACAGTAACTGCTCTTAGATCCTGAATAATTGCCAGCTACAAAAGTTTTTGAACCGTACGGTAAAAGTTTAGATACTTGCGTAAAAAAAACTGCAATGTTTTCACGTTATAATCAGTTAAACTAATTCAAACGTCATTTTGATGATAACTTTTACACGGCATATTAGTTACAACAGATCTTGAACGTCGATTAGGTCATGCTTCACCAATAACCTCAGACGAGACAATAAAAAGGGTCAATACGATGAAGTTCAACACCAATTAAGTACTCAATACAATACGATTATAAGATTAAAAAGTAAACCTTAAAGAATGAACGTCTACAAGTAATTAGTACAATGACTATGATACCTTAAAGTTGTAATTTAGACTACTGAATCCTTAGTAATAATTTCTCCAAATAAAAATTATTCTCATTACAGAAAAGCGTTACATGTTTTTAAGAACCAAAAATAAATAGAAATAAATATTTTGGCATAGAGTCAACGTATTATTGTTTTTTTAACATACTAAGGACTACATGCCTACGTTCGTCCTCGAGGCGACCGCCAGATGGCCCATTTAATATGCGACTTGGTAATTACTAACATGCATATACACGCATTAAATACTAAGCGATCGCAGAATTTAAATTAATTCTACTACAGGTTCAACCTCATTTTATACACAGCCTTTTTGGATACTCTGCTGATTATGGACAGCTGGTCTTTACTCATAATTCACCACGCATTAGTATTTATTTATTAATGTGAAACATCTATAGGCGAAGGTAAACTTGATTATTGGCGTGGCGATACAGGCGTGTTGTGAGACGTGGCGATTGTGTGCAATCTCTCTTGCCGCACTGAGTTCGCATACCTGTAGTATATACAGTGTTGTTTACTACATTACACATTTTTTTTAATTCGTTGTTTCACATCTGCCAGGCGTCCCGTGACGGTTTAATTTTTTTTTCTAGATGTACTCGCTATTGACAATGATTCCATTACCCGTTGTGAAACGACTCACACACCACCTATTATAAAATTGTTGTACTAATTCAGAAGCCTTCGCGGAGTTGCGCACATCAACTCGCTGAAGTTCTATCGCAATAGGATACATTGTACAGGGAAATTTCTTGGGTGATTTTCAACAGGCTGTAATTCGGCAGCAAATGACCGTACAATAAAAAAACCCCTATATCAATTTTATGTGCGATTATTATTTCCAGAGTTATTGACTGTAAAAGTCAAAAAGGACTTTTTACTATGGATAGATGACAACTCTGAGCCAAAACAACGTACAAGAGGATTAAAATTTCCAAAAAGAGCATTATGGTTATAATATAAAAAATAATTATTTGTGGCCATGAACCGTTTTTAAAGTGAGAAAAGACTTGAAAAAAAAATTTTTCGATGGTTTTCTGTGGATTCCTCTGAAACCATATATCTGAAAATGTTGTCCATTGTCGTATCCAAAAACTAGACACGTGAAGCTACAATTTGCTTTTTTTTACTATGCCGCCTTTGCTACCGAATTACAGCGTGATGAAAAACATTTTTTTTTAATTCCTTCATTTTTGTGACTAGTGTATTATTGCACGGCTATATATATTATACTAAGAACAAGTAGAAATATGAAGTACAGGATAGTAGAGAAAACACTTCTAACCATAAAATTTACGCCGCACAATGTAATAAACAATGCCCTAACTACCACCCACGACCACGCATACAGAAAGTAATAAATATCGCCACAGACGAAAGACTAATATTTTTATAGCCTACATTCAGACCTGATAAGAAACAGTTAAATGATCTAAAAATGTAACATATGCTAAGCCTGGAATAAATATTGGTCTTTAATCATAGGCATCAGAACGTTAATACTTGTGTAGTCGCAGATTATCCAATAGATGGGCATAAATAGACAAAACAGGAGACAGTTCTGCCGACAGGTAATATTTTTGCATCACAATGTTATTTCAGTAAAAGTACTATATATGCTCTTGAGGCGTTCGATCCTCTGCCACCTGTACCCAATATGACAATAAAGCAAACGTCTTTTAAGTTTCACATAATTTTATATTGTACCGAGTAAACGCGAAGTTAAAAAAATCAATGAAACCTATAATTGCAAGGACATACCTTACATTTATTCAGCGATTGTCTAACGTTGGTAACATGTAATTAATTTTAACAAGTATATTAAGAAGTATTGACCATCAATAATGACTAATGTAACTAAACTCGAATGACGTCGGTCTCCGTGAATTTGATTAATACTAGTGGGCGCCCAGTGGTCGACATTCGACCATAGTTCATTGAATTTTTAAAGTTTGTACTTTATTAGGGTTCTTTTATCAATGGCATCGACTTCAAATATATAATTAGGTAGTTCAAATATCAATATTTTTTATTTAATACGGTTAACTTAATAATTAAGTTATTTTTCGCTTTTTAATGCCTTATTAGTTTTCACATCGAAGGCGGTTTATATTTTTGTAAAGAAAATTATTTCCCCATTTTTAGTGTTCATAAATATATCTGGTTTGTAATGGGTATAATAAATCGGTTCCAATTTCACTAAAATACGTAGAGACGGAGTGGGTGAAAATCAAATAAACGATATTTCACCCCCTTAGGGGCAGAATATTTTCTTCAAAGTTATATGGGACCACCGCTGAATATAACTAATTCAAATAAAAAAAGAATCATTAAAATCGGTTCATAATTTGCGGAGATATCGATTAACATACATTAAAAAAAAATACATACAACCGAACGTAGTAACCTCCTCCTTTTTCGAAGTCGGTTAAAAAATACATACAGTCGAGCATAGCAACCTCCTTCGCAACCTTTTGTGAAGTCCGTTATTAACGGATGTCAAAATGTCTTTTTTATTAACATTTGTGTATATGGGTCATTCCATGTCAAATCGACAAATTTTTTACCTGACCCCCTTTGATTTCGCTGAAAATTTTCTATCTTTTTCTACACCCCGAAAGTTATTTTTCAGAATTTTTTCAAATTTTTTTTCCCGACTCAAAAAAAGTTATGAATTTTTGAAAAAAACCGCTCTTTTATTTTTAAATTGCCAGAACTTTTTCAAAAATTGACCGTTTGGGAACTTTTTTTTTCAAAATTTTTGTTTTTAAATGTAGTTTTCGAAAAAAAATATGAAAAAATTTTCAGAGTCCCAGATATATGAAATATTTTAGTTTTTTTGAAAAATACTTCAACTAATTCTGCAATGATCCCCGTTAATCAAAAGATGTGACGACAGTCGCTTCTAATTTTTTTTCTTAATTATAAAAAAACTTTTGTTGAATTTTTGCTGATTTTATATAACTTTGATTTTATATAAGTTATCATCTACATTTCATTTAAATAATATGGAATGTAGATGATATCTTTTTTACCGACAATCGATAGCTCTTAAATTATCACATTGTATCAACTGGAGGTAACTTTTAAACCCATTGTATTTTTGAAGTTGTCATATTTCAGTATCAAAAAAAAAACGTCCATAAGAGTAAAAAAATAACGTCAATGAGAGAAAAAAAAAATTTTTTTTTTTTTAAATAACAATTTCTTGGACGATAATCACTTGAAATTCTCCAATAAAATTTTATTTTTCAACTTTTGCGGTTTCACGAGGAAATAAAAAAAATTTCATAACAAAGTTATATAAAATCAGCAAAAATTCAACAAAAGTTTTTTTATAATCAAGAAAAAAAATTAGAAGCGACTGTCGTCACATCTTTTGATTAACGGGGATCATTGCAGAATTAGTTGAAGTATTTTTAGAGCAAAAAAAAAAAAAAAAAACGGTCGGACTTTGAGAAAATTACGGTTTTTTCAAAAAAACTAAAATATTTCATATATCTGGGACTCTGAAAATTTTTTCATATTTTTTTTCGAAAACTACATTTAAAAACAAAAATTTTGAAAAAAAAAGTTCCCAAACGGTCAATTCTTGAAAAAGTTCTGGCAATTTAAAAATAAAAGAGCGGTTTTTTTCAAAAATTCATAACTTTTTTTGAGTCGGGAAAAAAAATTTGAAAAATTTCTGAAAAATAACTTTCGGGGGGTAGAAAGAGATAGAAAATTTTCAGCGAAATCAAAGTGGGTCAGGTAAAAAATTTGTCGATTTGACTTGGAATGACCCATATGTTGTGTAAATTGAAGCAGTAGTGTGAGTAATGCATATTTTAATTAATTTAATGTACTTATAATGCATTTTATATAAAATAAATAGCTTTCTGCACTTCTCCTCCATATAAACTTTAACTATGCCAAAATTCACGTTCATCCGTCCGCGCATTTCTTTCAAAAAGGGATACAAAGATTTGGCTTCACGTATTAATATATAGATACACCGAGGTTTAATTATGTTAATTATTCATAAAAATAAAAAGTTTTAATGCAAAGTCCAATATTTTGTGTATAATGTGTAACAATGTGCAAAAGTGGTTATTTATTGAAGTGAGAACGTCTTTAGGCGCGTTGTGACGTATTTTTTGGCAGAAGATAATCTTATGATTTCGCGTCATGACATGCTAGTAAGTGTGGTAGAGCCTTTCGAGGTGGTAGAGCCTTTCGAGGTGGTAGAGCCACGCTGAAGCTATTACTGGTTTCAGCATGAATGGGTCGACTCGCTCGGGGTAGTACCACCCTCTCACAGATAACCGACGTGAAGTAACACTGCTTGCATTGTTGCGTTTCGTTCGGTAAGTGAGAGCGGCGGAGGCGCACCTTCCCTCCCCCCTCGTTCCCTCCACCAAACACAGGCTGGCAACACATTAGCGACTCCCCTGTTGTTGTTAGTGTCTATGGATGATCACTTATCATCAGGTGACCAGCCTTTACGTTCGCCTCCTATGATATAAAAAAAAATGTGACCGACATTATTGCGCCTGCGTCATACTAGCGACTCGTAGTATAGGGGCCAGTGTACATGTAACATTTCTATTTAGTATTAAGATTGTGTAGTCCATCATATGTTTGATTAATTCTGTAGATATTGTTCGGAGTGCCAATAGACGTGAAAAAGAAACTAATGTTAATAATTTCAATAGGTATAGAAATTATGTATTTTAAATAATACAGACCACAATTAGGTTTATGAAAAAAATTTTTTTTCGTGATTAATGGAAACATCATAGATAAGTTTTATAACGAAACTATTTTTTTTTCGCAATAATTCAAAAGTTATTTCAAAATAAAAATTAATTTTTGAATCCAGTACCGAAGACGCGCCGACAGCTCCCGAACAAACCCGAGCGCGTGTGACGTCATAATGTTAGTTTTCACTCATTGCAGTTGATATAGAAATAATAAGTACAATGTTTTGATCTATTTAATTTTGTTGTCATTGTTAAATATTTAAATTTATATTGAAAATGCCGAACCTCAAAAGTTATCGTTCTTGTTTTGTACCATTATGTACGAATACTACAAAAACAACTCCTGACAAAATGTTTTTAAATGTTCCCCAAGATGACAAACGTCGAAATAAATGGTTTCAAGCAGTGCACCGTGATAATCCCAAAACAAAATCGATTTTTTTTTTGTTGTGAAGATCATTTCGATGTAAGTATTTCTTAAAACCATTGTTATTAATTATTATATATCTAAGTATACAAATCAATTAATTATTATATACTTAAGTAGAGTTCAGTCAATACATTTTTTTAACTGGACTCCAAATCATAACCTTCAAAATCATCCCATTAAAAAAAAATTTATTGATAGTTTAAAGTTCTTAAATAATAAATTCATGTATCTTTATCTAATGATTGGGATTCAATTTAATATATTTATAATTTTATAACGTTCTAGGTTATGTATTTGACTAGATAATTTTTTTTTAATTTTATGTTATAGTGGTTTTTCTGTTGTTGTAATAACATTTAAATGATTCTTAATAAATCCTATATCACACATAGCTAATCTGAACCAACTAACAACTCGTTTTTTAGCAATAAATTTTCAATATTATTGTCTAGTCACGTACACAATATGACGTCACAACTATGGTGACCAATCATGGCGCGTTTATAGTCACGTGATTTTTTTTAAATTTGATCAATTTTTAATTGTTTATAATTAATTGAAAAAACAATTTTTTTTTAAGTTTTTTGCATCAAATATCAATAATATTAACAACCAAGTTTTAAAATACATAAAAAAATCAATAATTTTGTTTTTTCAAAATTCTAATTATTAATTTAAAAATTCAAAAGTGTACACAGTTACTGGTTTGAGTTTTCACTTATGTTGACAGTCCTTATGAATGCCTCGATTTTATTTTTGTAATTATTCGTACTGAAATTAAAAAAACGAATTGAACGTAACTTAGCTGATTTGATTTTAAATGAGAATAAAACATAGAATGTACGTTTAATCCTTTATCTTTTATACTAGTTTTATACTAGATCCTAGAAGTTTTTTACGCGCGTTAGACAACAATATTATATTTTACTATCACTATTTGACCAGTGACCTTAATTCCTACAAAACACATTACATTACATTACTACCTTAATACAGAAAAAATATTAATACCACAATTTAAATTATAAATTCGGTAGTTCAAATCATACATTTTTATTAAAAAAAAAACAATTCACTCATTACTATCATAAAACACTCTTGTCTCACTCGGAATACCGTGTTACACAATAATCTCACATATTTAGTTAATTCAAATTAAGTTTTTATTCATTACATAATTGTTTAGGTCACTGTTTGTTTTAGATCTCACTAGCGGGCCCTGCTGACGTTGTCCCGCCCTGATTATAAAAAAGATCCTTCACAAATTATATACCAACATTTTCCTCACGAATCACTTTATCCACTGGTGAAAACCGCATGAAAATCCGTTCAGTAGTTTTTGAGTTTATCGCGAACAGACAGACAGACAGACGCGGTAGGAGACTTTGTTTTATACTATGTAATAAAATAATTCTCATTATATGAAATTGTGGTATCTGCGATACGGTTTGTAACCAGTGCAGATACCAATATTATTGTAAATTATGTACACATTGACTTGGAACATTAAAATATATTATTATTATTGATTACAGAATTAATAACTTTACCAGAAAACAATCGTCAAGGCGTAACGTATAAAATTAATTTAACATTGTATAATATACACATAATATTTAATAATTAACCAAATTTAAAAACTGACAATACTTATATTTAAATAAAGCTATTATGTATGGGGCGTCAAAAATGTTTCGTATATACAATGAATAATAATAGTAGCGTTCAGAATCCGTATACAATTTTATGCGCATACGCAACAGGATTGAAACATAGCTATACATCTATACATATAGTAAGAATATCTGTACTTTGTAGATTATTATAAAAAAATCGTTGCTGGTGTCTAGGAATAAGTAATAAAATACATTTCAATCATTTTTAGAAATGTCTGTCTGTTTGTATGAACACGTATCACTGCTAGAGTACTGCATTCATGATAACACCTTTTCAAGAAAATACAGCAAGATAATAAAGCACATCTTCGAGTAACATTTAGTCTTTGTTTTATTACAATCGGTTCGGTCTATCAAAAATTATTGCAATTTTAATGATGATGCGAGTCAAGTACGGAGACAGAGAGAAAAGTAGATAAGTAATTAGACTTAATGGTTGTTATTATAAAAAAGTTAAATACGTATTGAATACTTGCTTTAAAAAGGTTTCGAATTAAACGCACCGCGCTCGGCGAACGTTCGACATCTTGCTCTTCTATCTCTGTTTGTTGAGGTTAGGTTAGACTTGCGAAAGAGGATAACACGATCTTGCCGCGGTAGCCGTCGGCAAGCGCGGTGCATTTAATACGTAACTATCCAAACTATTTTAAAGCAAGTATTCAATACGTATTTAACTTTTTTGTAATAACACAGAATAAATTCAGATGACTTTATTAGATATTAGTTAAATTACTCTGTATCTACAGTGGCCGTGATGAAACATCGGCGGAAGTATATAAAAGTAACCGATACCCGCGACTTCATCTGCGTTGTCCTGCGCATGCGCATCACACCGTTTGAGCGGCTGCTCCAAGGCAACAAATCACAACGCGAACTTTAATACCTTAAATAAAGATATTGTGGTGTTTTTTTTTCTTACGCAAGGGCCAGGTGTCCGACAAGTAAAACTAAAAACATTGATCGGAATCTATCGAGCAATTTTTACATAATACGCGCAAAACGGCAGCTTATATAATTTTACTTCTAACTAGCCTCTACCCGCGACTTCGTCCGTGTGGGATAGTTACTTTGGGCTAACGCTAACACGCAGCGGAAGCTCTCGAGCAGAAAAAAAACACCGATTTTGAAACTTTCTCCATTCTTCGCTCCTATTGGTCTTACCATGATGATATATATCCTACAACCTTCCTCGATAAATTAGCTATATAACACTGAAAGAATTATTCAAATTGCACCAGTAGTTCCTGAGATTACCCCCTAAAAGGTCACAAACTAACAAACTTTACCTCTTTATAATATTAGTATATAGAAGTATAGATTATAGATTACGAAAATATATATTAATTTAAAATATCCCTAAGCTTTGCTTCTATAAGATGAAGAATGAAGAAGAGTGGAAACTAATTAAATGTAGTTGATAGCAATTTCACATGAATAATTGAATAATGACATTCATTCGGATTATCATTTACAAATTCATAAACGCAAATAGAGGAAAATATGTATTAATAAGAATATATACATTTATTTTAATTTAAACATATTAGAATGGTATGTTGATATATCTGAGATCGATGAACGCCTTAAACAATTGGATCATCATGAACATTAGTATGCATAAATATTAAGTTCACGTGTTCTGAATCTCTTGGTATATTGTGTCGAAACATGTTGGGCATATTGTACAAGTGTAAGTCTAAAACGATGAATGATATATGAGACAGACCGGCCTTTTACATACGCGACTACTTCCATTATCCAAACGACCTACATATCAGTCTAGTGTGACATACGTCGAGACGAAAACGTGCACGTTGCACTGGTTTTCTCGTCAATTTATGCAATTTGAACTAGTTACTTGGCAAATACTGTAAACGTTTGATCAAACTCTTTTTTTGATGTATTTATAATTTTTAAAGAAAAGGTATGTTTATTTCTAATCGTACAAGAAAGTAAAATCTGCATGCAAAAGTGACTAATAAAACAAAAAAACAGTAGTGAGAACTTGAAAACTATTGACGGAATTGACAGAGTTGTTCACTCGTTATTCTATTTCAATACATGGTCGTAATGTTAACAGAAGATTTGCTCTCATTTTCTTCGTTGAATTCCATGAGAAGCCAGGGCGGGTAACTAGTCTAACATCATTATCATACACACTAGACTTCAATATAGAATATCCATAAAATAATTATCAAGCGTAAAGAAATACAAAATATCGTAAATTCTAAAGAGTGCGCAGTTAATTTTAAATATTACTCTATCCTGTTATACTTCCAATATTAATCATATACTTTCTTCTTGGTAATTTGACGAACTCCTCACTAGGATCAGTAGTCCGGTGAAGCTGTTGAGGCCTTGCTAGGCCGATATCGTGATCGGTTCGACAAAAAAAAACACCTACTAGGATCATTACAAAGCACATTGTACATCACAAAGTACATACAGGTCCTCATGAGGACTTCAGTTAATCTATACAAGTAGTAGCACATAAACTTCAAAAAAAAAAATCTAACATCTCATAATTCATCTTCCGTATTTGTAACATCACTTGTAATAACCAATCTATTCTATCTATTATTCTAAGATCAAATGCCATCAATATTGACCAATACAGATTTAAATAACGCAAAACTATAAATAGAAAATAAAAGCCACTACAAGAAAATCTAAGATCCCGCAAACAAAATTCCGTTACATTTCCAACTAGCTGATAACTGCGACTTCGTCTTCGTCGTTACATAAAATACATTCTTAAGATTATTATCTACACAGAGGGAAAAATATAAGCACCAAGCACATCGCTTGCCCCACTTCTCAACGGCAAGAAGACACACATCCCTGAATGCGTAGTAGTGCTTACAAATTGTTAGATCCTTAGTTCCTTAAAACTATAATAACTTTAAATTAACTGAATCTCTGGTGGTATTTTTTTAAATAAAGACCACATCTAATAAGTAAAGCTAAAAAAGAAGTCAAGAACGTCATAAGGACAGCCGACACGACAGAAGTTAAAACCCAAAACAGTGGAATAAGTATGTTCTTTTTTGAATGTATCAATCATGGTCTAAAGTATTCAAATTTTATAATTTATAATTTAGATTATCAACATTAGTCTGGTTTTCATATCTATTAACACTCCGAGCAAAACTATATACATTTTTATATATAGTACATTCATTAATGAAACATATAGTCTGACGTACGCACAATACATCACGAGCATGTCAGTGACGCTTCACTAGTATGTCGTTGACGCGAACCTATAAGTTTTTCTCCTATCAAAAATCGCTGACGCGGTTAAAAATGTTTTCAGTAAAAAAAAAATTAATCAAAGCCTATCCTGAAGTTTTTGAGTAATGCGCGCACTACTACAAACCTCTTTAATTTTATTTATATAGATAATTCCGATACTTATAACTTTCCAATAACAGCAAGGATAGAGAAAAAAAAAATACACAGGAAAAGGTTAAATTTACTTGTAGCAGATATGAGAAGTTATATCACATCCGGCGGACCGAAACGACAGTTATACTGACAGCGAGAGTGTACTTATCTACGCGGTCACATATCGAGGTTAAGTAACCATACCATACTATTATTGTTCTACGTCAAACTCTATTTGCTAAAACGAAATGATATATTTCGCAATATTCGTTAATGGAATAAAAAGAAATCAAGATAGAATTGTATTCGTGCACGGAGGGTTCCGCTTCACCACACAATATTTTTTTGTAAGGTATTTACAAAATAAATGTCTTGTCTTTCATTCTGTTTGGAATCATTAGCTCGAGAATGCTTCGGGCTTAGCCGGCCTCTATTTTTTTAATATAACTCAATACTTTAAAAACAACCCTTTTGTATAGATCTTCTTTCTTAAGATGTCTGCTATAATAATACATATCCAGAGAAGAATTCAATCAGTTAAGTATAACGGTAAGAACTCATAGAGTATTAGACAGAATCAGAATTGTTCTGTGTCATAGAATCAGAAATGAGACCTCGTTCTTCAAACTGCTGCAATGGGGCTAAATTCTTCTGCAGTAGATACGAGTAGATTCGCTACAAGACGGACCGACTTATCTGATAGATGTTGCCTGGAAAAGCTGGATACGAAGAACAAGATCTTTGCAACAGGTCTATCAGCAGAGTGGAATAGCATAGACCTATAACGGTTTAAAAGCTACAGGCTTTTGAAGTAAGACGGACAGTGTAGGCTTAGCAATAGGGTTCCTTTTCTGGGAACCGAAAACTAATAACAATACGAGATTTGTTTTACCTTATCGGAGATCTGAACATCTATACTTTCAGATGGTGGAAGATCCAGATCACTTGTGTGAAAAAATTAAACTAAAAATAAAGCAGGCATGTTATTCTTACTTAATGAATATAAGTAACGAGCTGTTAACATACCTTTATAGCTTGTCGTAAATTTTCCGCAGTTCACATGTGACTGGCATTGTAATATTTTTAATATCAAATATTTCTTTTATTTTTCAATATTAATCTCATCTCAATTCATGCATTAAAAATAAACAACTAGCGAAGCATAATAGATTAAACAAAATGCAACATAATAAATATATAATAAAAAATAAACAATAAGTTAATATATAATAATCATTACATAGTATAAAACAAAGTCCCCTACCGTGTATGTCTGTCTATCTGTTCGCGATAACCTCAAAAACTACTGAACGGATTTTCTTGCGGTTTTCACCAGTGGATAAAGTGATTCATGAGGAATATTTTGGTGTATAATTTGTCATGGATTTTTTTATAATCAGGGCGGGACAACGTCTGCCGGGCCCGCTAGTAATAAATATATAATAAAAATAAACAATAAGTTAATATATAATAATAAATAATAAGTTGAAATGTCTAATAGTATATTTTATAATGGTGCACAATAAAGATTTAATTTTAAAAAAACGAGATAACACGTACGTTGAATTTTTATTCTAAATTGAAATTGTAAGTTCTAAATTTCAGCCCGTGGAAAAGCAACATTTGTATAGAGCACACAATTAAGTTCAGACTCATATCAAAGTATTACATATAGTACTTATTTCGTTTATCTTTTTTTTTATTTTGTTTACATCTGTAAAATAAATTAACTACAAACACAAGATATAAAATTCTCCGCAAAAGAATGCAAGTGAATTTACAAACTGAAGATTAGTGAAAATCCACTATATTTAGTAAATTTAGTAAGATAAATAAATACGTTAGTCGTTGAATGTAATAACTAGATTTAAAAAATTCCACAACTGCAGTAAAAGTTTTCATAGAAACTATAAGCCGCATTACTAGAAAGTTTAGTCTTTTTTTTTTCAAAAACAATATTCAACAGGTTTTCCAATGGAACAAGTTCAAAAATATATAATATTTCGACCTACAATATCTATTTCATCCAACAATTAATATTTGATCATAGAAGTCACAAAATGCTATTTTGAAAATCTATAGATTTATATATTTAACATGTCAACAAATTAAAACACTAACCAAACTTTAACTTAACTGAATCGCAAACTCTACAAATTAACTTATCTAGTCAAAGTACTTGTAGTACGAATGATAATATAATATAATCCGGCTAAAATAGGAAAACACCAACTAATTAATACGGATTAACGGAACTACCTAATTAACGAACGCCAATCGCTGCAAATCTTTTGCCACCAATATTGGTGCGGAACAAGCTCTTCCCTTTCACTACATTTTCCGGTATCGCATATATTGAAAAAAAAATATTATCTCTTTCTTTTTGGAAGTTATTTGTGATTCGCACTTTTTTTTATTTTTCATTAATTTTTAAAGTATCTAAAACATTAAGTTAATTTGATACCTTATTTTGACCTGGGTAATTAATTTATTAAGGGAACTTATCGGAAAAAGAACGAACGTAGGAGTTATAATTATCAAAAATAAATCAAATGGAAATAAATTACGGATTTTTTTAAATTTAGAACGAGTAGCATAACATTGTTTGAATCTTGGTTATTATCATTGATGAATTGATTATATTTTGAAGGATAGATACTAGTGCGAAATTGGACTGTTTTATAACGGACGAAGGAGTATAATGTACCATGAAAATGTTAAAAACACAGATAAAATATAATATAACAATGCAGTAGGTACGTCTTTAAGTAGATTATTAAAATATTTACATAGTTTTAATTTCACGTAAGTACTGGAAAATAAAGAGGAAATGGGAAATATAGGTAATTTTATGGCCACTCAAAATGCAATATATTTCTAGTTATTTAACTATGCTACACGTATACAACTTTATAACTTGATTTTGCTTTTTTATTAATGAGATAAATATTTTATAAATAAAATATATTAGTGCAACTTGTCAATATATGTTTCTTATGTTTATAATAAGGTACAGGTTGTTTGTCCGGAGGAAGTGATATTAGAACTCCTTATTGACCCTATTCTAAAAATTATTTCACTAATAGCAAACTACATTATCCCCGAGTAAATTATAAATAGTCTTTTCTTTATTATATCATATATCATCATATTTTTTAATGTTATTTTGTAATATTAATGTGTGTATTTGTTATTAAAAACAAAAATCTTTAAAAATGTAATTGAAAGTCTTTTTTTTAACAAAATATACTAATAATATTCACGAGTTTTAACGTAGGAAGCAAAATTTCAAGATCACTAATGCTGAAAATTCATTCACTGACAATTGCGAAGGTGAATTTGTTACGCTTTCATGTCATAACTACTAAACCGATCGTCGTGAAATTTGACAAACACGTTGTTAGTGGTACAGAAAAGGACAGAGGGTGCCTTTCATCTAGGAAAAAGTTACTGTTAGTGAGAAATAAATTAAACCTACATTAAGCGAGCGAAGCCGCGGGCAAAAGTTGGTCAGGCTACATTTTATTATTATTAAATTTGATGCGAATATGATTGACACGTGAATACGAAGGAAATCGCAGATTATGGCTAATATTCTTTAAAAGCTTATCACAAATGTAGAATTCCATAAAAAAACATGACGCACAAAACTGAAACATCAGTTGAGTCAACAAAAACGATTTACCCACCTGACGGAGTATCTTCTTCAAAAGTTTAAACTTCATAATTTTCAACGGTAATAATAAATTCAGTCTAAACACAAAACAACATCACAACAAACCGTATCGAAACAGATTCAAAACCAAGGTTATGGAATCACGATTCGGAATTCAAATTATGTAGTTCGTATGTTTACGGGGGGAAAGTAAACAATGATGGCGCTTTAGACGCGCTTACGGGACGTCTACCTCGCAGAACAACGCGCCGGCAATGTGCGCCCGGTGTGTCGAACGCCGACCGACTGTGCTAGAGAATGTAGTCGCAGAGTTGATAACAAATTTTAAAAGAGTATCGTAGGGAGTTTTTGGCGGTATCTTAATCTGTCGTGTAGTGAATTTTATATTTTATTCTTTTTTTAAATATTATTTGTGGCGAACGAACAGGCGGGTCACCTGATGGTAAGTGATCACCGCCGTCCATAAACACTAGCAACACCAAGGGAGTCGCTAGTGCGTTGCAAGCTTGTGTTTGGGGAGAGGGGTGGGGGAAGTGGGGGGAACGGAGGTGGTCCTTCGGCACTCCTATTGACCGAATGAAACACAACAATGCAAGCACTATTAGTACCCCAGGCGAGCCGACCCAGTCATGCTGAAATCAGTAATAGCTTCAGCGTGGCTCTACCACCTATTTATTTGACTCTATATTTTGTAATATTAGTGGCTTTTTGTACGTAATATAGTTCGGATATTGTGCACAAGTGAAGTGGATGGGAAATAATATCACGAAGCATAAATGCTGAGATACCACAAAAACTCCTTGGTAATTTCTAACAAGGGCCGCTATCTTGTTAGAGGTTATATTATCATACCACACGTGTAACAACATACTCGACAATGGCAGTAATAATCTAAAAGATGGTATGTCAAAAAAAGGGTATCGTAAGATCATTAAAATGTAACTGTTTCTATTACTAATAAATACACGATTCACAAACTCATTACGGAAACTAACTATTAATATGCAATTTCTTTAACGTAATGTTTTTATAAAATATCTACGTACAAAATTAGTTGTAATGGTCGATTTGTAATAGGAGATGGTATACATAAATTTAAGCAAAAATTATAAAATATTATATGGAAAAAATTGTGTAGGTAATTTTCATTGTGTACCAAATTATTTTCTATATCACTATCATCGTAGTCCGGTAAAGCTGTTAAGGCCTTTCTAGGCCAATAGCGTATTCAGTTCGAAAAAAAATCACTATCATCGTACTATTAGAAGTTTAAGGTGCCTTTTTATTTCTTCATTATTAAAAAATTCTCATCATAGAACTTAAGATACCTTTCCATAATTAGACACTAGCTCTTGGACAAAAATGTAATAGAGTGCAGTCCCTACTGATTGGCATAGTACAATGCTATAACGAGCTATACATCTATCAAATATATGTTTTTCCAATGACACTGCTATAAATTACGGTGATACTAGGAGTTTATTATAGAACAGTATTTATCATACGTTTCCAATACAATTATTTTTTGATAAATTCTTATAACACTGTTAAATCATTTTTATATACCTATAATACTAAAAACTTACTTAATCCTGTTAACAAAATTCATTGCACTGAATGTTAAAAAAAGAGAAATTCATACATATCACAGTAGTTGTTCCACTATACCAATTATTTATAACATTTACTCTCACTTTGTGAACAGAATACACTTCTAAAAGTGGAAATAACAGCGTATAAACTTTTAATAATTATAATTTATCATAACACAGCTCAGGTACGGTCGGCAATATAAACATTTTTCTGTTATATACGAGTACAAATAGTGAATTAATTACAATGATGAATTGATTATAAGACGGTCGCTACAGAAGTGTCTTGAAATACGATTGGGCCTAAGTAGGATTGTCAATACCGCCGCCTAAAGGAGGAGTACGGAGATCCATCATCCATTTTTTGCAAGATAGAGTTTTATATATATTCGGAATTAGGAAAAAAGACCATTTAATAGATTTTATGGGTGTTCTTGTAACCAACAAACTCGTTAGTTAAACTTTGCGATTTTCCGTCTAACAAGAGAGCCACCGTCTTGTTAGAATATTAGTGCGTAAATGCAAGGATATTATAAGTACATATTACTTATAATATCATTACGTATGCGTTTAAAGTTTGGCCATGTTCGACTTAAATTCATCTTAAAAATGGAAGCGCTTAAAGTAGTGATAATTAGTGTAATTATATTGCTACTCGGCTCTTGGAGAAAATATCATCGATTGTAACATGAAGGCATTTAAATAAATATTTAATAAAGTTCACAGTTAGATAATTATTTTTTATTAAAACATAGACTTATTTCATTTTACTCTACATTGTTACTATCTTTCACGCGTTCAAATCAAAAAGGGAACAACAATCGTCTATTCGTAATTTTGACCGTACTGAAGTGGCTGTACTGAATTGGACGTATTCTTCTCGTAACGTTAATGTAAGTTAATATACTTTTTGGTGAAAGCTCGAAAAAACGAAAATTTTGAGTTAAATCTTTTTCGGGTCGGATTCGAACGATCGATATCTGTTTTACTTATTATTTGTTTACTACGCAACTACTAGCACCAAGTTGAAAGCTAACTAGAAGTTTGGTGATACTTATAAACCTAAGTGTTTTTCATGAAGAATGATTTTTTGACAGTTCGCTAGTAGATGGCGCTGCAGCGAATTAACTTTTATACCCTTCAATCTATCGCGATGAAAAATAGTATACGCATTTAATTGAACACGGAGAAAACAACAAAGAATAAAACAAACGCGTCCGGAGCTACAAGCATAACCAGTAAATTATAAAACAAAAAACAGTAGATGCAAGTATAAGAATTGGCAGAACTTTAAACATTAATTTTATTTCCGTAATAAACTAGTTTAACCAATCGGCGATTTATTTTTAGAGGTAATAAATTTATAACGATCCATTCACAGAAACTGTAACAAGATACATACAGCGCGACTGGTTAGTTGCCAGCAATATTTTATGTATAATCACTAGTCGATTCTGGTTCTAAATCAATTAAAACAGTAGCGGTATTATTACAAAAAAGTTAAATACGTATTGAATACTTGCTTTAAAAAAGTTTCGAATTAAATCACCGCGGTCGCTGAATGTTCGCCATCTTGCTCTTTCGTCTCGCTTTGGTTACGTTAGGTTAGACTTGCGAAAAAGGATAACGCGAACTTGCCTCGGGCGAGCGCGGTGCATTTAATTTGAATCCTTTTTAAACCAAGTATTTAACTTTTTTGTAATAACACCGCTACGGTGTATAATATTTGATCTAATTATCTCGAGAAACGCAAAACTGATATACACTCAACATCAGGTGATTTACGCAAAAACGAACTGGTGTAATAAATACAGAAACGAATGAATCAGGCCCCACCGCCCAGTCCAGGCCGTATCCCGCCGCACCTCGGCTCGCGCCCCGCTTCTCTTTGTTCGACCGTGAGGCGTTCCCACGGTAAGCAGTTACGTAATGATTAACCTTGAAAAGCGCCATTGTTCATTGAAACTAGGCGTGATTTTTTTACGTTTTATAGTATCGTTTCCATACTTTTAAAAGTTTTAGAACAAACTTTGACTAAGGTTTACGTTTTATAGTATCATTTCCATACTTTTAAAAGTTTTAGAACAAACTTTGACTAAGGTTTACGTTTTATAGTATCGTTTCCATACTTTTAAAAGTTTTAGAACAAACTTTGACTAAGGTTCCCTTTGTTATTTATTAGTATTTGTTTTGATATCCTTATTTTATATGTTAAATGTGACCATGAACTGCCACACGATAGAAAGGTGTTAAACTTTAAACATTCACCTGGTATATCAACATTTACCTACATTTTTTCAAAACTTTCTCTCATAACTCAAATAATTTTAGAAACATTTTATTTAATAAAACACGTAAACACGTTAAGAACTTTTTACATTGAAAAATAAACATAATTACTTTAAATAACCTTTATATTTTTACATGGACATGTATAAGTAAATGGCAAACAAATTAAATGTTATTTTATTATAATTTTAGTCATCCGCAAATTGTAATAAAATGAACGGGCAAATATTACATAATCGTTAATAAATCATCGTAACTGATTAATTAAACTTGAAATATAAATCGTAAAATTATCACAAACGCGATACTACTAGAAAATGTTTGCACTCAGAAAATATCATATCAAAGTATGTATAGAAATATTTTTTTTAATACTTTATACTATTTAGCATTGTACCACAATCTCACCTGATGTTAAATGTCGACATGGTCTAAGATAGTAAACACGTCAAACCTAAAGGGGACTGGCTCTCAAGTGCAGCTGCCTGAACACACCAACAGGTGCTTGACGAAAGACTTTTAACTCGAGGGTGGCAGTTAGTCAGGCGGACTTAGAAAAAACCATACAACCATGTTTTCCTTTAACTGAAACTCCTACTCAGTTGCAAGGATTCGAGCATACGTCCATCGATACTGCATCAACTAAACCTATAAGTCCTATCAACTAAACAATCATCGCTTAACGCCACGTTCCTTTGTCAATCAAATAACACCATAAAATAACATAGGTATAATATAACATATTTCTTATACTTGTGCGACTGCATATAGATCATGAATTCTTTTTTAAATCAAATATAAAATAATACAAGACAAATAACTACTAAAGACATTTAACGCTTTTTGAAATAACCACGACTCTCTGACTTGTATCTATATCAGGACTAACAAATCTCGGTGACTTAATATTATGCTCATGCAACACGTCAAAGGAATGAGTACTAAATCGTATCAAATTGCGATCACCCCTCCCTCCCTTTATATTACCAAGTCAAATGATCTCCTTGCGAAAACATCAAGTGTGAAAAAAAAATACTGTATTCAATTTAAGGGCACCAGAAGGCAGTTATGAATGTTAAAATACTGGTGAGAAAAACTTCCAGTTATCGAAAAAAACCGGAAAGAATAGGTCGGATCAACATTTTTACTATATTTTTATTCCCATATATTTTCAATCAAATCTATACTAGTGTACATTATTTGCATTCGTTTATCGTTGTTTTTAGAGGACAGAAGTGGAGTTCATTTCCAGATATCACTATTGGTCACATAATCATCATCATCACATTTGCCTGTAATAGACCCACTGCAGGGTCACAGGCCTCTTACCGAAGGAAGGTATGGGCATACTCACTACGTCAGCTCGCATTGGCGATTGCAAACCCTGAGAAATCCACAGTTCTATATTTTCCCACATATAGTGGTACTACAAAACACTTCTCAGGTTTAGATTTCGTCACGATGTATTCCTTCACCGTCAGTGTTACCGTTGTTACCAATTGAAATTAGTAAATGCGCATGAATTTCGAAAAATTTGTCGATACATGCCGGGGTTCGAACGTGGGGACAACGAATTGACATTCAACCGGTCTTACCACTCGAATGCCACGACTTTTTTTTTACATAATGATCCACCTTATATATCAGCTTAACGTGGTGTTAAACTTATTACCCGATAGATCAGTAATGTATTTTAGGATCTTGTTATTGAAACTATATTCTGAAGATCTATCAGATCTATAGATCTGAAACTTAGCATTGCAGATTTGTATTTATTTCCGTTATTAAAAATAAGCTATTCGTTTTCAAAACCTAGGATAGTAAGGAAAGTATTTGCGGACATACGTTGTGTGTATTTAGGTATTTTTCATGCAATTGAAGGCAAAAACTCCTACTATTTCGTGTCTTTCTTTTACAGGCTAACATTTACTCATCAAGAAAAAATCTTGAAATCCTTACTTTTCTAGTACTACGTTTTTCGCAATAACTGTTAATTCACGTACGAAGTATTAAGTAAGTATTTTTTATTATATAAATAGTTTCATAAATTCCTTTATAGTAGAGGTTCCCAGACTTTTTTCTCATAGACCACTTTCAAAATTTATCTGGTTCCGGTTGGACCCCTGCTAGGTTTCTACCATATTCCCATAATTCGACGAAAAATATGAAGATTTGATCTAAATATAGAAATTTGTTGTGCCTGAGTCTCAACACGTACTGAATATGGAATATGCAAGTTAAAACAAGTAACAGTCGCTGAGCTACTTAAAATATTATCTGCCTACATTGATAGGAGAAGTCAAGCCAACATTTTAGTCCTTCACTATCGAAAGCTGATAAATTTTCGTGGACCCCCGCTTACGAATTGTAAACCCCCATTTTTTTGTCACGCCAACGTTGACCCCCGTCGAATCCCCCGTGGACCCCCGGACTGGACCACTTTGGGAACTAAGGCTTTATAGTATTGTAAAATAAACGTAACGCTTACCTCATGGTCTGGTCCCGGTTTGGACGCAATTCTTGCTTCAGTGAGTTGATTCTTCAAAGCCCTAAAACAAAACATTGTTGAAAATTCATCAAACCAAACCATCAAACCTACCAGACTTTTTAAGCAGTCTAGCTATATTTATTTTATTTTTATTTATTCACAAGACAGCACGGTCCATTACACAAATATAGACAAATAATAATATAATAAGAATAAGTCATTTCAGGCTGTATGAAAAGATCAAATATTAGCTTTTCATGCTAGTATTATAAATCCCTCCTCGAAATCTACAATTTCCTATTTAAACAACAGGAAAATTATTTATTCCAATATTTCCTCTCGCAAACCATGGATTATCTTTTTCATATAAAGATTAATTACATACCAAAAAAATGTTTTGTAGAGCCACGTTGAAGCTATTACTGGTTTCAGCATGAATGGGTCGGCTCGTCCGGGGTAGTACCACCCTCTCACAGAAAACCGACGTGAAGTAACAGTGCTTGCATTGTTGCGTTTCGTTTGGTCAGTGAGAGCGCCGGATACCCACCTCCTCTCCCCTTCCCCGTTCTTCCCCTCCCCATCCCCCACTTCCCCACTCCCCTCTCCCCCAAACACAGGTTGGCAACGCACTTGCGACTCCCTTGGTGTTCCAAGTGTCTATGGACGGTGGTGATCACTTACCATCAGGTGACCCACATGTTCGTTTGCCTCCTATAACATAAAAAAAAAAAAATGTCGTCGAGTCAAATTTCTCTACCTAATATTTTATTTTATGCTTCGTGACAATTTCGTATACGTACATTCGATCTTTTGGGCTTGATGGATCAAATGCTATCAAATCCTGTGATAGTTTTATCAAGCATGTGATCATTATTCTGAACATAAATAAAAATGCACTGCAAAAAAATTGCGACACCCCTCCAAATTGAGAAGAAAAATATTTTATTTACTGTAAAACTTACAAAGAAAGGCTTTAAGAAAAGAATATAATAGATTGAAGTTACTGATAAACATTACCCATTAAAATTTCCTCATTCATTCGATAGTTTAGTAACAATATAGAATATAGTAAAGCACAATAAAAATGGCCTTAAAATTAATAAGAAACCAGCGATAAGGAAAACACATGTAAAATATTACTCTGCATTTCTATTGTATCTTGATTTTTTACGTTAATCACTTTATTTTATACGACAAAATAATCACAAAATACGATTCTGATATAATACATTGAATGGACTAAAATATTGTCATTTAACTTTTTCACTCATCTCCAATAATTAACCTCAAATATCTACGACGAAACATGTTAATATTGGAATGAAGTGCTACAATATTGCGGGAAATGTTATATTAATTATCCTAACTAATATTATAAATATCAAAGAGAGTTTTTTGTTATGCTTATATGCCTGATAAACCAACAATCATGGCACGAAATTTTGTAAACACGTTTTCAGGGGTATAAAAATGGACCTAGAGTACCTTTCATAGAGAAAAATATACTATTCTCGAGGGATAGAAGAAATCTACATTTACACGAGCGATGCCGCGAACAAAAGTTAGTTCATATAACATGTTTATTTTTTTTTCAGATTTCCAGTTTTCATACACTGAGATCGAAGTCCAAATTTTACCGGTCGTAAGGTTTTTAGATTTTTATTTTAAAATCTTCATATTTGACATGTACAAGATTTGAAGATATTTACAATAACGTACAATATTAAGAACGACTAATACGTTAAAAGGCCTGGTGTACAAGTGCATCATCTGACCGATCTTGTTGTACGGCAGCGAAACATTGCCGGTCCTAAATAGACATGACCAGGAACTACACGTTACTAAGTTGAAGATGCTGCGATGAATGTGTGGCATTACGCAACTAGATCTCATTCGTAACGAACACATCTGTGGTAGTCTTGGAATCCGTGATAATGCAGACATGCTGCAGGAAAGTCGTCTTCAATAGTACGGCCACATGAGTCGCAGGCCTTCAGACTACGTCGAAAATAAATATATCAACATCGTTTAAGGCCAAAGGCGGCAGGCCCAAAAAATGCTGTTTGGAAGGCGGACATAAAGGAGAACCACCTTACACAAAAGGATTCCGAAGACCGAGCAAAGTGGAGGAAGCTAAGTAGGAAGGCGGATCATGGCACCAGGCCGGGATATCGCTAGATAGAAGAAGATTAGGAACGGCTAAGATTTGATTTAGCTCATGTTGAAATGTAACGACAGGTAAATGGGGCATAAAAGGACATACATATAGAGGTCCTCTGCTTGTCTCGCCTGCTTCTCGCGGCGACGCAACAGCTCGACGCAGTGCTGCAGAGTCGCGAGCGTTGCGCCACACGTCGCGCGGAACGACGCACTCGTCGCACGCACTTCGCCCGCGTGCAAACTCAGATCGTTACCTGGCACAAAACAAAATTGTATCGTTACATTTCGAAATCAGTTTTATGAGTATTTAGGACTTTAGGAGCAGTTTTAGTTTAGGGGGTGTTAAGTCACATATACACGAACAGAAAAATTATATACATGATTGGTTAAATAATTGCAATACTCTCGCATATTACTACTCACTTGCTTCTTGTTCTAAATCAATTTAGAAAATAGGTGCTTAATATTTGACCTAATTATCTCGAGAAACGCAAACCTGATATACACTTAACAACAGGTGATTTACGCAAACATACACACGAACAGAAAAATTATATACATGATTGGTTAAATAATTGCAATACTCTCGCATATTACTACTCACTTGCTTCTTGTTCTAAATCAATTTAGAAAATAGGTGCTTAATATTTGACCTAATTATCTCGAGAAACGCAAACCTGATATACACTTAACAACAGGTGATTTACGCAAAAACGAACTGGTGTAATAAGTAAACCAAGCCCTGTCGCGTACGCCGAGCCGCGTCCCGCACACTACCCGCGCCCTGCTTCTCTTTGTTCGACTGTGCTGCGTTCATACGATATACAGTTACGTAACGATTAACCTTGAAAAGCGCCCCTTGAATTTTGTTTATTGAAGCTTGATGTGATTTTTTTACGTTTAAAAGTATCGTTCCCATACTTTTAAAATTTTTAGAGCAAACTTTAACTTAGGTTCTCTTTGTCGTTTATTAGTATTTATTTTGATATTATTATTTTATATGTTAAATGTTACCATGAACTATCACACGATCGAAGGGAGGGTCATCCTTTAAACATTCACCTGGTATAGATAAAGATTTGTATTCTGCGCATACTATATTCAAGGTGATCGTAAAGATTGTCGAGGATTGTACCATAACACACAAACAAATACCTGTCAACAGATCTTCAACTTGAGGGTGGTGGCTAGTTAATGCGCATATGTACAGTCTTTGCCAAACTTTCTGAATATAGTTGCTCAAAATACAAATTTAGGTATAAATACGTATAACATCGAGACAACTTAAAAATACCAACATTGGATTCCTGTAACAATATTTTACCTTTGTTTTGTATTCAATAATACACGGTTATATTCGGAACGGCCAAAAAGATTGACGAGAACTGTATGTTGTAATAGAATAGCTCTTGCAAAATTTATATTGAATTTAAGTCATTTGAAACAGAATAGTAACCAAGTACAGTTATCTAAATCAGCAAATACGAAACTTTTCCGTACAAGAAGATTATTTAGAAATGACAAAACGCATTTATTTTAATCCTATAATTTAACCTATTCGGTAAACATTTCGATAAGTATTCCCGTAATGCTCCATGTGGTTGCTTTATGTAATTCTGATTGGCCCTATCATAATCCCGCTTCCGCCTTCACTTCCGCGACATTAAAAATGTATACATATTATTTCAGACAATTTATTATTATTATAAAGTTACTATTGTGAACAATAGAAATACAATTACAGTTTTTTAAATTTGGCTGCAAAAATTATCTCAGATTTTTGTGATATCCATAACTAGCGGGCCCGGCGGATGTTGTCCTGCCCTGATAATAAAAAAATGAATCCGTCCTTAGGAATCACTTTATCTACTGGTGAAAACCGCATGAAAATCCATGGAGTCATTTTTGAGTTTATAGCGAATAGACACACAGACAGGCGTGGCAGAGAACTTTGTTTTATAATATGTAATGATATAATTTGGAGATTAAAAATTAGGTGCACGCCGAAGTTCAAGTTTATTTCGACATTCAAATAGAAACTGAACTAAACACAACTCATAAATCGAATGTATTAATGTCGCATTTGAAATGGTATCAAAATAACAAAAATAATTCAAATAATCATAGTTTTAGTTTCCTGGTTACTACATATTCATTTGAAATGATATCAAAAGAACAAAAATAATTCAAATAATCATAGTTTTAGTTTCCTGGTTACTACATATTCATTTGAAATGGTATCAAAATAACAAAAATAATTCAAATAATCATAGTTTTAGTTTCCTGGTTCCTACATATTCATTTGAAATGGTATCAAAATAACAAAAATAATTCAAATAATCATAGTTTTAGTTTCCTGGTTACTACATATTCATTTGAAATGGTATCAAAATAACAAAAATAATTCAAATAATCATAGTTTTAGTTTCCTGGTTACTACATATTAGGTCTTTACCTATGAAATTGCCGCTTTGTATGAAAAAAATTAAACGATTTTTTTTCATGTATTTTTTATTTGTATTAATCGAAGTAATCACCCATGCAATCAATGCATCTTTGCCAACGCAGTGGCAATTTATTGATGCCCTTCTTAAAGAAATCAGCTGGACGGGATGCAACAAATTCTTGAAAGGCATTTTGTACTGCCTCTCGGGTATTGATTTTTTTCCCGCCAAGGAGTTATCCAAATTCTGGAAAAAGTAGTAGTGTGTAGGCGCAAGGTCTGGTGAGTAAGGCGGATGACGGAGAACTTCCAACCCCAGTTCTTGCAACTTGGAGACCGTCTGCTGTGCAGTATGAGGTCGCGCGTTGTCGTGCAGGAGCAGCGGAGACGAGCGATTGACCAATGCTGGTTGGAGATGTGCCAGCTTCTCTATCATTGTGTTCAGTTCTTCACAATACACATCTGCAGTAATGCTCACCCCGTTTGGTAAGAAGCTGTGATGAATCACACCGGCGCTAGACCACCAAACAGTGACCATCATTTTTCTAGGGGTAAGTTTTCGTTTAGGGCATTGTTTAGGTGCTGAACCAGGATCCAACCAACTTGCTGAGCGCTTGCGGTTATCAAACAGAATCCATTTTCATCGCAGGTAACAATGCGGTTCAAAATTCCTTCATTTGTGTGTCTATTGAGCAGTGCAAGGCACGTCTCGACGCGTACTTCGCGCTGGCGATCATTGAGTTCGTGGGGCACCCATTTGTCAAGCTTTTTTACCTTGCCAATTTGACGCAAATGGACCAATATTGTTTTGACGCCAACGTCGAAAGTTGCTGCTAATTCAGCCGTAGATTGTGTATCATCAGCTTCCACAATCGCCTTTAATTCGTCATTGTCAACCAAAGTCTTCGGACGACCACGAGGTTCATTTTTCAGGTCGAAATTCCCAGAACGAAAGCGAGCAAACCAATAACAGGTGGTGCGTTGGTTTGTAGTGTTAGCTCCGTAAACGTCGTTGATGTTGCGTGCCGCTTGTGCCGCGTTGCTGCCTCGACGGTACTCATATTCCATAATTACTCGAATTTTTAACGTATCCATGATGACAAAAAAGATTGAAATGCGATGAAAATGTAACACTAATCAATAAACAAATGACTACTTTTGGAAAAAGAATTTCATGTTTTTAAAATAAATTTAATTTGAAATTAGAATTCTTAGCTAAACAAAAATTATTTTGTTTTGAAATGGCCAGTACTGCAGAACGGCAATTTCATAGGTAAAGACCTATTATTATAAAACAAAGTACTCTGCCACGTATGTATGTCTGTTCGCGATAAGCTCAAAAACTACAGAACGGATTTTCATGCGGATATCACCAGTAGATAAAGTGATTCACGAGGAAGGTTTAGGTACATGACATATACATGACATATGTTGCCAAGGTTTATTCTATTATCAAGGCAGGACAACTTCCAATGGACCCGCTAGTTTATAGATAAAAACAAGGTTTCTTTTTCGAAAAAAATACAAGAATAACATTTTTACGTAGTCCAAAAAATGGATATATAATCATTAATTGGTAATAACCCAAATGCTTATCGACCAGTCGAATTTCCATCCAATAGTCATGGGTTCGAATCTAATTATACTAATGAATAACTGTAGATATCTTTATGTTTTAAATCATTAAAACATTGCGGATTTGTGTGTTGTTTTTTTAGTTTATTGTAAAAAAGTTGTTATAATGAAGAAAAAGAATATTAACGAAAGAAACGACATGCTTGGCGTGTTTATATCTATTCGAATAGGAAACTTTATATAATCAACCTTACACACGGAACCGAAATTGCAATCTCAAAGGGTCAACATCTAGCGTTACAAAAATTAAAAAAATATATATACGTATCCACTCTTTCGAACTATAAAAAACAAAGTATTTGAAAGAACACAAAAGTATTTATTCATAGTCCAGTTTTTATTTCCTTGTCTATATTTTTTGTACTTTTAGAATATTGGTTGTCTTTGAAAGTTATATATAACTCCTTTTATAACAGTAGATTACAAGTTAAATTTAAGTGAATTAATAATTCATGTTTCATTAAATATATCGGACAACACTCAGTGAAAACGGAAGTTGCAAGCATAGAGGGTATATAAGGAATATTTTCTAAAGATACGAAATAAAGCACTTTCGTATACTTTATTTCAATAAAGTGTATTAACCAAAAATAAAGTACCGTTTATAAAGCATTGTTGGTAACACTAAACACACCATAGACAAGTGAGTTACCGACAACACGCTTTAAGCCGAAAAATCAGAACAAGAGAGTAACTGTGGTTATTTACTGAGTTATGACGTCACCATACTTATAGTACGACACCACGTTGCTTAATATAGTTTTTGGCAGATAATATTGATTTGCTTTTTAAACGGGAAACTACACAAAAGAACTATACCCGTATACAATAAAAGCTCCTTATTCGCGCTTCCTTCATTCGCGTTTTCACTATTCGCGGTTTCAAAAAATGCGACCTGATTCCTATATTCGCGGATCTAATCGGTACATACATATGCATTTAAAAAGGATTAGCTATCATTTGTAAACGCGTCGTCAAATGAACTAATAAAAAAGTAAAATAGATCGTATTACAATTGCGCAACTGTGCAAATTCAAACTACAACTGCAAACATTGCCGAAATTGCGAATGGAATAGGACGAGATGGATTCGAACAAATAGAATCAAGTGACATTCAGGAGTTGCTTGAATTGCAAGACGAAGATTTGACTGAAACCGACTTGGAGGAAATGTTAAATTCACAGCCCATTGAAGAAGAGGCTCCAACAAGCACTGGAAACGTGTCATTTAATTTGAAAAATCTTAGTGAACGTTTAAGAATGGCAAATGACTTCTGTGATTTCTTTAAGAAAATTGATCCATCTATGGAACGAAATGTTATTTTTGAGAGGCAAATTGCTAATGCCAGTGCTGAATATCAGTCTGAGTTGAAGGAGCTTTTAAAAACTACCAGGGAAGAAAAAGTACAAAATTCATTAAACCCTTCCCTAAGCCTGAAGATAATAATGAATCAATATGGTCAAACGCTTCAATTAAATTGAATTGTTTATATATTTGTTTTTTTTTTATTTTGTCACCTAGGAACGTATCCCCTATAATCCCATATAAATTACCATTCCATATTCACGGTTTCTATATTCGCGGCATATTTACGGAACATATACCCCGCGAATAAAGAACTTTTACTGTATTCGATAAACACACACTAATACTACTTATAACATTTACATTAGTACATTATTATCGTTATATTTCAAAATAAGCTACATCCAAGTTAAGACGTTCCTTATATTTTACGTTATTTTTCAAGGTCTTCAAATTTTGAACATATAAAGTATGAAGATTTGAACTTCGTTCTCGGTGTATAAAAACTGAAAGTCTAAAAAAAAATTAAACAAATTATATTAACGATTAAAATTGGATTTATCTCATTTTGAATTGTAACTACTCATATAGAGAGAACCAAGAGCTCACCATCGGCAAGTTTAACGGCATCTATTGCTTCATTCGGATCATCGATTTGTGGGTACGAGGCAACGCACATTTTGAAATATTGCTGCAGCTGTACCGCCTGTTTCGACAACAATTCATTGTATGTCTCCAGCTCAGAGATCTTCTCCGTGAGACGTCGCGTTGAACGATCTGTGGATATTCATATCAAACAAATTAATAATCCGTTCCAAACTGTCATTAAGGTATATCTATTTTATCATAAACTAGGCGGCACGACCGACATTGTCCCGCTCTGATAATAGCAAAAACCTTGACAAATTATATACCTTAACCTTCCTCATTAATTACTTTATCTACTGGTGAAAACCGCATGAAAATCAGTAGTTTTTGAGTTTATCCCAAACAGACAGACAGATATGGCCGAGGACTTTGTTTTATAAAATGTAGTGATAGCAAAAAAATAATAATAACAATTATTATACCTTATAAGCATATCCATAATTTCCTGACAATGTAAAAAACAGCTATAAGAATATGAATATGCGGAATTCTGTAACATTATAGACAGTAAGAGGTTTTAATGTTTAGTGAAATAGCAACACCACTGCATAGATTGTTACAATGTGTATAAGCATAACTTATTATGAGATATATTGCCTAATAACCATATATATATCAGTAAAACCATTATTTTTGTGGGTTTTTTGTATAAATCACATTTTTTCCTTTAAGTAGATATATCAATATAAACCAATGAATACCATTCGAGCCGGTAGACTGTAAAGAAGTCGCTGACCCATGCCTCCGCAGACCGCCTCCATTGGAACTGCTATCCGAACTCGTTCCATACCCTGATTCCACCTGAGAAATAATGAGAAATACTGATTATGTAAAACCGCAACATTGAAAACCTGTAATGGTAATCGTTTCTGGGCTTAACTAAACGTATACCGTGTTATTACAAAAAAGTTAAATACGTATTGAATACTTCCTTTAAATAAGTTTGGATACTTGCGTATTAAATGCACCGCGCTTGCCGACGGCTGCCGCGGCGAGATCGTGTTATCCCAAGTGTGTTCGCAAGTCTAACCTAACCTTACCAAATAGAGATAGAACAGCAAGATGTCGAACGTTCGGCGTGCGCGATGCATTTAATACGTAAATATCCAAGCTTTTTTAAAGGAAGTATTGAATACGTATTTAACTTTTTTGTAATAACACCCATAGTTTTTTTTTTTAATAATTGTATTTACATATCCAGTAATTACACACAGGAACATTACAGAACACACATTTACATGATTTTATCGACAATAACTAAAAGGCAAATATGAATTCAATAAATATTTGTAAAACCATTGTGGACACTTAAAACATATCTTAATATAGAGTAAAAAAAAAGAATAAACTGCTTCTTCTAAATCTATACTAATATATAAAGCTGAAGAGTTTGTTTGTTTGGTTGAACGCTAGGATCTCAGGAACTACCAGTCCGATTTGAGAAATTTTTAGATTATTATATTTTGTCTGTTTGTTTGTTTGTTTGTTTGTTCCGGGTAATCTCCAAAACGGCTGAACCTATTTTAACGGGAATTTTACTTTTTACTGCCAGATAGCCGAAATTATAGCGGTTGACATATTCTATTTTATTTGTCCGCGGCTTCGTCCGCATTGCTATTTCCAAAATGGTTGGATCGATTTTCACGGGGTGTTCATTGTTAGATAGCAGACCTCATAAAAAGTAATTTAGGTTTTTTATTCGCCTCCGGCCACAGAGGATTATCCGTAATGCTTGAACTGATTTTCACGGGACTTTCACTGGCAGATAACTCACCTTATAAGAAGTAACTTAGACTATTTTAATTTGTTACTCAAGACTTCGTCCGCAATATCCTACTATCTCTTAATTGGTTGGACCAACTTTCACGGGGCTTTTACGGGCAGATAACTAGCGGGCTCGGAAGACGTTGTCCCGCCCCGATAATAAAATGAAAACCTTGACAAATTATACCTAAACCTTCCCCATGAATCATTATTCTATCTACTGGTGAAAACGGCATGAAAATGGTAGTTTTTGACTTTCTTTTTAATCGACTTCGAAAAAAGACGAGGCTACTATGTTCGGTTGTATGTATTTTTTTTACATATCGATATTTTCGTCAATTCTGAACCGAATTTAATGATTCTTTTTTTATTTGAATTGGTACACTATGTAGTGATTAACTGATACCTGTGCATTCATCCGTGTGACATTGATCAAAATTATGTTACAACCGCGTGAGACGTGTGCCTTACTGGACTCCAAAAATAAATATACATAATTGAAAGTCATATATTTGTATGTAATATGAATTATATCATTTTTTTGGTCAATTTGGCGGCCATATTGTTTTATTTACCGCGTTTGCTTCTACATAACTCAGTGATTATAACAACGTATAGGAATAACTTAAGTATATCGACAATACGGGCATACTATATCTATATAATAAAAGATTTAAGATATATTGTTCGATAATGTATAGCTTATAATTTTCATTACTTTCTTATATAGTGTTAGTGAGCACTGAGTTTGGTATATAATAGGTTGAAGTTCCAGTTATGTTGCTGATGATAAATCGTAATGTACACGTTACATGTTACAGTAGATGGCGTTCGTATCGTAGTTACAAATGTTTTTGAAAAAGCGTTTCTGTAATGTACACACCCACTCACAATTTTACATTTCTTAAATACACTTTTAAAAAGCGCGTGCGGAGCCGCGGGTAACAGCTAGTAATCTATACATATAATAAGAATGTAAATCTAACTTGTCTATATTTTTTCGATTTTATGAAAAGAATTGTTGCAGGTGTCTAGGAATAAGTAATAGAATAAACTTCAATCATTTGTAGAAATGTCTGTCTGTCTGTTTGTATGAACATGCATCACTGTTAAAGTACTTGGATCACAATAAAACCTCATAGAAGAAAATCATAAAGCATATCCCCGAAAGTAACACACAATCTTTGTATCATTAAAATCGGTCTAATCTATCAAAAGTTATTGTAATTTGAATGACGGCTCGAAGTAAGTATGAGAGAAGAGTAGTATAATATTATAAAGCTGGAGGGTTTGTTTGTTTACTTGATTGAACGCGCTAATCTCAGGAATTACTGGTCCGATTTGAAAAATTCTTTCTGTGTCAAATAGCTCATTTATCGTGAAAGGCTATAGGGTATACATCATCAAGCTAAGGCCAATAGCAGCGGAGCACCAATGAAGAATTTTTCAAAATCGGGTTTTCTCCCCTTTTGAGAGCTTTCTCGGCGTATTAGCGCTAGCCCAAAATAACTATTCGACGCGGACGAAGTCGCGGGCAAAAGCTAGTGTACAATATAAATATATACTTTATTAATTAACACGGATCTACGGACTTTTGTATATATGGAATTAATTCATCATCTTCATCAACCTTTAAGAGACCCACTGTAGGGCTATAGGCCTTTTCTCAAAGGAAGATATGCGCATAATCACCATGTTAGCCCGCGACGTATTAGTGATATCCAATTCCGAGAAATCCAGAGTTCTATATTTTCCCATATACGGTGTTGCTAAAAGAACATTTCTCAGGTTCAGGTTTCCTCCCTGTAACCTCAACCGATAGGGTTACCAATATAAATTAGTAAATGTAAACAAATTCCGAAAAATTAATTGTCGAACCTGCGGACATCAGATATTCCGCTGGTCAAACATGACTCATTGCGATAAAAAAAATTAACATCCTTTAATTCGATATACAAGATTAAAATGTGATAAAGAGTAGTCAAGCGCTAGAGCTAACTATTTAACTATATTGACAACTCATTACGGTAATAATGAAAAAGACTACAGCCAATTATCATTAAGCCTATAACAATCTATCTTAAAACAAACTCACTAAATACCTTGCCTAATAGATGTTCCTAAAACATATTGCGATATAATTTCAATATTGACAAAAATTTTAGTTATATTACGTTCATTCTTATCATGATTATATTCATTCGAAAAGAACACAGTCTGTGATTAGGCACGTTAATCAGTCCGAAATCTACCTTTACAAAGCCTTCAGTTTCTAATTATAGTACTCAGTTTAAATTAAATTCTAAACTAAATCACAGCAATGGGAATGAAGATAACACCGGAATGGAATATCTGTCTAAATTATCAGCATTCACAGTCATACAATGTTTCCATCAATTATATTCGAAACATGTTCGTAGTATATATATATATATATATATATATATATATATATTAAACTACCATCTGGGTTTGCATATTTCAATCATTTCTCTTTAGTTCATAATATTACAACAACAAAAAATCTTATCACAGCAGTATTCATTGGGCTGATAAATGATAAAAGGCAACAATCAGCAGGCGACATATAGAGGCATGATAAGGTGATAAACACACAACCAGGTACTATATATTTGTATATAGTGAATCATTACATTTTTACGTAGTGAATCGTCATTCAAAAGTTTTTACGAAGTTAGTTCAACTTCAATCCAATCCTAACTAATATTAAAAATGCGAATGTGAGTGAGAAAACTTTAATTAATTCACAATCAACAAATTGATAGGCATTCATTTATTTTTATATTTAAAAACATGCTGCAATATAAGGAAAAAACTAATTGGTTCTATTAGGTACATGAAAAAATTGAATTAAGAATAAATGGGAGTAATTAAGCAAAAATTCTATGTTATAACTACAATTTTCATAACTACTGAGTATCAAAAGTATTAATTTACGTCATTTAAGCTAAATATACTTTAAAAAAAAAGCAATAAAGTATGTGAAAATTACTTATTTCACATAGTTTTATGTCTGAGTTATTCTATACTAGCCTCTGCCCGCGACTTCCTTCGCGTGAAATAGTTACTTTGGGTTAACGCTAACACGCAGCGGAAGCTGTCAAGAGGAAAAAAAAACGATTTTGAAACATCCTTCGTTGGTGCTCCGTTCCTATTGGTTTTAGCGTGATGATATATAGCCTATAACCTTCCTCGATAAATAAGCTATATGACACTGAAGATTTTTTCAATTCGGACCAGTAGTTCCTGAGATTACCCTCTACATCGTCACAAACTGTACCTCTTTATGATATTAGTATAGATAAACCGAGAACGTCAATAGTAATTTTACGTAATATTGTATCAGCTCAATTACTAAAACTGAAGGCAATCTACACATATAATAAGAATGTAAATCTAATGTGTCTGTACTTTTCGATTTTCGTGAAAAAAATAGTTGCTGGTGTCTAAGAATAAGTAATAAAATACATTTCAATCATTTTTAGAAATTTCTGTTTGCCTGTTTGTATGAACATGCATCACTGCTGAAGTACTGAGTTCATAATAAAACCACACAAAGAAAATCATAAAGTATACTTACGAATATAATTTAGTCTTTTTTCATTAAAATCGGCCCACTCTATCACAAGTTATAGGGATTTTAATGATAACGCGGCGTAAGTATGAGAGAAAAGTAAATGGATTTAATACATTCGGATGACTTTATTAATCACTATTTTTTAAATAAGATCTGCGTGGAATCTTATATAGTCATGAAGTTGCGGGCACAGCTAGTTTTTTAATAACATTCAATTGAATATATAATAATATGCAAGTATAATATATGATAATATAACAGAAACAAAATCTAATGATTCTCTTGTCTTCCTCACTGATACCTTAAGAAAAACTTTATTTAAAAACAATTGAACTGATTAAATAGCCAATATCCTATATTCATTCAAATAAAGATTACAACCTACTACATATTTACAAAAGAAATCTCCAATAAAAATATACTTAATAAACGAAATAATATAATATAAATCAGAACCAAACAAAATCAAATTTATTGTTATGCCTAAACATGGACACTGCTACTACAAGGAAAAGGTGCATCACACCATTGGCCAAGTATGGTATGTCTAACCGTTTTTATTTGAATGGCAGTATAGTGAATACAGCCTGTGCCAACTTGATTTAATAACTAAAAATAATTTGACTTATATGTTACAGAACAGGCTTTAATGGCTGACAATAACATATATACATTCTCGGGAATGTTATAGCTATATTCACTGCAACGTGTCTATTTAGTTATCACTTTTGTAATATCATCTGAATTACAATGTCAAATGATATATTTTAGTATTTACAGCAACATGGATGGTGAATAATAGGTATGTTTAGTTTAGTGAGATGTTTGAAACTCTGGAAGCTATATTTAAAGTTTAATAAAATCTTTACAAACTTTTTCTATACGTTATGAGTTCTAGGATTTGACCACTCCCATCTGATGTTGAATGGGGTATGATGGTAAACACGCTAAACCTAGAGGAGACTAGCTCTTCAAGTGCAGTATCACACTATAGGTGCTTAGCAACAGATTATTAATTTGAGAGCAGTAGGTATCCAGGATTACTTAAAAAAACCTCTTCCAGTATGCTATGGCTTCATCAAAATGTTTTCCTACACAGAAAGCTCCGAGTCAGTTGTAACCTACGTCCATCAACACAGTGTCCGAACATGCTATCATATGAGCCATTTCCTATATAACCATCTCTGTACCTAATTGGATAGGATTATTAAGAAAGATGTCCATATAGAAAGCATTTCTAATACATCTATACTTGTGTTTGGCGGTAGAATACGGCAATTATGTCTGGCTGGATCACAATTACCACACACCAAGTGTAATATCTGTCATAATGCATATCATTTTCTGGGATCACTTGGTGATCAGGATCTGTCAGGGTTGTGATCACTATGCACATAGCAATAAACTCATCAGTGTATTTTTTGTTTTAGTTTATTGCATTTGCCATCAGTCAGTATATGATATCATTGAGAGGATTGCAGACCTACATAGTAATGAAGACCACCAATAGACTGTAGGTTTCTCAGTGAACACCATTGTTTTTCGATTACATTGTATTTACCATCACGTATATATCAGTCACTATTTCATGCAGTGATAAAAGAAAATGTTTTCCAGATATTTCATTTATAAAATTAAATGTATAGTACCACTAAATGAAACAATAACCAAGCAACAAAATTAATACCAACAGAAGATGCCATAAAAAATAATTCGATCATTTGAGTGTAAGTATAATAAAGTCCTCATCACTCATTTCGCCACTCTGAATATAGCTGTAAGTCTGGGCTTGTTCATAGTCAAGAATTTAATACAGAACAAAGTTAAGATATTATTATAGTAATCTAAAATTGTTTTTCGTTCATTTCGTAAATATGTATTTATAAAAAATGTCATATTTTATAGATTTGTTAAAATAAGTTTACAGTAAATTATATACATTTTAAAACTAGGGATTTATAGAGAATAAACTTACCTATGGGATATGTTATTTTCATAAATAGAAAATACCTTTGCATGAAATGTGATCATTGAAGAAGATCAATTTTTAAACCTTAATTACCACAGTAGTGTGTCATAGAAATATTTGTTTCTGTGTTTGTATTGTTTTCTACTTACTTTAAATGATTCCAAAACATCTATCCATTGTTGTTTCTCCTCAGGATTCGATGCTCTCAAATACCAAACGCAGTCGTTTACCGACACATCGAATCTGCAATCGTCAAATTCGTGGGGCTGGAAACAATTGTTATTACAAAAATAACATACCAAGGTTGTACATCACAATCTCTGATTGCACGCTCCATGGACCAATGAACATTATTTGTTCAATAACGACAAATTAGTCAACAAAAAATTGACTAATACAAGGGCAAATTCATAAGACAAAATTTATAAAAACATATAATCACCTTGACTTTAGCTTTTTTCAAAGATAAGGCACCGCGGCATCCAAGATTACTTTCCAACTCACTCTTATAATATGATAAAGTAGAATCCTTCAAAACAATAAACCTATCCTGCCAACCATGAATATAATTTGTCCATTTGCTCAAGTATCCGCGGAGTTCGGGATTTCCGGTCTCCTCCAAGTCTGAATGATCACTTAATGTTATATTTTCTTCTGTCATATTAACAGGATAAAAATTACGATATGTACATTAAAGGAAACTGACAAAATTAAAGAAAATAATCTTTACAAACACAAACGTTATACACCCCAACAAAATTGTTGCTGCTTGAGTAGGTATTGGTAGGTACGTACTTGCCTGTATTATGACATTTGTTATCAATGTTGTCAGGATATGATTACGAATTGTAAACAGAGAACCAATAATGTCTACGTTATGAATATTAGGCAAAATAAAATAGAGACAGTCGCGATGATTTAATACCTACTCATTATCCACTTCTATCCAAAGTCAAGTAACAAAGGTTCGACGCGTATCAGTGCGTGTTAAATAAAAAAATCATTCTCACCATACATTTAGGAGTTGGTTCAATCGTTCGCCTTTAATGAACACTATTTTGTAGCAAATAATATATTATGCTACAAGCTATTGAAGGTTCATTGAGGTCATATTAACGACGGCGTGGCGCGGTATAGAGGCTTCTCAAAAAAAAACCGTCTCCACCAACGGAGGTTCGGCAGAAGAAGATGGCGGTACTCCTCGCCCCTGCTTCCTCCACCATAATCTGGGAAGATGGATTTAGACGCCTATCTTCCCATTGCGCAGCTTTGGTACACGAGAAGACGCAAGCTGTTTTCTGAGTAGATCGGGGACAGTACTAAAAGCTGGGGCGGCTCCGTTGAATGCACAAACGAGTCCATTCAAATACATAGATAGTTTTAAGACGATAAAATAAGATTTAAGAAGTTACACCACCACGACATTTTCATACAGATTGTTTTTTTTGGCTAAATAAATTCCTTATACTTTTAAGAACATTTAAAGCGATGAAACATTTGTAAATTCAAATTATTACCAAAGTTATATGAACGTGTCAGGGAGCCGACCCAAATTAAATTCATAGTAACTCAGGACATTCCAAAAGCATTAGAAAGCCATATGTACGATATAGGACTCGCAGACTGAAAGTAATTTATAAAATTGCTTTAAAGGGATTGTCCAACAATTAGGCTTTTTTTGAGGATTTTTGTTGAAACGTTGTGAGATTTGTTTCGATCCTCCTCTAATTTCACTCGAAATCTTTGAAAATCTGTATTTTAAGTATAAATGCGCTGAATTTATTCAAAAAACACAATTTGCTTTATCATTTTTATTTTTACTTTAGCTTTTTTAGTTACAATTATCATTACATTATATTTCGAAATGTCAATACTAAATAACTTTACATCTATTCATGGATGTATAGAAGAATTGTGTCAGGTTTCGGCATATTTTAATCTAGAAATATGTTTTACTTTAGATTAATCTGATTTTCTTACATTTTGCTCGAAAAAATTTACGTGACATTACCGAAACCCCTTCTCTCTCCCACGTGAGATAATAGGTATCTTAATAGATACTATTAAAAAGTGCAACCGGCCTGTAATTTTAAAATTTAACTCCCAATTTTGTAATACTGTCGTCTCGTAGATACTAATTTTGTCAGTATCAAGTCACTTTATAGATAGGCAGTATTAAGTTTTCTTTTAATATAATATAGTTTTTCTAGATTAGGCCACCGAAATATATATACAATAACAACATTTACAGACATCGCACTCTTTTTTTCCGTGGACATCGTTCCTTAAATAAACAATAAATAAATATATAATAATTGTAGTTTTCGAACACATTTTGTGTGACATATTATTGATATTAACATTACCGGAAGTGCTATTATTTTGCGCATTGATTTTTATAAGAGACTCAGTTATTGGTTGAATGTCTTTAACCGCCAAATTTATATTATATCGACCAATGAAAAGCCCGAATTCTATTGTTAACTCGTAATTTCCGCTCAAAATGGCTGACAAAACTATGCCTATTTTTGTTCCTTCTGAAAAGCCTGTGAAACTTGTAAAGTGGAAAGTAAAACATGGTGCTTTTGTATCACAAGGTCAGATTTTATTTTTATATAATGATTCATCGGGCAGTGCTACTGAAGTGAAGAAGTTAAAAGCAGTTCGAGCTGGTACTGTCACATCGATCAAGGTGAAGGAAGGAGACATTATAGAGCCAGGGTAAGTGACGTCAGGCTAGATTCATGATATAGTGCGTTTTAGTATTTATTTACACTTTTTACTTCATAAAAATATAATATTTCTCTGTTCCTAGATTGTTATTGTTACTACACTCCCTCCATTTTGAACTTACTAATTTTTATATATCGAATACAAAATGCGCGGTAATTCAAAATGGTTATGATCACTATTTACTTGTAAATAGAATACTTTAGTTAAACGTATAATAAGGCCGTATTCTGTGGGTAGACGAGACGTTGAAGATTAGATTCCTCTTAAAACGATCTTTTGGCGGACAAACGTGATCGTTGTATGGTCGAACCATTGATTTCAATAACAAAGCAGCAGAGGCGAATAATACCAATGTCTAACCTGCAATAAATAGTACTAGGGTTTCTAGATTTCATGTAATAGTAAGTGATAAATTAAATTAAGGTATTTACCTATTAACACCACCGACATAAGGTTGCAAAGCTTTGAAGCCTGGAAGAGCAAATTTTTCCAGCTAGGAGCACAATGTTTAGAAGCAGGGCCCATGAAAATATGCTGTATCTCCTCTCTGACTAGTTTGGTTATGTATAGTGAGTGATAAGATACCCAACTATACATATAGTGCATGTTATATACATATGTTGATTACAAAAATAAAAACATGCATATTTACATTTAATTTATATAACTTTGTGATGTCCTAGTAATCTGTCACATCCTTACTGCTTGCATTGATTACAATATGAAATTTATTTGCAATAAAATAAACCCTACTTAAATAAAACATACTTAGGCAGAGCATATCTTTCTATCCTTGAAAGAATTTTCAAAATTGGGTCAGTAGTTTGAGTGATTACCCCCTTTGAACTAACTTTAGTTTTTTGTAATAGTAATATATATATTGGTCAGCCCCAAATATAATCTTCATAGTTACCATACAATAACATAAAGGTATTTCGATTTTGTTTTGTTATTGCAACTATTTACGTAACTAGATTTTTCCATCCACATCATTGGGCATAAAAAAATATGGTGCGGGATTTATTGGGTCCAAAATATAAGTAGCCTAGAATCATACAAAAACATCTCCAACAAATGCTCATAGTCCTATGCCGATGTGCTGAGGTGATTTGATTAAATCTCAAAAGAACTGTATACTCATTTTATAGATATATGTGTGTATGTAATGTACATATATAGATTATATTATCCCAATATTCAGCATCTTCACTAAATATTATAAATCAAAGTCTTCTGCCACATCTATATGTCTGTGTCTGGTCGCGATAAACTCAAAAACTACTGAACGGATTTTCATACAGTATTCACCAGTAGATAAAGTGATTCATCAAGAAGGGTTAGGTATATAATTTGTCAAGGTTTTTTTATGATCAGGGTGGGATAACGTCTATCAGGCACTGTAGCATTTAACAATTTTAGCTCTCTCTATTTGAGAAATAGTTATAAGTGAGTAACTTATAAAATTATTTTCAATATAACCTAGTGTGTAATGTAATATTATTGTTTTACAGAACATCAGTAGCTGAATTAGAAGGATGTCGCCATACCACTGTGATGAAAGAAATGTGTGCAGAATGTGGCGCCGACCTCCGCACCGATGAAGGTCTCAAACATGATATAGCTGTTGTTCCAATGGTTCATTCAGTTCCTGAACTAAAGGTAATTTATTTTTATGTAACCACAAGTCAGAATTTCATCAATGTCTTAAGAATTTAAGAGATTTTTTATTCTATTATGGTGGTTTTCTATTGAGCAATAGTAAATATCATAGCACTATGATATCAATGGAGAAAAGGTTAACAACTAACATGCAAATACTCTCAATAGCTTGTTAGTTTTTGTCTTGTTGATGTGATTTATTACAAACATCGAAAATCTTTTATCAATAGCTTAAGACTGCAAATCTATCATAATCATTAAATTCAATCAAAATTAAATATAACATTTCAAGAAAATATGTATAAAACAATCTTAAATTGTTGAATTGTTTCAATTTTAATATTAAAAAATACACAGGAACATACTCAAATGGATATATGTTAATTCCTATAAGTGTAGTGACTTGTGTATAAGCCTTTACAATTAGTGTATGCTGTAATTAAATTGTGCATTTTGTAATCAATTCTTAAAGGAATCTATGACATTAATAATCATAATTAAAAAAAGACCTTTATTATATTTTCCAGGTATCAGAAGAGCTGGCTATGAAGCTAGGTCGCGAAGACGCAGACCGCTTACTGAAAGACAGGAAGCTGGTACTTCTTGTTGATTTAGATCAAACATTAGTTCACACTACTAATGATAACATACCACCTAATTTAAAGGTAGGTTATAAGTAATTATAATTGACTAGCCCCTGCCCGCGACTTCGTCCGCGTAGTAATAGTTACTACTCTGGGCTAACGCTGACACGCAGCAGAAGCTCTCAAAAAGAAAAAAACATCTCTATTTTGAAATATTTTTCATCTGTGCTCCGCTCCTATTGGCCTTAGCGTGATGATATATAGCCTATATCCATTCTCGATGAATGAGCTATATAACACTGAAAGAATTATTTAAATCGGACCAGTAGCTCCTGAGATTACGCCTTACAACGTCACAAACTCACAAACTATACCTCTTTATAATATTAGTATAGATGAAACCTGGGCATTGTTTTATTGCAAAATAATCTGTTTTACAATTTAGAATGATTCAAAATAAATATCTTAACTTTATTACACAGAATGTTTAAAGTTGCTCATAATAAGTATAAAGTATTTATAAACGTCTTTCCTTATAAGGAAAACTTTCTATACAATAGAAATTAGTTTGATTTGGTTGATTTACCACAAAACCATTTATTTGTTTTCTTTTCTCCGGATAACGAAAACTCTTTATAATGAAAAAAGTGGCCTCTCCCTTGAAATCCATTATAAAGAGTTTATGTTGTATCTCTAAATTTTAAATTAACCATTGGTATTGTATGGTACTTAATTTTGTTATAATTATTATTATGAAACAACATTAGTTAAACTAGATCAGGGGTACTTTCTTTAAAGATAAGGGAACATGGGCCAAATCCCTTTTATTTTATGGAACCCCATATGAAATGATTACAAATCAATACTGAAATTTATATAAGAAATGTGTAATATAATTGAAACACATTATTCTTAACTTAAAGTTTTAACGTGAAGAATGAAATTGTTGTACTGTTTTATGAATAATTGTTTTATAGTTCAATATTATGTCTGAACAATTGTATGCATGTATCTGGGATAGCATCTTGATCTGTATTTGTTTTTTGTATAAATATAAGGCTTCCTGAAGATTATTCGAAGGAACCCGGTTCCACGGGACCCAGTTTGGGAATCCCTGAACTAGACTACTATACTAGATATACTTTTATTTCAAGTGTTTCTATTTACATTTAATGAATTGACCATTTAAAAAAAAAAATTAAAATGTTTAGAAATCCATTCTGTGACTTTTATATTTCATTTTATTATAGTGGTTGTTGATAATTAAGCAGTTCATTTTATTATAGAGGTTGTTGATAATTAAGCAGCAGTGTTTTAAAATAATAAAAAAATCTATTATTGTAATTGTTTATATCTCAAAGACTTGATACTATCTCATAATGTTTACAAATTATATACTTTAATTTTATAATGATTGAATTGCTATATTTGTTATCCAGGGAGTTCTACATTTTTTCCTTCGTGGACCAGGCAGCCCTGGTAGATGGTGTCATACAAGGTTAAGACCTCGGACGCAGGAATTTCTCGAATCTGCAGCTAAGAACTATGAACTTCATGTCTGTACATTTGGCGCAAGGCAGTATGCTCATGCTGTAGCGGAACTGCTGGATCCTCAAAAGAAATTCTTCTCACATAGAATATTATCAAGAGATGAATGCTTTGATGCGAGGACAAAATCTGCTAATCTGAAGTAAATATATATTTTTTTTATTTATTACTGGCGGACTTTGTCCTGCCTTGATAATAAAAAACATGCTAAAATTCAACCGCAGTGCCAGTTATGGGGTCCAATTGTGAATTGTGAAACTATTTTTGAATCCACCAGCACACAAAAAAATTCATCAAAATCTATCCAGCCGTTTAGGAGGAGTTTAGCCACATACACATGGACACAATAATTATATATATAAAGATATGCCTTCATCAATATATATTTTCTTTTGGCTATAAAATAAAAAAATAGTAACATTGTTTACAAAGAAAATTTGTAAGCAAAGAGTGTTTTTGCTTTGACTGTTTTTGTTATATTTTTCCTCTGTACATGAAATACAGCGCGACTGGTTAGTCGCCAGCAATATTTTTACAGGACAGTCATTAGTCGATTCTCGTTCTAAATCAATTAAAAAATAGGTGCTTAACATTTGATCTAATTATCTAGAGAAACGCAAAACTGATATACACTCAACATCAGATGATTTACGCAAAAACGAAATGGTGTAATAAATAAACACGTTCTGTCGCGTACTTTGGGCCACGTCCCGAACCTAGACCAGCGCCCCGCTTCGTTTTATTCGATCGTGCGTCGTTCCCACGATAAGCATTTACGTTATGATTAACCTTGAAAAGCCCCCCCCCCCCCCTTTAAAATTATTCATTGAAACTAGGCATGATTTTTTTACGTTTAAAAGTATTGTTCCCACACTTTTATAAGTTTAAGAACAAACTTTAACTAAGGTTCTCTTTGTCGTTTATTAGTATTTGTTTTGATATTATTATTATATATATTAAAAGTGACCATGAACTACCACAAGATTGAAGGGTGGTCAACTTTAAACATTCACCTGGAATCTTTTAAAAATAATATAGAAGTTGTTTGTATCTTTATAATTGTAAGTGATATTATAGAACATACAGAATAAATATACTAATGTAGAATATCGTTTCAGGGCGTTATTTCCTTGCGGTGACAACATGGTGTGCATTATAGATGATCGTGAGGATGTTTGGCGTCATGCGACTAATCTAATACATGTCAGACCCTACTCCTTCTTTCAATCAACGGGCGATATAAATGCACCTCCTCCTGGTAATATTTTTATTATAAAATCTCTTTTATGCTTTACTAACTTCTGCCCGCGGCTTCGGCCGCGTGGAATAGTTACTTTGGGCTAACGCTAACACGCAGTGGAAGCACTCAAAGGGAAAAACACCCCAGTTTTAAATCATTCTTCGTTTGTGCTCCGCTCTTATTGTTCTTAACTTGATATGTAGCTTTCCTCAATAAAAGTCTTATCTAACACTGAAATAATTTTTCAAATAAGACCGTTAGTACCTGAGATTCGTAGTTCGACCAGCCAAACAAACAAACCCTCCAGCTTTATAATATTAGTATAGATAATATTCAAATAATTATTGGATTAGGATACAAGTTACATTCCGAAAATTTGTTTGTAACTTCACTAATAATCCAGAAAATAAATGGACCTTCTGAAGACTTTCTTTTGTAAAGCTTTTAAAGAAAGACAGATACGAGGTCTACAGTGTCAAATAGTTATCACATGAATTAAACATATGAAACAGTTTGAATTCAAAGTTTAGGGATTTATTATGATTGTGAAAACAAATGTACAACTCAATCTTACTTTTAGTTGAGGAAAAACCGAAATTACAAAGTGGTAAAAATGGTGCCCAATGTACTTTAAAAGAAATGCCCACTCTAGAAGCTGAACCTGAACAAAAAGATAATAAAACAATCAAAGAAAATAATAAACCTAACGGGGCAGATAATGGGAAAATAGTTAAAGAAATAAAAAAAGACACAAAGGATGCAGAAGCTGATGTCGAAAAACCAGAACCAGTTGAACCAAAGTGGGTAGAAACTGCAGATGGACAGATTGAAGTAGACGATCCCGATGATTATTTGATATATTTAGAAGATATTCTTAAGAGAATACACACGTGAGTACTCACTCTCTTAACTGTAAATTTATTTTATACTAGTGACTCGCCCCAGCTTCGCACGGATGCAATGTAGATATCCATGTCAAGGGCAGTTTTGATCTACATGACATGTACAACTTATATAATGTATTTAATTGGATAAGGAATAATACAGTATTGTATTAAATAGCTTGGTAAATAACTCAATTATTTTTGTAAAATGGTAAAAATGGTTACTGTGGGTTGTCCTTTAGAGATAAATATATACCATCGCGCACTTTTTGTTGATCTTTTTAAGATATACAATTCCGTAGTACATTAATTTGATTTATCTCATAAGGTTTAGCCAGCGTTTGTGATTTAAGCATAAACATATTTATTTTTGTTATGATGTCACATTACAAACCTTTGAATTTTTCGGATTTTCTGTACTATAATATGTATGTATTATACATATAAACCTTACTCTTGAATCACTCTATCTATTGCTGTACTAAAATCCGTTGAATAGTTTAAAAGATCTAAGGAAACACACATCGGAAGCAACTTTATAGTATGTAAAGATAGATAACAACATACAAGTAAAGATACTGGATTTTAGTAAAGCATCTATAATCGGGCAATCTGAAGAACATTGTATTAAGAGTAAACTTAGCTTAGTTAGCTTGTTGCGTCTTTATTGTTTATTATATTTGATCTACACCGAGAAAAACACTTGAAAGCAAACATATACTCTGCTTACAAAGTTTCTGTCTAAATAATGGTATCCCTTTATTTCCTGTCTCCTGCGCATGCGCATCACACTGCTTGCCTCAGTGCATACATGACCGAAAGTGTAGCGCTTAGCAAAAATCTTAATTTCTTAAAACCTTCATTACTTGATACTGAATCAAGATGTCGTGAACATTTTATTTTATCTTGTTTAGTTGGACATATTCTCAGAATGTTAAATACCTTCTTGGTGAAATCTCGAAAATTGTTTATTTTAAGTTATTTTTTATTTTTTACCAGCGGGCCCGCCAGACGTTGTCTCGTCCTGATTATTAAAAAATCCTTAACAAATTATATACCAAAATCATCCTCATGAATCACTTTATTTACTGGTGAAAACTGCATGACAATCCTTTCAGTAGTTTTTGATTTTATCGCGAACAGACAGACAGACGCGGCATAACCTAGCAACATAACCTATATGATAAATTACATGTTTCAATGTATTTAAAATCATATAACTGATAAAGATATTAATAAATAATCAATATATATTTTTTAACAGATTTCTTTGTGTTTTGTTGTAATTATATTGATATAACATTTCAGGCATTTTTACTATATCTATGATAAAATGGGTAAAAAACAAATCCCAGACCTTAAAACCGTTATACCAGAAGTGAAATGCAAGGTTTTGGAAGGATGCAGTTTAGTGTTCAGTGGGCTGGTACCTACACACCAGAAGCTGGAAACATCAAGGGCTTATTTAGTAGCGAGAAGCCTTGGAGCAAAAGTAACACAAGATTTCAATGAAGATACTACACACTTGGTTGCAGTGAGAGCAGGTATATTATTTGTAGTAAACTGTCAAAAACATAAGATTATAATAGCACTAAGGTCTTGTCTACCGTCAAAAGACATTTTATGTTTCGAGCTGAAATATTAGCCCTATCCTCTAGTATGGAGCAACCTTATAAATCAATATGCATCTCAAAAAACAAATTCTTTATCCATTTATACATATCTGTCTATACATAATAATGCTGCCTTTCTAAGAAAAAGAGCTAAACTATCAGATTCATTTACAATATTGAGTTTCGAACTGACTACGCTATTGACCTAGCAAGGTCGCAACAGCTTCACCGGACTACTAAGGCGAGCGCTTAAGCCACTCAGCCGACATACCTATAGTTTATACAGTGTTGCTTACTACATTACACGTGTGTTTCACATCTGCCACGCGTCCCGTGACTGCTCAATTTTTTTAAATTAATACGACCTTCTTTATTTAAAACTAGCTGACCCGTGCCCACTTCGTTGGGCGGTAATAGGCTTTTCTCTCTACAACTTACAACTCCATTTATATATCTCTCATCGTTAAGATAGCGTTCGTAAGAAACGTTTTCGTTCGACCATTTTTTTCTCCGACTCCCCAGATATTACCCCTACAACCTCACAAACTTTTCCTCTTTATAATATTATTATAGATAATATAATTAGTTAATAGCTTCTGCCCGCGACTTGTACGCGTGGAATAGTTATTTTGGGCTAAGACGCAGCAGAAGCTCTCAAAAGGAAACAAAACCCCGATTTTAAAACATTCTTCATTGTTGCTGCGCTCCTATTGGTCTTAGCGTGATGATATATAGCCTATGACACTCACAAATAACGTGGCTTTCTATTGGTAAAAGAATTTTCAAAATCGGTTTAGTAGTTCCTGAGATTACCCCCTACAATGTCACAACCTCACAAACTTTACCTCTTTATAGTATTAGTATAGATGACAATAAATCAAAAGAGTTCTGTTGTTTGCTAAAAGGCTACAGTTTTCTTGCTATTTGCTAAATGCAATTTTGCTAAAAGACTTTTCTAGATTTGTTTTAACCTCCTATAAGATATGTCCACGTCTATCTTTTGGGCCGCCCGAAATTTATCCTATTGTATTTCCAAAATAAAAGTAACCTTAGTTACTGCTTATAATATCATTTAGCTACCAGAGAAAGTCCCGCCAAAATCAGTCCTACCATTTTAGAAATTCGTTATAACTGAACAGACAGACAAAAATATTTATAGGTATTTTGTTATAAGTTTCATATATTCTCCCGTATCTGTTTAGGAAAAAGCTGTTGTTACATTATTAACAGACACTTGAGTTTTATTTATTTGTATAGATATAGATTGAAATGTTGTTGTTCATGTCCAGGGACAGCAAAAGTAAATGCAAGTCGGCGTTTAGTTGAAGGGAAACCATCAAAACTGCACGTGGTAACACCAGACTGGCTGTGGACATGTGCTGAGAGATGGGAACGTGTTGATGAAAGATTATATCCTCTTCAACGTGGAGGACAGGTAATGTAGTAAAACTATAACAACTTGCATTAAGGACTTTCTTTTAAATTTATCACTAGTAACAAATGAAATATTTGATAGCAGATACCCGCAACTTTGTCTAGGTTATTCGTTAACTTAGCAACATATTTTATGTACAGAGAAGAAAATATAAGCACCATACCGCTTGTGCCACTGTTCTACAACAAGAAAACGATGAAATGATAGAAGTTTGGTGTTACGCATTACGCAATAACTACTCTTTAGATTTCAACCAATTTTTTACATTATTTCATAGATGAGTTGATGATATCATAAGTATATTAGCTTTTCATAAAGTCGCAATCAGACATAGAACTTTCTTCTACAATATTACTTAGTCTGATTCTGAAAGTCGCAGGATAGTCTAGTTCACTAGTGTCTCTACTACCTTTGAAGGACTTGTGAATAACACTTTGGAAAGAGTTTTTCATAACATTTCAAGTGTAATGTAGAAAAAAAACAATACATCATAAAAAAAGAAAATAAACCAAACAACATCTATTCACTACTCATGAATATCTATCCACTTGACCCTTATACCAGGTGAAGGTTAGACAATCGCAGAATTCTAGGGTATGCCACATTTGACGCACTTCTTGGCCACATTTAACATATAAAATAATAATATCAAAACAATTACTAATAAACAACAAAGAAAACCTAAATTAAAGTTTGTTCTAAGACTTTCAAAAGTATAAACACAATCGTAATAAACCTAGATGCAATGACCTGTGCCGAAAGCTACAATGTGCGACCCGGAGTTAATAACTTTCGATAATAAAACGGACAATAAACCCTTTTTGTTTCGTTCCTGACGTTCCCATATTCACTTTCGAATGAAAGTGAAATCACCCGACAATCATTGTCACTGCGTTTTAAAATAGACGCGTAAAGAAGTGTGTGTAATCTTTGTGTTTTTCTAGATAATTAGGTAAAATATTAAGCACCTATTTTTTTAAATTGATTTAGAACGAGAATAGAGTGTAAAATTTCCTCCATAAATATTGCTACTGTTTAAACGTACAGCCTGTATGGGTACTTTCGGTACAAATTCGAGGTAATACATAAAAAGTGGTGTATATCACAGAGTAGTTCTCGTCGCCCGCCAGCGCACTGCAGCAGCCCTCCCCCGGCACCTCCTGTTCCGTTACCAGTCGCAGCACTTCGTAAGAGAACACCATCCGGAAGGTTTATGGACACCATAAACCCGTTACTTTCATTCTCCAGCGACGACATCGCTGACATGGATAGGGAGGTACGTAATAACTCTTCAATTATCATAGAAATTGTCAAACAAAGTACAGACCTCTTCAATGACATTCCCCGCACTGAATATAGCCTTAAATTCAGCCTTGTGCATAATACAGTCAACAATCGAATACAAAATAACTCTATATTAGGAATTTCAAAGGACCGAGCATTTTTATTCCTTATATGGAGGAAAGAGAACAAATGAATGGTTCTGTGATAAAGCAACCAAATTGAACTAACTTCTATGCTATAGAAAGTTTTCGTTATAAAGAGTTAGGCTATACCTATTCATGTCTAAAATCGTGTTCTGCACATCATACCTTTTTTTATCTAAACAAGTGTAAAACTTATAACCTATATAAATAATATCCCAAAATTTGACAACAATTTAAATTTGGTCTACTTGTGATTACATAAATAAATACTCATTCTATTATAAATTACATTTTAGGTGGAAGATATATTTAACGAATCTGATGAGAGTTCTTCACATGATGAAAAAGTAGGCGATGATGATCTAGATGATGAGGAAAATCCACCAGAGAATCGCTTAATTTCATTAGAAGAAGATAATTCGCAGAGCAGGTAAATTCGGATATAAATTATTTTTGAATATTCCGGTGAATATAAATCTGTAACAATGTCTCTTTTGAAAAGTGTTGTTATTCTTATTTTAATAAACTGAACTACTACCGTTCCGACTTTAATACATTGTACTCAATCAATAATCATTATAATTGTGTAATAAATACAGTTATACCCAACTTGATGGTGTAAATGAATTGTCTAACACGCCATTAGATATTCTCTCCACACTCAACTAGTTTTCCCACTGTCAATATATTTTGAAAAATCATTAGTTCTAATGTAAGAGAAATATTATTGAAGTATTTTTTAAATTGAAACAAAGCCCCAGTTTAATTGAATATATGACTAATTTAATTTTATGTCTCTATAGATTGCAAATAACACGGGAAGACAGTTCAAGTGAGTCAGATGCAGGTCAGTTGAAACTAAAATTTTATTTTGTTATTAATGTAATTTTTATTTTAAGATTATTTAGATTAAAATTCATTATTTCAAGGAAAAAATATAAAATAGATGATAACAATATAATCAGACTGATTATCAGAGTAAAGGAAAGCCTGATTTTGTTTTTATTGATTCTCGGCACTCCAAAACAGTAAAGAATTGTGTTGTATAGGACCAACACTAATATATAATGAAAGTCTATTACAAGTTTTGAATATCCAGGAATGGTTTTCATACCCGGAGAAGATAAAACAGTATGTAGAAAATAAACTTAGTCATATGTGTAAAATATCAAAATATTTTTGCTGAGAACACAATATTAAACTTAAAGTGTAAACAAATATAATATAAACCATAGCCTACTATAGATAACCACCAAATATAAATAAATAAAATCAACTATCACCAGTCATATAAACATATACCAGTGATTATGTCCTACATATACTACGAACTTCACACCTTTATAAGAATAGTCCAGTGAAGCTGTTAAGGCCTTGCTAAGCCAAAAGCGTAGTCAGTTCGACCAAAAAAAAACCTTTGTATTAGTATTTCTAAATAATAAAAATGAAAATGCGTACAAAAAATGTGTCAGCTGTTGTTATAAAGTCAACTTGTCACTATGTGGTATTCTTAATGTTAATTGAAATTGTGCCCGAAATGGTATTTCAAGACTTATGCCCCATGATTATGTATACAGATACCGATGATCCTCGACCTCGTAAACGACCACGAAGGTCTTCACCCCCTTCCGATGACGATCCGCCTGATGATGACGACAGTTCTTGGAACCTCATGGGTGCTGCTCTTGAAAGAGAATTTCTGGCACAAGACTGATGCCGGATATACACGCTAATTAATCAAATTATGAGACAATTTCTAAATAAATACTTTTTTTTTAAAGTAGTTTTTCAATAACCACTAACTAGTAAGACGTTTTAAACGAAATTGATACGTACTTTAGTCTGACAATTATCGATTCAAGGAATGCTTATGAACATTAAACATACAAAAGTGGCTGACATAAAGGAAAGTGATTATTAATGATATTTTTATTACAAATTTTATCAGATTTTTAATAGTATCAGGATCATTCGATAATTATAAGTAAATGAATATTCTCAACTCTATTTTTTTAAATTATGTAATCTATACTAATATTATAAAGAGGTAAAGTTTGTGAGGTTGTAATCTCTAAGGGTAATCTCGAAAACTACTAAACCGATTTCGAAAATTCTTTTACCGATAGAAAGCCACGTTATTTGTGAGTGTCATAGGAAATATATTAACCCGAAAAATGAAAAGACTTTTTGTGGTAGTCAGATTCGCAAAGTCGGAGAAAAAACGGTCGAACGAACTTACGAACGCTGTCTTAACAATGAGAGATATATGATTGAGTTCTAGAGAAAAGTTGTAGAGCTTGGTAATGCCTACAAAAAAGTCAGCGACAGCATATGTCTCACTTTTATATTTAAGTAATAAAAAGTAGTCTTTTATATTAAATAAAGTAAATTTTCAAAAAAAAGTATTAACCGACTTCAATATCAATCATAAACCCATAAGGCACTAAAAAGCGGAAAATAAATAGTTTATCAAATTAACCAAATTAAATAAAACATATGAATATGTGTGCTACCTAGAGATGTATTGGAAGTCGGTGCCAACCCTTGTTGCCGGCCCTTAAGAAAGGAGTAGGCTCGTTTCATGAAAGTTTTCTTACTTTGTCACGGATCCCATGGTCGTCAGAACCTAACCAAATTCTCATCAAACTACCCTTAAAGTACATCCTTTCCAATAAAAAATGAGTCATCGAAATCGGTTAGAGTGATATTGAGTTATTCGTCTATTTGTCGTTTACATAATTAATGCAAATTTAAAACTTATACGGTTTTGCACTGGATGCCGTTGTCGGAACTAGACCAAATTGAAATGGGACCACACGGGAAGTACCAGCTTTCAAATAAAAAAAGAATAATCAAAATCGGTTCACCCAGTCCAAAGTTATGAGGTAACAAACATAAAAAAAAATACAGACGAATTGATAACCTCCTCCTTTTTTTGAAGTCGGTTAAAAAATGATTACAATCGTCGAGTCGCGTCCGTTGCTGTGGATGAAGGGGCGTGGCCTATTACGTCTACGAGTAGCCGCGCGGCTCACAGGCTTATTCTCATAGATAAGAATAGTGTACTGGAAAACTTATTCTCACGCGCGAGGCCGGCTACTTAGGCAGCGGACGTTGACGAAATTGAAATTTCCGAAACGGAATACGCACACTTCCGACATTGTTTTAATAAAAAGTTCTTATCAAAACTACTATTCGGCAGTCCGGAAATAAAACTTAGCACTCAGTTCTAACCGAATCACACTTATAATTTCATCATCTAACGAAGTGGGCACGGGTCAGCTAGTAACTAATAATGTTGTATATGTTTATTATTATCAAATGTTTTTATGAAATGTACTCTATATTTTACAGAGTTGAATAATAATTACAAATTCGGAACTTAAAAAGCATTTTACCTATTTTAAATTTTGTTAAAAAGCTTTTATTTTAGGTGAAAAATGAGTGTTAGTTTATATATCTGAAGATTTTCTAAAGTGGGTATCAAAAATCTACAAAGTTGCAAAATGTGGCACAAATAATATAAAAATTTTACCTAAAAATAAAATTTGTATTATGTTTCCTAGACGTCCGAAGTCCATTATGAGAGAGTACATCGCTTTACTTCCTTACTTCCGGTCGTTAGAAGTTTCCCGTCACGTGACCGTTCTCTCCTCTGCCCCCTCATGACAATTCTGTGAACTAATTAAGGCTCCCAAACACAAGCCGCCATCTTAAGTTCTCATTGTTCCTCTCATAAAAAAACCATGATGTTAGGGAATGGTAAGGAGCGCCAGGAAGGCATCATCTGGACTTCGGACGTCTAGGAATACAAATTTTATTTTTAGGTAAAATTTTTATATTATGTGTTCCGTTTGACGTCCGAAGTCCATTATGAGAGACCTGTTTGTTATCTCCTGGTGGCTTGTGGGAAAAACGCAACAATGTGATTATTATATCTATTATGATAGATTTTCATTAAAGTTTAGCAAAGTGATTTCATCCTTTTAATATCAACACAACCAGACTTGCCTCAATTTGTAACTGAAAAGTACCGAGAAAGGGATTTCTCTGCAGATAAATCATCCTTATTGTTACAAATGGTTAATTCTTTATGATAAAACTTCCTAAAAGTATTTTCATGTCGCCAATTTGCTTTAGACAAAATTTCATTAACTGAATAATTCTCAACCCAATTTAGTGAAGAAACTGCAGATCTAAAAGTGCCTGGCGAAGCCTCAACACCAGCTTCTGATAAAAGTTTCTTTACCCATCCACCAATAATTGTTGGAGTCGCTGGCCTGTATGGTTTCCGAGTAGTAATAAATAAGTTAGTCATGGAACCTCTAAAACGTTTAGACACTTTAATTAAAGCTCGGAGCCAAAACAATGGACTAGTTTTCACATCATCTGAAGCCCTAAGAATCCAACTCGACTGTTGGAAATTGCTAGAATCTGTCTTTGAGCCAAAAATCGGATGCATTGTTATACAATCATTAATATCCACAAAATGCTTTGAATCAATACATAAAAGTGTAAGATCATGAACTCTACGGCCAGATGACAGCAAAAGAATAGTAGCTGTACGCCTAGAAACATCATACAAACTAGTTAAATTTGGCTCTAAATTCTTTAAATACCTTATTAGTATTCTTGCATCCCAAACTGGAACCTTTGGAGGTACTGGTTTAGCCAAAGACACAGCTTTTAGGATATGCTTTACTAACTGATTTGATGATATTTTAATATCTGAATGAATTGTTTCACAAATGGAAGCTATCGCTGACTTATGGAGGAGAATAGTGCGGTAAGCTAATTTGTCTGTCAAAAATAACTTTGCTAAGTATCTAGCTACATCTGCGGGCAATGGACGACGAAAATTTATATTGTTCAACTTACACCACTGCGACCATTTACTCCAAATGGGAATATATGTCTTATGCGTCGATACCCTCCAACAAGAAGAGAGAAGTTCTTTCTCTTCAGGAGACCAACATTCCGTTAGGGTATCCCACCCGAAATGAGCCAGGCCTCTAATTGCAGAGTGTTGATGTGAGCCGGAGGAAGACCTGTCATTGTATCTACCAGGGTTGTTTTCAAATCTCTTAATTTGACAGGATGTGTTAGTGCCCGTCTCTTTAGATCCGGACGCCAAAAAGGCTTCTTCCACCTGGGTGCTATTATTATGAACCTGCCTGTCGCGGAATTGAGGTGCTTCAGGACTCGTGGAAGCAACCCGGGTGGCGGAAAGATCCAAGCTAGATCGTAATGCCAACAATCGCTGAACGCATCGTGATAACAGGCGTTCGAGTCTGACAAGTCGAGTGTAACATAGTTCGGAACTACATGAGCGTTTCGAGACGCGAACAAATCTATTTCTGGCGGACCCCATAGGTTGAATATTCGCCATGTCCCGCTGTTTAGTAGATGCCATTCCGAGCCGGCGCGATTGCGCGAGAGCTGATCGGCATCGGTATTGTATACTCCCGGAAGGTAATGTGGTAGAAGCACTATATTCAGGCTGTCCGTCAAATTTAGGAGCCGTTTTGTCAAGGACAGTAGAGGTTGAGACCTCGTACCCCCTTCGTTCCTTATATAGGAGACTACCGTCCTGTTGTCGCTCTGTAAAAGTACTGTTGAATTTTGGAGCGCAGACGCTTCTGACGCAATAGCAGCTATTACTGCATACATCTCTTTCCAATTGCAGTGCATTCTCTTTTGACTCTGACTCCACAACCCTATCACTTTCTTGTTGTTCACCAGAGCTCCCCACTGAACATCTGAGGCATCGGTAATGACATAATTTGTAACGTTCCTCTTGTGATGGATGGGAGTTTTCTGAGAAATATTTCTTAGCCACCACTCCAAATCGCCACGTACCTCCTTTGGATAGAGTTTGGGTCTGCGAGGATGATGGCGAAGGAAATTGCTGTGGTGCTGAAGGATACGGCAATGCAACCTTCCCCGGTGGGTGATGAAGGAAGCAAAGTTGAGATTCCCTAAGAGACTTTGAGCCTGCTTGAGGGTCCAACTGCCAGCTGCTAAGCGAACCAACAGACTCTGACGGAGCTTTTCTACCTTGTCCAAGGGCAGGGACTTGGTGTTGTGTTGAGTGTCCCACTGTATTCCAAGGTATTTTAATGACCTGGTTGGTGTAGTAATTGATTTTTTTAAGTTGATGCACCACCCTAGGCTGGATAAAAACTGTAGAGCCATTTGGATTTGAGTACTGAGCATCCTCTGACAATGGTGAACAATCAAGTAGTCGTCTAGATACACTACCAAACGAAGACCCTTTTCTCGTAATACTTGAGCAGTCCAATTTGTTATTAATGTGAATATTCTGGGTGCCGCAGCCAAACCGAATGGTAGGCAGGTCATTTGCATTAACCGACCTTCGTAACTTATACGCAGATAACGTCGATGCTCTGGCTTTATTGGTAAATGATAATAAGCCTGCCTCAAGTCGATTTTGACCATCCAGTCTCCAGGTTGCAGGAACTCTGGTATTTGATAGTGATGGAAAAGATTGAAATGCTTCGGTTCCATATATTGGTTTAAAATTTTTAAGTTGAATATAACCCTGTTGTTCCCACTGCTCTTGGTTATTATAAATAGTGGGGATATAAATGATGCCGTCCATGGAGCCAGTTCTAACACTTGAGTTTGTAACATCAATTGAATCTCTTGGGTCATCACCAGAGAAGATGGTGTCTGGTAATCGATTAGAACTTTTCGTGATGGAAGCACCAGCGGTGGGGATTGATTGAAAGGAATACGGATACCTGAAATTAGCTTCAAAATCGCTCTGGGGGCTTTGAAATGTATCCATTTGTCCCGAAAATGCCTGAGACAGCCCCCCGAAAAAGTTCTTATGTCATTTCCTTGGCTGTGTATCTTTGAAGCCATGTCCTTTTCGTCCACCCCGCCTTTTCTTTTTATCATATTTTTCAAAATTTTCCTTTCCATGTCTGTTTTCCTTATTCTTGCTATATCCGGAACGAAAGGGCTTTTCTCGAATAGCCTGTACCCTTGAAGATTTTGAATGTTGTACTAACTTAGAATGTGCTGGAAACCCGCGCTGTTCTAATTTATCTATACCTCCAATTTTTTGTACATACTGAGATAAAGCCAATGGGCTAAACATAAATTCCGATGATGGGGGTATTTTTTCTATATCTTCACAAATATATTTCCCTTTCAAACGCTTTACAATTTGTTTACGACGCAATTCTACTATTTCGGCACGCTTACCACATATCATTTGAAGTATGTCATGAGAAACACTCTTATAATTGGATTCATTCCCAAACACCTCTTTAAATTTATCATATATTGCCGAGGGGCTCAGCTGTGTATCTGATCTGGAAGACCAATCAATAACCGTTTGTAAAGCTTCATTAACAAACTCATTTTGAGCAAGAACCGCGTTGGACAGAGCTGCGAAACTACGTTCCATCTGAGGCCATTTAGAAAGATCATACGGATCCTCGAAACGTCTTAACTCTCCGTTTACTTTAAGCTCAGTAAAAGCTGGAAACGCCACATATTTTTTCTTGTCGTCATTATAGCGCACAGCATTCCATTCCATAGAATCAAATCTCTGCATAGATGATATCTTTCCAACACGTTCAGGTTTAGCTTTTGCAAGATATGGTTCTTTTGCCAGTACTTCCAATTGCGCAATATCACTAACTCTTTGAGCAGGCAGTACAAAAGCATCTTGCAACACACTTGCGGCAGCTTCACCTTTTGCCACTGAACCATTAGAATTAGCCATAGAATCCGGCATAGTTGGCTCTGATACCACGTATTTGGCATATAAAATATTATTAAGATGACTCACCAGTTGTTGAGAAAGATGTTCAAACCTGTGATCTAATTCTTGCATGGTGTGGCTATTACGAGATCGTTTATTCGGCGGTGCCTCGTCAGAGGATGAATTGCCTTCACTTGATGAAGAACTTCCTGAATGAAGTTTGTTTTCTTCTGATGCACGAATTTCATCCATTTTGTTGTAAGAAAATAACTTTCACGTAATTATTTGCACGCAACGGAAACTAAACACTTTCACTTCTTATAAATGAAGATAAACTTTCTACTTATAATTCTCAGCTTTTTTTTATATCTTCATATATATATATATATATATATATATATATAAGTAGTTATATAAATCTAACGACTTCACGTTTGGAAAAACGACGCAACAATGAGAACTTAAGATGGCGGCTTGTGTTTGGGAGCCTTAATTAGTTCACAGAATTGTCATGAGGGGGCAGAGGAGAGAACGGTCACGTGACGGGAAACTTCTAACGACCGGAAGTAAGGAAGTAAAGCGATGTACTCTCTCATAATGGACTTCGGACGTCAAACGGAACACATAATAAGTCTTTACCTATGAAATTGCCGTTCTGCAGTACTGGCCATTTCAAATCAAAATAATTTTTGTTTGGCTAAGAATTCTAATTTCAAATTAAATTTATTTTAAAAACATGGAATTCTTTTTCCAAAAGTAGTCATTTGTTTATTGATTAGTGTTACATTTTCATCGCATTTCAATCTTTTTTGTCATCATGGATACGTTAAAAATTCGAGTAATTATGGAATATGAGTACCGTCGTGGCAGCAACGCGGCACAAGCGGCACGCAACATCAACGACGTTTACGGAGCTAATACTACAAACCAACGCACCACCTGTTATTGGTTTGCTCGCTTCCGTTCTGGGAATTTCGACCTGAAAAATGAACCTCGCGGTCGTCCGAAGACTTTGGTCGACAATGACGAATTAAAGGCGATTGTTGAAGCTGATGATACACAATCTACGGCTGAATTAGCAGCAGCTTTCGACGTTAGCGTCAAAACAATATTGGTCCATTTGCTTTAAATTGGCAAGGTAAAAAAGCTTGACAAATGGGTGCCCCACGAACTCAATGATCGCCAGCGCGAAGTACGCGTCGAGACGTGCCTTGCACTGCTCAACACACAAATGAAGGAATTTTGAACCGCATTGTTACCTGCGATGAAAAATGGATTCTGTTTGATAACCGCAAGCGCTCAGCAAGTTGGTTGGATCCTGGTTCAGCACCTAAACAATGCCCTAAACGAAAACTTACCCCTAGAAAAGTGATGGTCACTGTTTGGTGGTCTCTAGCGCCGGTGTGATTCATCGCAGCTTCTTACCAAACGGGGTGAGCATTACTGCAGATGTATACTGTGAAGAACTGAACACAATGATGGAGAAGCTGGCACATCTCCAACCAGCATTGGTCAATCGCTCGTCTCCTCTACTCCTGAACGACAACGCGCGACCTCATACTGCACAGCAGACGGTCTCCAAGTTGCAAGAACTGGGGTTGGAAGTTCTCCGTCATCCGCCCTACTCACCAGACTTTGCACCTACAGACTACTACTTTTTCCAGAATTTGGATAACTACTTGGCGAGAAAAAAATTCAATACCCGAGAGGCAGTACAAAATGCCTTTGAAGAATTTGTTGCCTCCCGTCCAGCTGATTTCTTTAAGAAGGGCATCAATAAACTGCCACTGCGTTGGCAAAAATGCATTGATTGCATGGGTGATTACTTCGATTAATACAAATAAAATATACATGAAAAAAATTCGTTTAAATTTTTCATACAAAATGGCAATTTCATAGGTAAAGACCTAATATTTGGCATATTTGGAATTAATCTAACAAACATTTGTATTGCATAACTCAAAGCAATGCATGTGAGGGAGCAATCAATAAGAAACATGGGATAAACCTTTATTGACTATTGTAAAAATATCAAATAAATTACTTGTTACAATCATCGCTATCAGATTAATTTAGGTAGTGATATTCACCACCCTACATTAACAAATTTGGCAATGTGGATTTGTATAGGTAACATCAAAGTGCTTGAACTACTATTATAGTCAAGCATCTTTTTCACTATAGGTAGCTTTCATTATTATTAATTTTATTTTTCGTAACCACTCTTCTACTATATTATCACTGCCAATATTGAGTAGGTAATAATGTAACAAGTGTCTTATGATAATATCAATGTTCTAGCAAGATGGATGCTTCCTTGTTAGAACTTTCCAGGGAGTTTTTGTGGCATCTCAGAATTCATGTGCTATGGTAAATATTTCCCATCCATTTCAATTGTGCACGATAATCATGCTATATTATGTTAAACAACATCAATATTACTAAATATAGAGCCAAATAACACAAATTATGAATAAAATCTAAAAACCACTACTAGACATTCCAACACCCTGCAAAAAAACCTATGTACTAGTAAACCTAGCTTTTAGTAGTGAGACACAAAAAAAATAAAGAAGGGATGTTATTCTGCCAGTTTTATTTCTGCTCCTAGAATTCCTAATATGTATTTTGGGTATACATATCTCACTTGTTTTAATTATAGAAAATATGCAGTTTTCTTATGTTACTACTACTCACAAGTTTGGTGTTATTTAAAGCAATAATTAATTGATAAAATGTCCTATATCACGTGTCCCATTACATTTGATTTCTATGTAAAATTTCATCAATATCCATCAAGAGATCCAATTTTATTGAAGTATAAACAGTCAAACATAATTACACATACATAATATTTATTAACATTAAACTAAATAACTAACTAATTTCAAAATTATCTAACAATATTTTCACATCTACACTTGTAACATCTTAAATTGCATAAGGATCTTTCTCGTCAAATACATGAAACTTTGTATAGGTTGGTTTCGAAGTGAAATCCTTTTTGCCATCCTGCCAACCTCTTGGCGGTGCTTTTTCGTAATCAAAAGCCGATTCTAATTTTCCATACAGTTCTGCTTGTCTATCCATGTCTTCCCTGTACCGTTCTTTTGCCACTTTCTTGCCTGTGACGGGATCTGTAATATCTCCGAATGGGTATACAACTTCTTTGACTTCATGTGTAATTATCTTTGTTAGTTTGTGTGGTAGAGCTTGTATTAAAACGATGTCGCCAGTTTTACATACTTTTGCAGGATCGTGACAATAGTAGAATTCGTCTTTTCTAAAATACTGAAACAGTACTGCTTATAGAAATTGGTCTTATAAGAAATATGACTAAAAAAATTCGTCAATAAAAATACAAACCATTAGTAAATTCTCATCTAATTCTAATTTTTTTACTCTTATCTTGGCCGCATTTTGTTTCATTGTAGGAACACATTGACCAAGTAATAGAAATTTTCTAGCAGACTCTGCAACATTGCGAGCCATTATATTTTAAAGATATTTTTCAAGTTTCTAACCTCCAAAAACTAACTAAATATTCTCCTAGAGGTGGTCGAGATATATCGATATTTCAGAAAAAATATTGCTGTTCGTCATTGATATATCGATTTAATACATTAAAATGAGTAATGTGAAATTAATTTCTTTTATATAATAAACTGCAGATCGATCGTTCAACGAAGTCAATGCAGTATTTTATTTTCAAAATGACAGATGATAAGATCCGATAAAATTGTAAACAATAGTTTCAATTTTGGATTCATCGTTAATTCAATAAAAAGGGTTTTCATTTAGACTTAAAGGGTCTGATCAATTCAAAATGACAGATGATAAGATCCGATAAAATTGTAAACAAAAAGGATTGTGTGGTTTTATGAAACCACGATAAAAGTGAAACTTTTTTTCGCACTATAGACATTTAACTAATAATAGTCTATACACTACACGGTCAGCTGCTGCGAACTATAGGCGCCGGCATATTGGCCCTGGCTGCTCTGACGAGCGCCTTTCACTTTATCCCTACTTCGCGGCCGACCATCACGCGACATGCAACACACAGACGAAAAAGTTTGAGACGATGTAATAAAAGTTTCACTTTAATAAAACAACAGTTTCAATTTTGGATTCATCGTTAATTGAAAAAAGGGTTTTCATTTTAATTTAAAGGGACTGATCAACACAACCTGTTCCAGTGAAATTAAAAAACAAAGTTAGCCATTGCAGGATCTAGCGTTAATATAAGGCGCATCAGCGATTTGTACAGAACATAGAAAAAATAACTGATCCTTAATACACATTTGAAATAATAGTGAATATTTTTAATAACAATCAAATCAACTTAAGTTTATTAAATGTATATATTGAAAAAATCCCGGTAACAGAATCAAGCATTAGAAATAATTATAAACATCTATTAGTCACAAATCCATAACTTTTTACGGTCTAAAACAATTAAAATACCGCCCTCAAATTTTGGTGTCAGAACAAATATTTGAGTACCTCACCCCTAGAATAGGCATTACGCTAACACTGTGCGCTAACAAAAGTACAGACTACGAAGAGAATACTACGTATAACAAAAGTGATATTTAAGAATGATTACATTACAATACATTTCCCAAAATTATACAATATAGACTAAAATATTTAATTATGGCGTTCCAAACCATCTAAAGAGTGTATTTAACCTCCTAAGCACATTATATGCTAAAAAAGTTAATAAAATCTTCTATTCGGAAGGTTAAAAAAGAAGTAAAGAAAAAATTATAAACATTTCAGTCCTATTGCTGATCATATTTCTTTTTCTTAATAGAAGCTTTTAGTTTTGCATTTTCTAGGTATCAGAATCGAATAATAAAATGTGAACTAATTACAAAATAGTGTGTGTACTAATTACAAAGTAATGTGATATAATTACAAATAAAATTTGTGTTCAAAATAACATAATAACATGACGTACCATAGCAATAAAAACGCTATTTTTATTCACATGAATATTTTCGCACTGATGTAGCGGCGTTCGATATATTTCGATTTTAAATTTAACATTAATTTTGGTAACGAAATATCGGGTTGTTAGATTTTCTTGCATACATCAATATCGAACACTTCATACCTGTCATATTAGTCATCATTATATTTTGATGTGAAACTTCTATAAGCGCGGTTGAACCTGGTTGTTGGCGTGGTGAGTGTGTATACGGAGACGTGGTGACACGATACCATGCGCAAGCGACTGTACGCAATCTCTCTTGCCGCACTGAGCTCGCATATCTATAGTGTAATTTGATACATGACAGAGTTCGAACTTGCGAACATCGAAATGATATTCCACCGTTCAAACCACTAGACCACCACAACTTAAAAAACTTGGTAACTGGTGGACTGAAAAATATTGGTATATATAATTATCTTATTTAGATAAAACAATAATGATGACAATTAAGATCAATATGATTCAATAACGTTTGTGCAACTGGCGTTCAGGACTGTAATGCAACATTTATGGTATAAATTGTCTAACAAATATTGAAACCTGTAAATCATAGTTAAGCTGAATTACAATTGTTTTTTTAATAAAGACGATATATATCTCTATTTTTTAATCGATATATAGAACGCCGATATTATTATTTTTTCAATATCGATATAACGAAAAATCGATTTTTTTTTTAAATATCAACAATCCTATTACAAAATATATTTGAAGTGTTACCAGGTTGTTCTAATTTTTTTACCTGAAAGAACTTCAGGACGAAGCACTGTTGCCGTTTTAGCGACTTCGTCGCTAGATCTAGCGGATTTTGGATATGTTTAACATTTTTTTTCAATCTAGCGACTTAAAAAAATGTGTGCGTGTACTAGTGTACACACGTAAGAAGTGAAACTTGTTTAAGGCCTTATTTTTCGCAAAATGATCTATATGCAACTTTCCAGAAATTGGTTAAATAAAGTTAAATTAGATAAAGTTTAAACAAAAGGATTTTATTATCATAGACATGAATACAAATAAAGTTAAATTAGATAAAGTTTAAACAAAAGGATTTTATTATCATAGACATGAATACAAAAAAGATGGCGCGTAACGGAAAAATGTGACGCGTAACCGAAAAATGTGACGGTAAATTTTTTTCCAACGCCGATAAAGAAGTTTCACTTCAAAAATTTGCGAATTCTAGCGACTTATTGAACATTGAAAATACATCAATATTTTGGTACTAATTTAAATGCAATTACTGGTAATAACATGAATTGCTATTGTCCTTTTTGGAAATCCCTACCAGAATGACGTTCGATCTCGGGATATAATCGGTTAGGTACCTCTCGCTCTATCAAATATCGTTTTGTCTTTCATTTTCATTGATTCACTACCACCGCCAACAGAAATAAAAAATCAGTTACTATGTTACGTTTTCGCAAAACAATCCTGTCCTTCTAAGTTTATTTATTCGATTGTTGTCATTGATATTAAAATCTATTTGTAGAAATGGTAATCCCGTTAAAATAGAAGGCTTATGTTCAAAAGTAAAATAAATAAGAAAAGTATAGACCAGAATGGAAACGCAAGAAGAGTTATAATATGGCTTAAACCTATTATAACTAATCGAACTAAAGCTTTTTGCTCGTTTTATCACAGTGAAATATTCGCAATATAGTATTTTTACTATATTTTTTACCATGAAATATTTAGCGACTTCTGGCGGATTTTTGAATCATGTATTTTTCAAAATCTAGCGACTTTTTAATTGAGGTCTGGAGACTTTTTTATTTCCGAAACGGCAACACTGGGACAAAGATACTGTACCTAGAATATGATAGGTAATATTTAAGTAAATGTAACTGACATGGGTGGCCAAAAGGATTTCTAATTATATATTAAGGAAAAACTCTTTTTTGCATATATATAAAAAACTGCACTTTTAAAATACTGTAACTAATTCATTTGAGAAATAGCATAAATTAAGACTTAAAGATATGTATTAATGTATTTAACGTTTATATTTCTTTAGGTGTAATATTATGTCACTAGTAATAGATACAATAATTTAATTTCTTATATACACATATGCACATACATACATTTGTTGTGTACTTATTAGACAAAAGTTTGTAAAATCACTTTTTGTGATAGGTATTAAAGAACTACGAAAATTTTATAATAATGTTTATTATTCACAATGAAATTAAAAATAAATATATAATACACATTATACAAATACATTAAAAGCACAAAATACCTGACATTATTAATCCAATCTTGGTTAGTTACCCAGACAAAGTTAAAATTGCAGCCCATACCACCAGTTTCTTGTGTAGTCATTACTATAGTCTGTTAAGACATCATTTATAGTAAACTAAAGATACATTCTTATGATGGAACAAGCTTTGTTATTGGCTTAATTAGTGTAATAAGAGCTGCAATTGATGACATTGCCCCAAGAGCTCCTATAGAACTTGGACTCAACTTAGTGAAGCCTAAATGAGTTAGTGGAATAAATACATCGCACACATTCTTGAGTGTATCAATAAAAACATCTTTATGACAATTTATAAGCATATATACATGTTTAGTAGTTTTAGCAAAATCAAAACCTCTTCCTGAAACATTTAACAATTCAGACCGCTTCAAAAATGAAGAATTGTGTAATTGCAATAAGTGTAAGATCTCATAAATGTCTCTAGCCAGGTTTGCTATAATTGAGAGTAACCAAAATTTGTTTGCTGTACGATTCCAATGGTCCGAGTCCGTCCTCAAAAATCCACTTTTCGTCAACCATACAATATGATCAGCATACAAATACAGACTCTGAGCCAGTTTGCTGACTGTCAGAGTTAATTTTAAAAATGGATCTTCTATGTTTATGCTGTTGAGCGCTGTATAGCAAATGTCTATACATCTTCCAAGTCTTAAAACTGAAAATTGAATTAAATTAATTTGCTGTTCAATATTAATATCTGAATATATACAGATATAATTTGAAGTGGCAAAGCTAGGAAATTGGGGGTTACTCATGTTTCTTAAATCAAAAGGAAAAAGAAATCCCAGATTGAATTTAACATATGAAAAGAGCAAGTTTGAAATTGTATGCTTTTGTAAAGTATACATCTCAGTTTCAGATTAATATATTTACTTTAAATACTGGGTGTATTACGAATTATGACTTTTATTTTAAAGAAGTATACATACTTTTTCTAAACGAACTTAATGTAACCTCTAAGTTCTTGATTCTGTCCACAGAGTATTTATTAGCATTTCTTATTTCTAATTGATGCCAAACTAATTTACTTGTATACTGAACTAATCTGAAAGAAATTTTATATGTATTATTCTTTATTCGCTATCAGGTTTCAAAACCAAATTCTAGGTGCGGTCTTTATCAAGAAATTTTTAACTGGAAACTGATTTTGTTTCTTTTGAGTTCACTATCATATATTTATGTGTTTTGTGAAATATATTGAAAAACAAAGTATATGGATTTGATAACAAAATCTCGAGAACTACTACGGAAACGCAATGTATAGAGTAATGTTTACCTTGCTAATTTATCTCTGCCATTAGATTGATTATTTACTCTTATTATAATGTCCATTGTAATTTCAAACTGAACTTTGTATTGCTAGGTGTGGAAAACAATTGTGATGAGTATGACTTTGTACATTTAGTATTTCCAAGTACATATGTTTGAAAAATATATTCGACGTTGTACTATATTTATTTCGATGTACAGTTAATAAAATAAGGTGTATATATTTAATAATAAATAACAGGCACATTAAGTTTTACTTCGAAAATACTGATACTGGTACTTATCAGTTTTTGTTTACATTGATAATAATTCCTTATAGGGATGTCACGTTACATAAATATTTTAAGATTGATTTGAAGTCCCCTAAAATTATTAATGTATAGCCTATGACATTCACAAATAACGTGGCTTTCTATTGTTAGTCATATATTTAAAATCGGTTTTGTAGTTCCTAAGATTACCCCCTACACCGTCACTAACTCACAAACTTTACCTCTTTATAATATTCGTATAGTTGTTTCATTATGCTTAGTGTCATTTATTGTACTCATTGCCTGCTCAATTTTTCAATCACGAGTGTCTTATAGGTAGTATAGGTAGTCTTATAGGTAGTATAGGTAGTCTTATAGGTAGTATAGGTAGTCTTATAGGTACTAGCTTGCTTTTATTCTCAATTCAGGGCTCAGACTCAGTAATTCTTAATCGTCGTCCATTGTGCGTTAGAGTGTTGTGTATTAAGTTATTTTTAAAAAGTCAGCGAAAGAAAAAACATTGTATGAACTTATGAAACCACGATACAAGTGAAACTTTTTTTGGACCGTAGGCATTTATGTGAAAATTTTCGATTTAAGGTATTAAAATGTCGTTTTTAATCTTAACTTAATAATTGGAGAATGGGAATGATAATGGGAAATCAATAGTAAATAAGAAACTATACATTTTAATTTCAATCTACGTATTAGAGTACGGAATATATAATAAATACAATTATTTAGATGATAAACGCATGTTAAACTGAGCACAATATTTATATAAATCATTGAATTATTTATAGTTGAGCGATGGGCGCCTACATATTGGCCTTGGCTGCTCTGCCAAGCACCTTTCACTTTAACCTTACTCTGCGGCTAACTGTAATAGATGGAATAAAAAAATGAAACGATAGAAAAAAGTTATGATGTGACTTGTAGCTCCTATACAAGTAAATGATTTAATAATATAGGATGACAAGAAGTTTTATTTCCAGCACTTCATAAATTGGCGGTAATATATTATCTTATCGTAACCATGTCGTTACGCAGTAAGCGATTGATTTAGAAGCTGGGGGCTGCCATTACCCAAGAAAGAAATCGCCTGCTAGGCTTAAGAATGACAAAATTATTGTTCCATTTAGCGAAATAAATATTAGTTATCTTGTTGTACATTTTTATCATATTTATCTTTGTTTCATTGTTTTTCTATAACATCTTTGAATATCGATACATTGTTATATAAATCGATGTATTAAATGAGAAAACATCGATGTAATAGATTGATACTTTTGTGATCGATATAACCATCTGTAATCACACAGTATTGCCAATTATCGGCCGATAACATTATGAAAGTTATCTAAACAATATAGAGATGTTTTTTCCATATTTCTAGGTCCATTTTACCATGTTGCCCTTTACCTTTACCCAGTTGATGAAAATAAAATGCATAATTTTAAATTTAATTAATACACGGCATTATTAAAAATAAATTTCTTTTAAAAAGATTTATAACTCAAAATTACTGTTTATTTGATTTAATAACATTACGTTTATGCACAAGCGCACTTCAATTTCATTTTTCTGTTTACGCCTATATATAGTTACAATTACAGCTGATTTATTGGAAATTGTTAATTATTTTATAAATTCGTTTAAATCCACAGTCTAGGTCTAAGGTATAGGTTATACATTTACACAAAGAATGATAATAAAATTACATAGGTACTAAACAAGAATAGGATTTGGCAACATTTTCGTTGTCGTCCATGTTGGAGTTTAGTTTGCGTGATCGTGCATTGTAGCCTAAAAGTTGTTTTATGTAATTTTGTATTTAGTTTTGTGTTTTTATTAGTAATAAATAGCGTTTTTCATGTTTTCGGTTTGTTTAGTGTACTAACCAAAGTGACATTCGCCGTTAATTCGTTTGTGGTAAGACAACGTTGTGCGCCGCCGTGATACCTACTTCTCGAACAAAGCGACATTTTGAAGTGACGTGTAATGTTGTGCATTTCAGATAGTGGTTCGTCGTACTGAGCTTACATGATTGGATTACCGCGTAGCGATAGAGATAGAGATCGAATAACGGTGAAAATTCGTAACATGAAGCGGAGTTCGTCGAGGGACAGTATGCCGCGCTCGAAGAGAACGCGTAGTAGCATTGGTAGATATGACGACAGCTCTGATGAGCGCGTCACTCCGGAGAGGGTGCGGCGCCGGGTCCGATCGCCAAGTCCGCGCGGTCGGTACGTGTCGCCCCACCGTGACGAGTATGTGCGCTCCCGTGAAATTAGAGAAGAGTCCGTTCGTAGTTATTACAAGGTACTTTGTGTTAGCGCACTCCATCCAAAAGCTTCTGACGAAATTGTCAAAGATACTCTGTATAGAGAGTACAAAAAATTTGGTGACTTGAGCATTAAAATATCCCATGAGTTAGATGAAAGAGTAGCCTACATTTGCTTCAGGAGTACTGAAGACGCAAGAGACGCAAAACATGCAAAACCTAGAATAATATTGTATGACAAGGTTGCTATAGTTGATCCTGTTTATGAACCAGTCAGGTCGGAGTACAGAAGCCGACCCAGAAGTATTACTCCGCCAGACTATGATCGTTCATACTCTTATGCTTGGTCGCCTGTGCCAGAACGTCGTAGACCTCCTCCTGATGATAGGGCTTATGGGATCCCACCTACAGTACCTCCTCATCATAGAGATTTTAGGCCTCCTATGCATGAATATCCTATGGCAGGTCCTCATGGTCCTCCGATGCATCACAGACCACCTATGCATCACCCTCCACACCCACATTACATGCCGCGTCCATACATGCCTCGTCCTCATCATCCTCCATTTGAAAAAATTGAAAACAAAAAAGACAAATTTCCTAATTATTTGCATCATGTCCAGCCTGAAGATGATCCACTAGCTACTAGAACACTATTTGCAGGCAATTTAGAAATAAACATATCTGATGAAGAGCTTAGGCGTATATTTGGCCGCTATGGCATAGTAGAGGACATTGATATCAAACGTCCTCCCCCAGGCACCGGGAATGCTTTTGCCTTTGTACGCTATCAAACTTTAGACATGGCTCATCGAGCAAAAGTAGAATTATCTGGACAGTATATTGGCAAATTTCAATGCAAAATAGGATATGGTAAAGCAACACCCACTACAAGAGTCTGGGTTGGAGGTCTTGGCCCTTGGACATCAGTGACTCAGTTAGAAAGGGAATTCGATAGATTCGGTGCTATTAAAAAAATTGAATATGCAAAAAATGATCCTCATGCATACATCCTTTATGACTCCATAGATGCTGCACAAGCAGCTGTGAAAGAAATGAGGGGTTTTCCTTTGGGTGGCCCTGATAGACGTCTTCGCATTGATTTTGCCGATGTAGGCACTGGAGGTCCATATAGGCCTAAGCCTTATGCACCACCTGTAGGAGAAGATGGTAGGCCTGTTGAAGGTTATGAAGCGTATGAGGGTGGCACTTGGGAGGATGGTTATGCTTATGGAACACCAGGATATAGAGGAAGAGGGGGACACAGAGGCCGTGGACGTGGTGTATATAGAGGTGTGTATCATGGAGCGGGTGATTATCGTGATGAGGAATGGAGGCGAGCCCCTCTGGATCCTGAATATGAAAGTAGAATTCGACGTTCAGGATCTCGAGAACCAGGAGTAGATAGGTCAAGGTCACATTCTCTAAGGCATCGTTCGCCGGATACAGATTCTGATGGATCACCACGTAGAAGTGGTGGTATGCTTGCTTCAGCCAGAACTCTTCCAGAAGTGGCACGTAAAGCCACTACCGTATGGAATGGAGCATTAATTTTGAAGAATTCTTTGTTCCCTACAAAGTTCCATTTGACTAATGGAGATTCTGATATAATTGACAGTCTAATGAAGGATGAGGATGGAAAGAATCAGTTAAGAATAACGCAAAGATTGCGTTTGGACCAGCCAAAATTGGATGATGTGCAGAAGAGGATCTCAACTTCCAGTTCACATGCAATATTTTTGGGTGTAGCAGGATCAACTGCGTCTATCACAAATGATGATGCAACCATTCAGACAAGGCCAATGAGAAATTTGGTGTCCTATTTAAAATTAAAAGAAGCAGCAGGAGTAATATCTCTTTTGAATAAAGAAACTGAAGCGACTGGTGTGTTATACTCTTTTCCTCCTTGTGAATTCTCCACAGAACTATTAAAGAGGACATGCCACAACCTAACTGAGGAGAGTTTGAAAGAGGATCATCTTGTAATAGTGGTTGTCCGAGGAGGTTCTGCTTGATATGGTTTATTTCTCTATATTGTTCGACTTAGCTTTAGTTTTTTTTTTTGACTAAATTTCTTTAATGTTTTCAGATACGAAATGTAATATGTATACTTGTGATTCAGATACGAAATGTTATATGTATACTTGTGATGTGTAGTGATGTGAGGTGTTTGTAAACATATTTATATGAAGAGTATCACTGAATAGTTTTTAACTGTGCGGTGTTGTGTAACTCATAGTATATGTGTATCCAGCAATAATTGTTATTGTGTATAGAGTTTTTGTTAGGGATACAAAAGCAAACTGTCTATCATTTGTTAGTGTAAAATTTTATCATGGTATAAAAAGAATTTTAGTGTTATATTCAGTGTATTCATAGGTGATGTGTAGTGTGCGTGAACCTGAAAATAGATTATTTTCTTTGATGATGTTGTTTTTTTATACCTTGTGAGTTAGTGGATAATGATTCAAGTGTGAATATATAAAACAAAGTGATTATCTTTTGTGTACATCAAATGTACTTTGTTTATAATTAGTGACAAAAGTTCAGTATGAACTAACTGTGTTTAGTGATTTTTTTTACATAAAGCACAATGTGAAATCTCAGTGTTGTAGTGCATTGTGATTTCAAAAAAAAAATATTCATAGTCCAAACATAAACCATAGAGTGATATAACAATTCTATTAAAGGGCCAGTGTCCTCTTAAATATAGCACAAATGCCGAAAAGACAATAAGTTTGTATTAGTTGACAAAGAACTAATTAGTGGAATTAGCAGTAATAGTGGTTTTTAATTGATCACAAGTGTAAAACACATGGTAAGTCTATTGGTAAGATTTAATTACAGTTATAATACTTACAGCCAATTTTATTGAAACACAGAAAAACAACGAAAATTCTTACAAACTAAAGGAACTAATGTTATTCATCCCTTGACATTCAGTTATTAAAATTCGTCTATCTACTTGGTAATAAGTTCTTTTCAACACATTCAGCTACTCTAGTATCCATAAAGGTTGTACATATACAATGTCACTATTTATTCTACTATTAAATTTTATTATTTATTTCTAGTTTCTAGAAAATGATAATAAATAAAAATGAGGTCTTATTTAAAATATACACTGTTTTTCGTTTTCTTTTAGTATGTTTTTAGAAATGAAACCAATTTCAATAAGCTAACCAGCTACATGTCTCTCTGGCACAATAAGGATTAATCTAATTAATGGTGTCTTCACTAATCCAGCAGCTTTCTAGTTTTTATTAGTAATTTTGTGTCAATTTCTGACATTGATATGACTTGTTTCCTTGCATATATTAGTAGTGCATGTATGTATATTTTATAATTTATTTAAATTACAATTATTTTTTCTATATACTTTTTAAAACCTTTGTAGCTACACTTGTTTTAAACTACATTTTACATAGTCTAGAATTGAAAATACAGTAGTGTAGAATTGAAGTAACTATATTTGAATTTTAAGTTAACTATAATTGATTATACTGATGAATGTGAAATTACAATTGTTAATTGTCTTTGATGATAAATTTACAAAAGTCAATTCCTAATGCTCATTCACGTTACGTAAGGAATTCCTTTGCAGATCTCATATTTCGAGACTACAGGTTTAAAAATATATATAGTGTTTTTACAAATATTCATAATTCATTTTTTTCCATTCATTTCCATATATAAATTTCTTCTGTATGTGTGTATGTCACTGAACTCCTCCTAAATGGCTGGACCGATTCCGATGAAATTTTGTATACGTGTTCCAGTGGATCCGAGAATGGTTTAGATTCACAATTGGACCCTGTAGGTGGCGCTACGGTTGATTTTTTTTATTATCTACGCAGAATGACATACGCCGACCGCCCTAGTATAAATATATATACATACATATAAAATAAAGAGTCGAAATAATTGTTGCATAGAAAACACGAGCAAAGCGGCGGCAATTTGCTAGTTTTTAAATAATACCAAATGATGCAAAGAAATTGCATTTAATTACGGTTATTTACAAATCAATTTATAAGTCACAAATTTTAGTACAATATTTATGCTATAAATAAACACATTTATAAATACAGTAAGGTTTGTAATTGAATATTATAATTTTATACAAACAAATAAACTTCAAAACTAATCACTAGTGCACTTAGATATAAATAACACTTTATACTTCAATATAATTAGACTTGAGTGGAGTTAGTTGTTACAAATTAGTGCTTCATAGAACATTTTTTTTTAAATTACATTTTGGATTCTTTATACAGAATTAGTAATGGGCATATACACCTAATATATACCTAATACCATAAATAAATTATTATGGAAGGAATTTTAGGAAGTATTAAATAATTGGACGTGAGTGGAGTTAGTTGTTACAAATTAGTGCTTAATAGAACATTTAAAAAAAATACATTTTGGATTCTTTATACAGAATTAGTAATGGGCATAGATAGCTTAGTACCATAAATAAATTATTATGGAAGGAATTTTAGGAAGTATTAAATAATTGGACGTGAGTGGAGTTAGTTGTTACAAAATAGTGCTTAATAGAACATTTAAAAAAAAAATGTGTGCGTGTACTAGTGTACACACGTAAGAAGTGAAACTTGTTTAAGGCCTTATTTTTCGCAAAATGATCTATATGCAACTTTCCAGAAATTGGTTAAATAAAGTTAAATTAGATAAAGTTTAAACAAAAGGATTTTATTATCATAGACATGAATACAAATAAAGTTAAATTAGATAAAGTTTAAACAAAAGGATTTTATTATCATAGACATGAATACAAAAAAGATGGCGCGTAACGAAAAAATGTGACGCGTAACCGAAAAATGTGACGGTAAATTTTTTTCCAACGCCGATAAAGAAGTTTCACTTCAAAAATACATTTTGGATTCTTTATACAGAATTAGTATTGGGCATAGATAGCTTAGTACCATAAATAAATTATTATGGAAGGAATTTTTAAATAATTGGACGTGTGTGGAGTTACTTGTTACAAATTAGTGCTTAATAGAACATTTAAAAAAATATATATTTTGGATTCTTTATACAGAATTAATAATGGGCATAGATAGCTTAGTACCATAAATAAATTATCATGGAAGGAATTTTAGAAAGTTTTAATGTGGCGAGGAACTTTATAAATATATAAGGAACAGTCAAAAGATGTAAATTTTATATTTCAATGTGATAATTTTGGAATATATTAGTCTTCCTTAACCTTTTTATTGGGGAAGGTTCTACAGTTTATGACTTCACGCTACGATCTCAAGAAGCAGAGCAGAAACGTCGACATATGGTAATGTACTTATAAGGTAACGGTTTATTTTACCTCATTAGCTGTAGTACTTATTAGTATGACAAGATATATTATCACTATTAACAGTTTTAGGTAAAATTACTAATGAGTTCTTCATTATAGTAAACCAGAACGTATATCACCTTTATTTATAAGATTCTAATTAATAGAATAAATACAGTAAAACATAATTTCATACAGAGTTAACATCTACAAGAACAAATAATGACACATTTAGTTAATTAATTATTAAAATAATTTTAATGCAATGAAAAAGTTTTATACAGTTTTATTTTTACCTATAACCATTCTAATAAATTTTAGGTCAGTTACAATTTTTTCTATATCATTTAGATTAATCATATAGCTTTTAATTTGTTGGAAGTTTATGGTTCTTAGATGTAATACGTGAGAGATACCTTGTTGTCAAAATTAGTACTCACAATTTGTTCTCATAATTTGTAAAACTAAATGGAATTTAGTTTTGTAATATAGTACGTTTTTTTTTAATATTTGAGAACTTGAAGTTTATTCATACCTCATTTCAGAATTGTAAAAAGTATTTTATAGGACATACAGGGTGCATAACCAAAGTCGGTAAATTATTTAATTTCTAGGTTCCGGAGGCTAAGGTCTGAGGCGCATCACTCTACCGAAGAATTAGTGTTTTGTGTTGTTTTATCTGATTAATTTTTTTTTTTTTCGTTGTCATGAAATTCTTCAGTATTAATGTAAGTAGTCTAAAACGTAAACCTATTGAAGATTAAATAAACTATTTATCCGAATAATTATTTCTATCATTTCTCAGTGTTTCAATATTAGTAATTGGTGTATAATAGCAGTGAAACAAATTATTAAATCGTTGCAAGTGTTCAGAACGTTCTTAAATACATCTTCGTTTGTAACTAAAAGTGTAGGGGTCGTCCATTAATTATGTGAGGGGTTTAGGGGAAGGGGTCAAGCTAATTCTCACGTGGGAGAGGGGTTTCGGCAAATATCACAATTTTTTTCGAGCAACATATAGTGTATAAATGCGAGGAAATCCGATTAATTTAAAGTAAAATACGTTTCTACATTAAATTATGCCGAAATCTGACACAATTCTTATATATATCAAAATCCATGAGTAGATGTAAAGTTATTTAGTATTGATATTTTGAAATATAATGTAATAATAATCATAACTACATGTAATAATAGTAAAAAAAGTTAAAATAAAAATAGTAAAGTAAATTGCCTTTTTTTAATAAATCCAAGCATTTATACTATGTACATACATACATATTTTGAAAGGTGTCGCGTGAGATTAGGGTAAAGGGAGAGGGGCCGAGACAAATCTCAGGACATTTATACAAGAGACGGGGGTTAAAATCCTGAAAACCTTACGTTGTTAATGTATGACACTAGAGCGTTTCAGAAAAAAAAAATATTTTTCCTCGGAACCACGCTCAAAAGTTTCGTTTTAATGCCAAAATAGGCCTGTGAAAATATGAGCCCTTAATATTAATATTTAGGTTGTCCGCATCGCACTTTTCGATTTCCCATAAGAATAACACAGGAAAAAAGTTTTTTTTTCTTTTTATTTATACAACTAATGAACGATATATCGTATTGCAATACCCATTCATTATTTTTGTAGAGAATTTAACGTTCTACAAAAAAGGTTTGAAGTCAATTTTTGATAAAGCAACTCAGTCAAAAGTTATTCAAGATCAAAGTTTAACTCACCCTCAATTCAGCTGTTTTATTGACTGATTTGGCAGAATATTATGTTTTTAGAAAAATTGAAACCAAAACATTTTACAAAATATAAATTAGACTTCTGAAAACTGTTAATCTTTATTTCCTGCTTTATAGTAAATGTGGACAGGGTACTTAAAACGAATTATCATTGACAGTTAACCCGACATTTGAAAATTCTGGTTGTTGAAAATTAACATCAATCGTTCAATTGAGATCATTTTTTTTAACATTAGTTTGAAGTTTTTTTTTAAATTGTTATGGCAATTAAAAATCGAAAAAGTTCTTCACCAATGCGTCAACGGTATGAAGTTACTGAAAAAATCTAGAATCTTTATTGCAAAAAGATTTGAGTGACTTTGTCTCCAAAAATTCCGTAGAGTTGTTCAGCAAATTCGATTTGCCATGCGATTTTTTAGAAGATGATGTTTCAACATGGTGCAGTAATGATTCATATAAGGAATGTTTAGAACATTTTAATACCTTATAAGTGACAAATGACGTAGCTGAACGAGGGGTCGCTTTGATTGAGGAATACAACAACTGCCTCACAAAAGATGAAGAACAACTGCAATACTTATTGCAAGTAGTTCGCGAACATCGGCTGAGATATCCTAATTATAATAAGACAACTTTACAGCAAGATCAATTTAATGCAAATGTATAAAAATTATTTTTAGATAAAAAAATTTCAAATTTAATAAAAGTAATATATTTCTAAATTGTTATAAGCAATAAAAACTTAAAAACACTGACAACTTTTCAAAACATACATAAAATTTCAGCTATTTTCAAGCGCAAATTATATAAAAATATTTTTTCAATAAAATTACATCAATATTCGAGAACGAAAGATAATAGTTGTAATTTTTTTTAAGAACTTAGAAATAAACTTTTCGTTTGTTTTGAAATCCTTGAGAGTATTATAAAAAACAACTGAATTGAGGGTAAGTTAAACTTTGATCTTGAATAACTTTTGGCTGAGTTGATTTATCATAAATTGACTTCAAACCTTTTTTGTATAACGTTAAATTCTCTACAAAAATAATGATTGGGTATTGCAATACGATATATCGTTCATTAGTTATATAAATCAAAAGAAAAAAAATCTTTTTTCCTGTGTTATTCTTATGGGAAATCGAAAAGTGCGATGCGGACAACCTAAATATTAATATTAAGGGCTCATATTTTCAGAGGCCTATTTTGGCATTAAAACGAAACTATTGAGCGTGGTTCCGAGGAAAAAAATTTTTTTTTTTTTGAAACACCTAAGACAATATTTTTATCGAGTGATCTGATTTATCTCATAAGAATTGTACGTCTATTCAAAATTATAACAACCGATATAGATTTTGTATGAAAAATCCACTTCTAATTAGATCATGTGAGTTATGTAACTTAACTCGATTACGATCATAAACATGATTAGGTTATTCAAGACTCGAAAATTTATAGACTCCGATTGCGATATAACCTAACAATTCTTTCATTGCATTGTAAACGTATATTCATATATTTATAACAGGTGGCGCCAATCATTCTCTTACCGTGAACTTCAATGACGATGATTAAGTAATCGTATAAAAGGTTAGTATTACATTTAGTTGATTAGGTATTAAAATTTCACCGGGGAGAAATATTACAATAATTTAAAACGGAACGAAGTAATGTCAATAAAGAGATACGAATTAAAATAGTTAAAAATATATGTGATACAAACCTCATTTGTACATTAATTTAAAGAACAGTTTTATGAAACAAATTTATACAATTCATAAAATATATTTTAACGTATGCGTTGAGCTTATAGGTTATTACTGTGCAACAATAATGGATTTTCATAAAATTAAAAAAGCAGGTAATCTTTATAATGCAGTTCTAGTATAAAATTATAATATTTTGAGCGTGCTTGCTCCTGCACACGTAAAGCCGTGTGTATTGAAGTTTAATGTGTTTGGTACAAATTTTGAATAGTATACATATAACCAATGAGTACAAATTCCGCTTGTAAGCAAATTAATGTTATAAAGGAGCAAGTTCGTCTTTTTCACCGAGTAAAAGCGAGGCAAGTTACGATGAATACTTAATGGCCATGAGGAGAGTTCATCGTCGTCAATCCACAAAGAATTCTATACCAATTCAAATGCTAACACCGAGGGAACGACATAGAATTGGACATTCAAAAGTGCATGACATGTATGGTCTCTTTCAATCTTTTTAAAATATATGAATGAACTCGTAAATTGAACATTCTCTCCAATGGGACATTTTTTAAAAGTAAAAATATTGTTAGTAATATATATAAAAATGTTTTTAAAGGGCAATTAGGATATCGTAAACATTTTTGATATTTTATTACCTATTTAATGCATACTGTGTATAGGTACTGAATAGAAATAAATTACATACAGCAGTTACATTAATTCGTGCTTTGTGAGCTTGGTCCGTACGCTTACGAAAGTACACATAGCAGTTACATTTCGCACTTTGTGAGCTTGGTCCGTACGTATATAGACACTAATAAATGTTTAACATCTTTAGTTGAATTCAGTATGCTGCTGAACGTAGCTTTGCATTTAGTTTTTGCTGATTTAAGTAAGTTTCCATCTGAGGGGTGGTCCATTACAATACTCTTAAAATTATCAATTAATTACTAACTGGTACTAATAATAACTTTTACTTAATGTAAATTGTCAACGTTTATAAAAAAGTTCTTTCAAACACTTTCACTCTTATTGTGCAATGAACGCTCTATTCACGTTTTTCTTAGATATAAGGTTCTTCAAGAGGAGAATGAGTAAGTTTTTAAGGGGTCGGCAACGCGAAGGTGATGCTTCTGGTATTGCAAGTTGCGTTACCTGCAGTGAATGTTTATAAGATGCCTTGGCCGTTTATTTACAAAATTGTTGTATAAAAAAATAACTTAAAACTGATGCCAGATCTGTAGGCAGTTTTTCAAGGTCTGTTTTGTATGATACTAAGGAATAAATAGGAATATAGTCGACGTTAATGTTACGTGGTCACTGCAACTAATAGTTGCAATGAGGTGGATTCCAAAAGACTGCAGTCCTGAGGCCAGATATAGGTTTACTCCTGAAGATCAAGTTAAAACATCTCGCATTCTGTTTGGAGTTACCAACTAAACATTTCGGGGTGGAACACACCAGCGCGAACATTGCTGATTTGCAACACAAATGAATATGGTAGTATTATTTTTCGAGGTACTTGGAGAGGAACTTTGTGGAAAGGTTTTTTTAATTCTGATAACAGATTCTTTTTTTTTTGAGAGAATCTATAAGATCTTACGTTTTCTATGAGGTTTTATTTGTTTATATTACAAATTGTAAGTTTAAGTTTTGAATATTTTCTTATCAATAATTACAAATATATTTTTAAGGCAAAAGAAAAAAAATGTTATTTATAAGGTAATATTTTTTTAAAAAGGTTGTTGTAGCGTTTGTCCACGATAACACCTGACGTTGAATGACGATGTGGTGGAAAATGGTAAAGATGCTTAATCTAGTTGGGGACTGACTCCCAAGTACAAAATTATTCCATTAGGACCTTTGAGCTTTTTCTAAAGTCAAAAGCTGTCTTTTTTCTGAATAACCTTCTAAAAATAATTTATAAGACCTAATTCAAACGTAAAAAATTCTTGTTTGTTATAACGTAAATAATCATGCATTTACAATTTTACGGTAAATACATATATGTATCTATAATCTGTTTCTTAATTATGAGAATAGAAAAAGAAAATAGAAGTTTTATTGAATTTAGTATGGACGCTGTGAAAGGCGGTTGGAATACTATTCAAGAAGCGAGACGTATTAGCATCATTTCTTCAATGGTACCAGATGAGATAATTTACCAGCATTACGACTGTTCTATCAGGACCTATGAAACAGCCCTTATGTTCATCGACGTTTCTGGTATCTCACATTTCTACTTCGCTGTTTGAATTCATATATTTTTAATGACTATATCTGTTGGCGGTGTAAGTATAGATGTGTAAAGCTGTAGTGGTGGTGGTGGGTGGTGGTATCACTCCTTAACTGATTATTATGAAATTTGGTAAAAAAGTACTGTTCTTGAGGGATAAGTGAAATATACATATACGCGAGCGAAGCCGCGGGTAAAAGCTAATCGTTGATAGTTCGTTTTGATAAGGATAAAACCTCAAATTACAAGATTGTTTTTCAATGGTTGCAATTTATTTCTATGATATTAAGACACTGCCTTATATTAAGTAAGCACAGTACAATTCAAGAATAACGGCGACCATCAAACTAGTAGTCCATCTTTGGTTGTTGCTGTGCTATTGTTCCTTGAGCTAGTCAACATAAAATCGCCTGAGTGCCTTAAGCACTCGCCTTAGTAGTCCGGTGAAGCTGTTAAGACCTTGCTAAGTCAATAGCGTAATCAGTTCGAGATAAATTATAGAAAAAAAATTGCTGTGTTATCGGCACTTTAATACGGACTGTACTTTTAAAATATTTTTGGCTCCTCTGAATATAGCAGCAAGTTCAGGTTTGAGCGTAATATAGTGACGAATTTTTAAAACTTTAGTTTAATATTGTGAATATATGTGAGGAGTTTTATCTGCAATATTTATTAATTCATTCTAATTCTAGAATAGAGTTTTGTATAATACAATTTATCGTGGTTCGATGATTATTAACGATGAGTCGTTGCCCGTAGATTTTTCTGCAAAACAAAATACAAATATTATTGAAGGAATCTTAAATTGGTATTTATTTGGCCATATATTGTCTCGATATTATAGAATACGTATTTATACCTAAATTTGGAAGTAGCCGAAGAATCAATATAGACTGGAAAAATATTTAGTGTAATTGCCAAAAAAGCAAATAGACATTCTCATGTAATTGAATAGCTTTATTAATATATAACATAATTCGTTTAAGGTTTTACAAAGCTATGTGAAAACTACACAAAAGCAGGTCATGGCGGTCCATCAAAGTTGACTCAAGTCTTGAATTCCTATATTGGATCGATGGTCCAAGAAATACTTACACATAATGGAGATGTTTTGAAGTTCTCCGGCGATGCTTTCCTTTCTATGTGGAAAAAAACGCCAAGATTGAGAATGCAAGATATAGTCCACGCGGCTATAGATTGTGGTTTGAACATTCAGAAGAATTTTGGGACGTATCGAACGGATATCGGTGTAATTCTTAAGGGTTAGCTCTTCGCCTATTTTCTACAGATACCTACTTCCTGATTTGTTGGCACTCCTGTGATGTTTCTCGCTTGAGAACTCTCAGATATAATATTCTTTATTTATGTTTCTCTTTAATTAGGACAATAGCTATACAGGTAAAATACATGTAACAAAGTTTATGTTTTTCTATTATATAAATAAACGAATAGTAATCGCCCTATTTATAGGTACTACGCTTTAAGCGAGGTGTTTTTTCGCCGTAAAGAAGTACTTTTTTATATCATTTTTTCTGTACATAAAACATATTGTTACTAGCTGACCTTCGCAACTTAATCTGCGCCAAATCAACCAATCGCCAGCGACACCCACCGTTTCCAATTGTAAATCCAAAATATCCAGGGACACCCACTCAAAGACATACGTAGTTGATGTGTTCACACAAAATCAGTTTGCACAATATAATATTCACAAAGTGGAACGCAGTATATCTATAGTACTATTATAAAGAGGTAAAGTTTGTGAGTTTGTGACGTTGTAGGGGGTAATCTTAGGAACTGCTAGTCCAATATGAAAAATTCTTTCAGTAATATATAGCTCATTTATTGAGGAAGGTTATATATTATATCACCACGCTAAGACCAATAGGTGCGGAGCACCAATAAAGAATGTTTCAGAACCGGGTGTTTTTTTCTCTTGGGAACTTCCGCTGCGTGTTAACGTTAGCCCAAAGTAACTATTCTACGCGGACGAAGTCGCGGACTGAGGCTAGTAATAACATGAGATTCGTACGGTGACGTAATGTATAGCGTCGACACACGGCGCCATCTATGGGTCACATAAAAAAGTAATGGTACCTTTCGTAGATAAGGTAGAATGGAGGCTACACACTACATTGTAATATATGGGATACAAAAATACTTGATTTTGCAACTAATTTATAAAAAATACGTTATATATCTATCCACACTTAACTTAGGCACACCTGCGAAACATACATTACAAAAAACGTGAAAATCGTTTAGATAGTTTCGGAAGTCACCGTGAGGAACAACGTGACACAAGAATTATATATATACCACATAATATAAAACAAAGTCCTCTGCCACGTCTGTCTGTCTGTTCGCAATAAACGCAAAAACTATTGAACGGATTATCATGCGGTTTCCACCAGTAGATAAAGTGATTCATGGCGAAGGTTTAGGTATATAATTTGTCAAGTTTTTTTTTTAATTGTCACGGTGGGACAAAATTCGCCGGCTCCGCTAGTGATAGATAAAATAAATAATGCAGACGAAAGCGTAGGTATCAGCTACTTTGGAATTAAAATTAATTTGTTGAAAACATCAGAAAAAGATATGAACTACCCTTTTATTCGGATAAAAGTACTGTTGACGGTACTGATGGGTTACATCTATATTTAGACGAACGAAGCCGCGAGCAAAAGCTAGTCAATCACACCTAATATGATTAAACACTTAACAAATACTGTGTTTAAGACCAAACAAAATCAGCTGAGTGCCTTAAGCGCTCGTCTTAGTAGTCCGGTGCAGCTGTTAAGACCTTGCTAGGTCAATAGCGTAGTCAGTTCGAAAAAAAACTGTGCTTATTTTCTAACAGTGAAAATAGCGATATCTGCTGGCCTATCCCATTTCTCTATCATCGGGGGAGACAATATAAGTCAAACTCATTACGTCATAGTTGGTCAACCAGTATGGGATGTTAAGATGGCGGAATACATGAGTACAGCTGGTGACGTTTTGACAACTGCCAGCGCTTGGATGTACATCAATGAGGCTGAATATTGCACGCAGCCCTGTGGTGATGGAAGGCATACTAAGGTTTCTTTTCATAGATTCAAGTAGCAAGTTGCCAGTTGCCAGTAGAACTTCTTATCGGTGAGCTTTTAAATTATGATCGGCAACCTTTTTGTGTGATGAAAAGTGGTGGGTGTAACCACTGTGTCGGGTAGAGTATCGAAAACACCGGTTCTCGACCGATCACCGAAGTTAAGCATCGTCGGGCGCGGTCAGTACTCGGATGGGTGTCCGCATGTGAATTCCGCGTGACGTTGGCTTTTGACGTGATAATTTAATTCATTTTGTCAATCCCAAAAGAATTTATTTATTTTCCATATTATTATATTCAGGTCCTAGGAGTTGGAGCAGCATGGAAAAGAGTTGAAAAACTTCAACATGCATTAGGATTAAAAGGTAATTCTATCAAATGATTAGATCTTGACAAGGTATGATATTATGATCATCGTCATCATCTTCTTACCCTTACCCCACCTACGTAGGGTCGGCACAACATGTTTTCCTTTTCCAATCTCGCCTATCAGATTTCATCTCTTTCGGTCATAACTTTTTCGGTCTTTCTCTACTCTTATATTCATCGACCATCATACTCGAAGCTTTTCTAGTTACATGGTCTTCATCATCATTAAGGTAATCATTTAAGTAAGGAATTATCATTAAGGTATGATATAATATGAAAGAATTTATGTAATTCCTGAACTATTTATTGAATACGCAAACTGAGCAATAATCTTTTATATTCGGACAATCGGCTAGAATGCGTACAGAAGAGTATATAAGAGTATGTCAAACGTCAATAAGTAAAACAAATGTGCGTCGTTTAATATAATTGAAGATAGGTGGCCAGTATTGAGCCCAGTGTTGCAATTAATTCATTTCAACATATTCATAGATAAAAAGTTACGAGATTATTTTTGATTATATCTTGTTTCAACCCATTGCAGAGCATAAGCCTCCTCCCTTTCACGCCATTCTTTTCTCTTCTGCGCCAGTCTTGTATAGGTTTTATCTACAAGATAAGTGGTATCGTCGACCTATCTTCTCATTGGTCCTCCCACACTTCGCCTGCCCTCTCTCTGCCACTACTCGGTTAGGAATGTACTCCGTCTACCATCACCAGATCTGGCTAATAATATCCATAAACTTACGTATGCAGTAAACTGAAATCTAAAAGATAAACAGTAATTAATATTGTTCCAGAAAAGACTCCGCCTTTTTCTATAAACTCAGCTAAATATAATGATAGCATTGAGTCAGAAACGAGTTACAGAGAGTATTCACGTAAGTGATTCTTTAAAGTAATATGTATATAGCAAGTAGTTTTTTTTATATCATAGGAGGTAAACGGACAGATGGATCACCTGATTTTAAGTGATCACCACCGTCCACAGACACTTGCAACACCAGGGGAGTCGCAAGTGCGTTGCCAACCTGTTTTGGGGGGAGAGAGGGAGTAAGGGAAGGCTCTGCGCTCTCACTGACCGAACGAAAGGCAACAATGCAAGCACTGTTACTTCACGTCGGTTTTCTGTGAGAGGGTGGTACCACCCCAGGCGAGCCGACCCATTCATGCTGAAACTAGTCATATCTACTTTTATTGTAATATTATCATTATTGCTTTGTCTTTGTAAAAAAGCGTTATGATTTGTAATTTAAATCATTATTTGGGTTCACATTTAACTTATTTTGATAGTTATATTCAGATAAGTTCATTTGTTTTCAAATTGTGCGCGTTCTGAGCAAGAAAATTTACGATTTTGTTATTTATTAGTTACTACCCACGACTTCGTTGTTTTATCTATAAGATAAAACTCAATACTAATTAAATACAGCTTTTTTCATTGAGTAATATATCTATTAGTCAAAAAAGAAACGCAATACTACTAACCCTACCTCTTTATTAGTGTGGCAGTAAGTACATAAACTGACTCCGTATGAAGCCAAGGCAGAACTGCTAAACTGATGCTTTTTTAATTGATTTGATAACACACGTGAGAGTAGAACTATCACATTGATCGTCTTTTGTTTGATTACCTTGTTCAAATTTTTCTACATAAAAACGGCTACTGGGACACTAACGCTTAGTAGATAGATATACTTTATCATGGAATTTTTCTAATCGATTTTGTTATAAGGAACAATTCAGCCATACGTTTTTTCTTGTAGGTTTAAATAACGCAGCACACCTTATAGAAGCTTTGAGAAGGCACCACTTGTTCCGACTTACCTTAAAAATATCGTCATAAGTTTACGTAATTTGTAAATATTATATTAATAATGGGATAGTTCAAATAGTGAAAGAATTGAAAAAATCCGTGCAGTGGTTCCGGAGTTCACATTCCTCATAGAAATAAACATACAACATACGTTCTGTCCTTTTATAATATTAGTCCATATAGATGTAGGTTGATCAAAAATGAATACTTATTCACTGATTTCTTAAATACATATATCAGATTGTTGTAATAAATATGATAATTTGCAATGTAGTTCGCCCGGCTGTAGTAGCCGCTATGCGAAGTTCCTGGTGGCTAGGCTTACGAGCATTCATGCTCACGCCGGTGTTGCGAGCCGTCGACAACGACGAACCTATGGATTTTTTAACAGAAGTACGACGAGTGATTGTCGTTTTTCTAAATATAATTACTAAAACTGTAACTGAAGATGTGCTCATAGATGTGGTCAATAACGCTTACAAATGCGTTTGTAGGTTAGTAGCTGTTGCTATTTCATATTATAATAGCTTACTAGACATCTACAAACATGGTTTTCCTATCGAAACCTTTTTTGTGAACATTTTTTTCCGTTTTTTTTATTATTGTGTTCTCAAGATTAGAACAGGTCACCACAGCGTAAATATCTATTACCAAGGAGTCATTCATAAAATATGCGTGCATATATGAAGGGGGAGGGGTAATGACTCTTACTGTGAGACGTTCGCAGCTCATCGAACAATTATTTCAGTTTCTCTCTCGATTCTTTTATATTTTGTCAGCATAGAAATTAATTCGTTTGGTTTTAGTAATTGTATTTTTACGTATATATTTGCACATGCGGGTATTTATCATTTAAGAAACATTCAAAAATAAAAATATTTGATTCCTATATGAATATTTTAATTTTGCTTAATATTAAACTGCTGAATATTTTATGCGTTACCCCGAACTTGCGCCTATATTCAGAGCGGTCAAAGCGATTTAACGAGGACTATAATATGTTAGTTTTTATTAAATATAGTTGTAATCATTACATAGTATAAAACAAAGTCCCCCACCGCGTCTGTCTGTCTGTCTGTTCGCGATAAACTCAAAAACTACTGAACGAATTTTCATGCAGTTTCCACCAGTGGATACAGTGATTCATGGGGAAGGTTTTAGTGTATAATTTGTCAAGGTTTTTTTTATAGTCAGGGCAGGACGGCGTCTGCCGGGCCCGCTAGTTAAATATAATTGTAAATATAATCGGGGGTGTAAAAAATGTGGCAGTTTAACCTAGGGGGGTTTGAAAAGGAATTTTTTTTCGTGACGTGTTTTGTGTACAGCTCCTAACCTAAAAAAACCGTAGTCATAATCATGGACAGTTATCAATAACTCGCTACTCCTGAAGATTGAGATGAAACGTCTCGTCTGCCAGTGCGTATATCCTAGAAGAGCTTCGGATCAAACTTTGGTATATTTTATAGGTTTTCCACCTCTCACCTGATGTTAAATGACGATGTGGTCTCAGGTACTAAACACACTGGGTGTTATTACAAAAAAGTTAAATACGTATTGAATACTTGCTTTAAAAAGGTTTGGATACTTACGTATTAAATGTACCGCGCTCGCCGAGCGCTCGACATGTTTCTCTTCTATCTCTGTGTAGTTAGATTAGGTTAGGCTTGTGAGCTAGGGAAAGGAGCGCCGGCGCAACAGCGATACGCCGCCGGGGAACCGGAAGCGAAAGGACAAGAGGCGGAGGCGCATTCCACCAGAGGCCTCCTTGAAGAAACCTCACAAGTAGGCTGTGTTTGGGGGCAGGGTAGGTTAGGTAGGTAGGACTCAGGGCTAGGATCGGGATGGGGCAGGGCAGGGGTAATAGTAGGCAGGGTAGTTTATGTGTGTTTAGGGCTAGAGTAGGACTGAGGGGCCTTCACGTAGGCCGAGGTGGGGAGGAGGAGTAAACCTCGGTAAAAAATCAACGGCGGGGTGACGGCGGAGCGGTCTTGCTTCTACGCTGCCAGCCGAACCCAGAGGGAAAGGGTCGGGGGGTCTGGACTCTCATTACACGGATTCGGCGGGCTGGAAGGCAGTCTTGCAACCGAACTGCCTCAGCCGGGTGTGGCGTAGGAAACGCCTGTCGCCGGGGGTGTTGCGGAGCCTGCTCACGCACCCCGTAACACCACCCATAAAGTGGCGTAGGTTGTCGTGGAGTTTTTTAGTCGATTAGAGGTCGACTTAGTTCAGGCCCTCCCCCGCAAGTATGCGTAGAGAGTTCTCCACGTTAAAAAAAAAGTTAGACTTGCGAAAAAGGATAACACGATATTGCCACGTCAGCCGTCGGTAAGCGCGGTGCATTTAATACGTAAGTATCCAAACTTTTTTTAAAGCAAGTATTCAATACGTATTTAACTTTTTTGTAATAACACAGACTGAGTCTAAGGCTTAATTAAATATATGTGTTTATAGAATAGATGCGAAGAATAATACATTCTTTAATAAACACTGTTATTAAAAATATTGCAGTGTGACATCAGCAGCAGGTGGGCTCGTTAATAAGGTATCAATGTTTGACAAAGACATGATGTTTCTGGTTGTTTTCGGTTTGAGAGGATTGAAACACGAAGATGAAGCCCAAAAAGCGTTACTATGCGCCTTTCAGTTGAAGGAAAACTTGAAAGATGAAAATATTATTTCAGTCTCTATTGCTGTCACTTCTGGTTAGTTTTACATCAAAATTGTAGCTTCCACGCTTTGTAACTTTTAAATCTAGCATATTATAGTATGGTACAGCACTTTCTTAGACTTTCCTTGAGGGCAAGCTAACTTTAGTTTAAAAAGGAAACGGAATATAAAGATGGATGTAATTACCACACGATGTTAGTACTCTATTAATTGTATAACGTAGCGTCCTAAAGAATAATGAATATTTAAAAACTTGTACTTCAACTGCAAGAGATACAACTTGCTTATACTGCAATACCCCCAAAAAAACAAACGGTGTAAAAAAACAAAAATAGTACTCCTATGGATAACGTATGAAATAGTACGTTTAGCATCAATAATCGGATTGTCAAAATATATGAAATATTTTATATTTACTTAGGTACTACATACTGTGGTGTTGTCGGGCATCTGCTACGTCGAGAATACACAGTTATAGGAGCAGCTGTAAACAAAGTATACAAATTGATTATGTTTGTTAGTCGTAGAGATTACGTACAAACAGAATACACTATATTTTTATATTTTATAGGTTTTATCGTTTGATCACAAGCTCGCTTGATGTTAAATTATGATTTGGTCTAAGATAGTAAGCATGCGCTAAACCCAAAGGGAACTGGCTTACAAGTGTAACTGATAAGATAAATTACTATAAATAGTATGTAGGTACGACACCTGTATATACAGTAGAAACTCGATTATCCGGCCCTCAGTTATACGGATTCGCGATTATCCGGACTAGCAACCGTGACCTATGTATTGTGCAAATTACCAAATACATACTGTAAACAAATTATTCCCATATACGTACAAAAATATTTTATATCATGATTAAGGCTGCAATATTTTAGTATTACATGATGTAATCTTAGAAAATTTGTATGTACTTACATAAATAAGTGCATACATCCTATGTTGGAAATGTATCTCTTTATAATTTCTTAATAAACATTGATTTCCATTGATATGTGTACGTATTTTAATAAACGCATAAAATTATGTACATATTATGTACTACATATACACAAAACCAAAGAAGGTTTGTCTTCTTCTTTTTCTTGTTTTGCCTCCGCAGTAGCATTTGCCAGTGTCAATGTTTTGTTTCAATGGACAGTACAACATATTTTACACAATAAGTGTCGTGTGATTATTTCAATTTTCCAACAAGATGGTGGCTCTCTTGTTAGAACTTTTCGAAGGGGTTTTGTGGCATCTCAGAATTCATTGTCTGTGGTATTATTTTCCATTCGCTTCACTTATGCACAATAACCGAACTGTATTACGTAAAAAACCCTCAATTTTACAAATATAGAGTCCAATAACACAAGATTATGAATAAAATACAAAAATCCACTACATGACAGACCAAAGTCCCGCCAAAAACTCAAGGAGGTCTTTCATACATGCGATTATCCGGACTTTCGATTATCCGAATGCCACAGACAACAATTAGTCCGGTTAACCGAGTTTCTACTGTAGTTGGATTACGGTGACGTCACACTTATTTATTACTAGCTGTGCCCGCGACTCCGTCCCCGTGGAATCTAATTTTAAAAAAAAGTGACTAATAAAATCATCTGTATGTATGAAGTCCATTTACTTATCCACTTTCCTCTCGTACTTAAGTCGCGACGTCATTAAAATTATAATAACTTTTGATAGAGTGAACCGATTTTAATGAAACCAAAGACTAAATGTTACTCCATGATTTATCTATATATTATGTGATTTATGTTTTTCTTGGTGAGGCTTTATCTGAAATGTATTTTATTTCTTATTCCAACACCCGCAACAATTTTTATCACAAAAATCTAAAAGGTACAGACACGTTAGATTTACATTCTTATTATATGTATAGGTTGCACATCGACAATGATTGTGTTGCTTTTTTCGTGCTCCGAAAGATGTGATAGGTAACACGCACTTAGACTCTCTTCTCAGAAGTATTAACCGATCACTCCTGCTTTAAGAGGTTCTTGAGTTTATTGTGCATCTATATATAAACAAGTAAAGAAAAAACGGCTTAGTACAATATTCTCCTCTGTCAATGGTTTTCTTACTTTAGTAGCTATTGAAGATCTTTAATTTTAAAATTGGAAAAACAGATTTTTTCCTTGATATTTAAACTTAAGGACTTAATTTATCATAGTCAAATTTTGATCAAACTGTAATATAGTACAATGATCACTTTAGGTCAATTCTTGTTTTTATGTCATAGCAGGCAAACGAACAGGTGAGTCATCTGATGTTAAGTGATCCCCACCGTCCATAGACACTTGCAACACCAGAAGAGTCGCAAGTGCGTTGCCACTGTGTGTTTGGGGGAGGGGGAGTGGGGAAGGGAGAGGGGCAGGGAAGATGGGTTATTCGGCGCCCTCACTAACCGAACGAAACGCAACAATGCAAGCACTGTTCACTTCACGTCGGTTTTATGCGAGAGGGTGGTAGTACCCCGGGCGAGCCGACCCATTCGTGTTGAAACCAGTAATAGCTTCAGCGTGGCTCTACCACCTTAAATTTGTTAAATTAAGTATTCCTTTTAGAACTTTGTATACATATATATATTCGGAATCGGGATAAAGGTACATATAATAAATTTATGTATTCGCCTTTGAGCTTCTGTTCTCAAATTATGCTTTTACGGTTAAAAATTAAATCCGGGAAAATTTAATTTTCTCCCGTTGTATTTTACTCAAATGCGTCCCCTTTTTCTTATGGTAGCAGTGCAGGATTTTGCAGTTAAGTATCTGAACTTTAATAATGGCAATACGAAATGAATCTATATTCTATGTTTGTTTTGTAATTTTAATTCGCAGGCAGCACGCTTGATGATGGCATACCAGAATAAAGTAACCTGTGATAAGGAAACATTTTTAAGAAGTAAGCTCGCTCAGGAGCATTTCAGGATTATGGAAACAAAACCTTTGAAAGGCATAGCTAAGCCAGGACCCGTTTACGAGTTCAATACCTCCGGGTTAGTAGGTTTTGCCTTAGAATGTAGTGCCGATATCTTATCATTAGGACTGGCTTTAATATATACATATAATAAGAATGTAAATCTAACGTGTCTGTACTTTTTAGATTTTTGAGAAAAAAATTGTTGCAGTTGTCTTGGAACAGGTAATAAAATATAACTCAATCATTTTTAGAAATGACTGTCTGTCTGTTTGTTTGGATACGCATCACTGCTAAAGTAATGGGTTTACGATAAAAGCTCATCATAAAACATACCCTTGACTAACACTTAGTCTTGGTTTCATTAAAATAGGTTCACTCTATCAAAAGTTATTATAATTTTAATGACGACGCGACTTAAGCACGAGAGAAAAGTAGATAAGTAAATTGACTTAATACATTCACATGATTTTATTAGTCACTGTTCTTTCACATTAGGTTCCACGCGGACGGAGCCGCGGGCACAGCTAGTATTAACTATACGGCTAGTTGTACTTGTAAATCTATTTTATTGTCTTTTAACCTACTTTATTGATTTCAACTGTTGCATCTTGTTTCTTCGTTGATAAGTGCATATTCGAATAGCTAATGACTCAAACCATGTTGTTTGCATGTCAATAGATTCTTGTCACTTTTCTTTACTTCTTTTCCTATCTTTTTACTATCAATTCCCAACACATGTGCGTAGTAATTATTTTAACTCTTTATTTTATATCCATACATGTAAAAGAATAACTGACTGACGAGAAAAATAACGGGCTTTCAAACAAAATTTCCTCTTTTCTTTTTCGAATTTACTACGCTATTGGCGTGACGGACATTCACAGCTTTAGCGAACACTTGAAGCACTTCACCGCCTGGCAACAAGCCCAAGGGTGCCAAATAGGCCGGAAAAAGATTTCATCCCCTTTATCACCTTAGGGGTTTAATTTCCAAAGATCCTTCCTAAGTGGTCATCTAGTGTAATTAGCACCCGTATGCAAATTTTCATGGCCTCGCCCCAGTAGTATTCTTTTATATAAATAGATAACACCCTAAAGATTCTATACGGAACTGAGAAACTCAATGTCCAGTTTTCCATTCAGTTGGGTAGAAAGACCATCCAATTTGCGACACCCTCTCCTCGGACGTAACGACGAATTGCACAGATACAAAGTGACTCTTCAAAATGCTATACAACAGAGAGATGAAAAGTTTACGCGCTATCGTGACCATAAGTTTGGGATTGCGTTTACTGTGAGTTTACAATTGTTTTGATTACAATGTATTGAGAAAACTAAAGCACTAATACTTATTTAAACATTGTAAAGGGTCCAAGATTAATCGGGAAAACGCGTTTGCTTGAAGAATGCCTGAATATAACTCCACATAATATTAAAGTGGAAAGGATCGTTCTTACTACCGACAATAAGGTGATTGTCTTGCATTATGATTAAGTTTCATATACAGGCTGAAAGTTTAGACAGTAGCAATATTTTTGGAGGACAGTCTACACTCGATTCTCGTTCTAAAAAAATAGGTATATGCTTTTATTGAGCTCCATAAGTAACTGATAATTCATTAAACTTATCAAGTTGGGTAATAACGCATAGGAGAAAACTATGTTTAGGTTAATTGGTTTCGCTTGAAAAACTACAACAATCTCTAAATAAATCTTTTGGTTTATTAAGCAGTTTCTTTAGGGTTTGATTCGTTGCACCTTTACTAGCAGGGAATGTATTACCCTTTACTCAATTGGATACGACAATTACATAGAACATATTATAATCATTATAACATTTGGCATTAGTGTGGTTTTAAAATTCATCTAACACATTGCGCGTCTATTTGATAGCGGACTTACGCGTGCAGCGGGACATCTGGAGTTAGAAACTCGACAGAAGAACTTGATAAACTACATTTTTGATAGGAAACAATGCAAATCGTTACATAGTAACACAAACATTATACAATCGCACATCGTGTTGTCACGTTACTCGCTCTCTAGCAAAAATCTACTATAAAGTATTTTAAGTGACCCTTGCTGGAGCGCCATTGGAGTGGCAATCTACGAAAAACGTAAAAGTATGTTTCCCGCACGCTATATTAAGTGAATATATAATTATGGCTTGAATATTCTTCGATATTAAAATATGATAATTTATTCCTAACAATTACGAGCCGAGGCACAGAATTATATAATTCACACAATATAATTGTTTTAGGCGACATTTGTTTTTTTTCGAAAAATACTAGCTAAAATGTGGATGGGGAGTTCTACGCGGTTATTACGCCAAAATTGTGAGAATAAAATAAGATTCAGGTACTTTTATTTAATAATCATTAAGTATAAGGAGTGTACTGTGTGCAGATATTAACTACACAACAGTCGAGAAAAATTAATAGGTACGGCTACAGTTGTAAACTTTGTAAAAGATAATTCGATATGCATCAAATAATCTAGAATCACAATTCGCCGAAATGTTTAATTCATCATGAATATATTATAATAAATTATTTTATACTATTCTAGCAAACGCTAACGACTTTGTCTATCTTTTTAATTTTTCGATCTTACATTACACTTTTCCTTGAGCTATCGTTATAAATTATAGCCTGTGCATTATTCTGATATAGAAGCTATATTACTGGAAAGTTTTATCAAAAATCGTTAGTGGTTATTGCTTGAAAGAATATAAAACACTCATCAGATAACACAAACTTCCTCGTTTACTATATTAATGTAGATAAGTCAATTTGGAATACCTAATTTGTGAAAATAATAATATGTTTTTAATTCACTTCTTAGCATTGACACGAGTTCTATAACTCCAACTCAGATCTATGCCATCAACATAATATTTGATTGTCGATTTCCACTACCAGAGACCTTTACATATCAAGGTGATATTTTAAGCGAGATCGGTGTGAAAAGTATAATTCAACATATATTTAAGAACGTAAGTTTTTATGTATTTATTCATTTAAATCTACGAGAACTTGTATATTTTAATACTATGTCGGACGTAGGTTAATTAAATTCCGTTAGAGTCCGGAGAAATTTATGTTATACTCGTACCGTCCAAAAATTATGTAGACACACTATAACACAATTACACTACAGTCACAGTAATATATCAACATCTAGCGCTTCCTTGTTTCTTTCTGTTCAGATTTGCTTCGAGATCTAGAATAGAAATCTCACAGGATTTTTTGTTTTCAAATGGCTAACTGCTCTTGGCCTAACAGGCCTTCACAGCTTCATCAGGCCTTATCTCTTACTAGCTGTGCCCGCGACTCCGTTCGCGTGGAGCCTAATGTAAAATAACAGTGACAAACAAAATCATGTGAATGTATTAAGTCAATTTACTTATCTATTTTTCTCTCGTACTTAAGTCGTGTCGTCATTAAAATTACAGTAACTTTTGATAGAGTGAAACGATTTTAATGAAACCAAGACTAAATGTTACTCGACTATATGTTTTATGATTTTCTTGGTGGGGTTTTATTGTGAATGTAGTACTTTTGCAGTGATGCGTGTTCAAGCAAACAGACAGATAGACAGACATTTCTAAAAATGATTGAAATGTATTTTATTACTTATTCTAAGATACCCGCAACAATTTGTTTCACAAAAATCTAAAAGTACATACACTTTAGATTTACGTTCTTATTATATGTATAGAAGATTGGACGCATACGTTTCAAATAAAGAGGGATGGAATATTCTGTATGTCTGAGGTTATTGCTAGAACTATTCGATAAAGTAGGTAAGAGACAGGCTATTTTAGAATCCCATTATATAGCATTCTCGCTGTCCAAGACTCGTTCTTTGTTAACATGAATCGAGTTTATATATACGTTGTACCAATACGAACATAAACTTAATGCATCACACCATTGTTCCTAATTCTTTCTGATGTATCTTTTATTTGTAACATAATTTTTTAAATCAATTTATATTTTTATTGCAATCAATCATATCGTTCTTCTGTAAATTACCTTAAATGATATCATTGCAGAATATTACAAAGTTTATGATTCTGGCCGTATTAGAAGCGCAATATATTGACAATGAATCATGGCGTATTCTCATTTATCTTTTGGAAGCAAAGACGTTTTTTATTTTGATGACAATTACGGAAGAAGAAAGGATGCTACGTAAGTTATTTCAGGACTTCAAGAGATTGAAGAGTCAACTACTTTTAGCACTTCCTAATTATTATTTCTAACTTGTCTTCCAAGGTACTTTATAGATTCAGGTATGCCTTCCATTAGATGGGCTTGTAGGTAATGCACTCGTGCAAGTCCGTTAACCTTTCAGCTAATGCAAAGGTCCAAGATGAAGTGCTTACGTGTTCCACAAGAACATCTCACTGATTCAGACTACAAAAGTAAGTCCCTTATGAGTGACCCACCTGTCATACGTAGTAAAAGAAATGCGAAAGCAATGCCTGTTCCCCAGTCAAAGGTTGATGAAGGAAAACCGTAGGGTTTTAGCCAATAAATGTCTGGCACAACCTACTCTCTTGTGCCCGGCGGAGAGTGGATAGCCAATGAAGGATTTCCTCACTTAAAAAAAAGTAGTTTACAGACAGTAAATATATTGTATATTCAAAAATGTTGATCAAATTATCTCAACTTTTCATTAAATTTATCATCCTTTAGTGACAAGACAAGGACAGTATTTAATCAATTAATTTATTTTTGTATAAATTCAGAATTATGGATATTGTGCGTTATCATACGAAGCGATCTTGTTACATTAGATACAGTAAAAGCAAAGCAAAGACCTCAAAAATGTAAGAATTTTTTGGTCCGGTCATTAAAATAATTTACAAATATAAGGGTGAAATTTAATCATGTGATTTTTATTTTATTTATTTATTTATTTGGCACAGGGAAAAACATATGTTAGCGGATTTCACATGTATGGTAGCTGTCAGCCACTTGGATTTACCTACACTTAGAAGCAACTTAACACTGCTTCATCATCATCGTTTACCCTTACCCCACCTAAGTAGGGTCGGCACAACATGTTTTCCTTTTCCAGTCTCGCCTATCAGATGTCATCTCAGTATCAACACCACACCATACTACACACCATCCATACCTTTTTCGGTCTTCCTTTACTTAACACTACTTATATTGTTTAAATATATTATTGAATAGAGTACTAAGATTCTGTTTTTAACATTTAACCTCCACATTTCAAGTTTTATAAATATATATTCTATTTTCTATGTCATGAAGAACCAAAAAGGTATGCGATGTACACAACCAGTCTAAAAAGGACCGCAGTTCTTAGTTTAAATATAGTAGGTAGAAGGAAGTAAGTACAGGTAGAATGATAAAGTTGGAAGGCCTCGTTTGTCACTACGTGTTGCTAACAGTATACCCTTCGATACAGAACACAGCAGCGGAAGCACTGTTGTTTTACGACATAAAAGATGTGTCGGTGTCGCTCCCTCAGTTGAACCTTGCGCTTGCTCTATCCATTTATACATATAATAAGAATGTAAATCTAACCTGACTGTACTTTTTGATTTTCATGAAAAATCTTGTGGCAGGTGTCTAGGAAACAGTATTAGAATACATTTCAATCATTTTTAGAAATGTCTGTCTGTCTGTTTGTGTGAACACGCATCACTACTAAAGTACTGAGTTCACAATAAACGCTCAGCAAGAACATCGTAAAACATATCCTCGGGAGTAACTTATTGTTTGTTTCATTAAAATCTGTCCACTCTATCAAAAGTTATTGTAACTTTAATGACAACGCGGCGTAAGTACGAGAGAAAAGTAGACAAGTAAATCATATTTTACATAAGCTTCCTCGCATACTAAGTCGCGGGCACAGCTAGTACATAATAATATCCATTAATTTTTTATTATTTATTTCTAGCAACGGCCAGAAATTGTCTTGCTAATGATATGATTGTCAAGATACACCTCAACGGGATAGACAGATGGTATCACGCGGCACTCGCCTGTCAACTACTCGATGTTCAAGCCATTCCTGCTGATTTGCAAAAGTAATGAGATTTGCAACTATTTTAGTATTAAAAATCGCTTAAAAAGCAAAAATCCATCTCTACATATAATAAGAATGTAAATCAAAGTGTCTGTACATATTAGATTTTTGTTAAAATTTGTTGCAGGTATCTTAGAATAAGTAATAAAATACTTTTAAATCATTTTTATGCCTGTCTGTCTGTATGTTTGAACACGCATCACTGCTAAAGTACTACCTTCGTGATAAAACGTAAGAAAATCATAAAGAATATCTTCGACATTTAGTCTTGGTTTCATTAAAATCGATTAGCTCTATCAAAAGTTATTGTAATTTTGATGACGATGTACGAGAGAAAAGTTTATAAGTAAATAGACTTCATATATTCAGATGATTTTATTAGGCACTGTTTTTTTACATTAGGTTTCACGCGGACGGAATCACGGACACAGCTAGTCTATACATATAATGAAAATGAAGTGTCTGTATGTAATATCAAAATATTTTTTTTTTACTGCTTGGGTACGAAAGTATACACGCTACTGATAACCAAAATGCTATTTTTAAAATTTTTGTCGGTCTGTCTGTCTGTTTGTTCCGGGTAATCTCCGAAACGGCTGGACCGATTTTGACAGGAATTTCACTGACAGATAGCTGAAATTACAGCGGGTTTCTTAGGCTACTTTAAATTAGACTAGCTGTTAACCGCGGCTTTGTCCGCAATGCTATCTTCAAAACGATTGGACCGATTTTCACCAAACTTTCACCAGCAGATAGCGGACATCATTTGAAGTAATTTAGCTTATATTAATTTAGACTAGCTGTTAACCGTGGCTTCGCCCGCAGTACTATCTTCAAAACAGTTCAACCGATCTTCACGAAACTTTCACTGGCAGATAGATGACCTTATAAAAAGTAATTGAAGCAATTTTAGTTTATGCTAGCTGTTAACCGTGACTTCGCCCGCAATGCTATCTCCAAAACGGTTCGACCGATCTTCACGAAACTTTCACTGGCAGATAGATGATCTTATATAAAGAAATTTAAGCAATTTTAGTTTATACTATCTGTTAACCGTGGCTTCGCTCACCGTGCTTTCTCCAAACCAGTTAGACCGATTTTCATGAGACTTTCGCTGGCAGATAGCGGACCTTATAAAAAGTAATTTGATTAATTTTAATTTAGACTAGATGTTAACCGTGGCTTCGCCCGCTGTGCTGTCACCAAAACGGTTACATCGATTTTCACTGGTAGATAGCGAACCTAATAAAAAGAATTGAGGTTATTCTATTTTAGACTAGCTGTTACCCGCGACTTTGTCTGCATGAAATTTAGCAAGATTTCAACTCATTCTTTATTTTTAATAAGAGAAATAATTATCAGCTTATTGTTTACAATTCGACATTATAATTATTAATAACATTAATGATATAGAGCTCTTCCTAAAAAGATCTTAGATTATAAACGTATTACGTAAAGAGTTCCATAATACAATTTCTTGCGGAACAGACAAGCGTTTATTTTTTGTATAGTCACAAAATCTTAATTATAATAATGGCAATGTATATTAAATGTAATGTAAATGTAAATCTTAATAATAATATTTTTAGTTATTGTTTCGTTAGTTCCTTATACAGTGTAAGTGAGCACTGAGGTAGTTATATGGTGGGTTAAGGTTCCAAATGTGTTGCTGATGACAAATCTTATTTGGCACGCTTTTTGTATTTATACATCTAATGTCGTCGTACTTACAATTGTCATTAAAGAGCGTTTCTGTAGTTGTACATAGTCTCACAATTCTATAATTCTTTAATACGATTTAAAAAAACGCGTGCGGAGCTGCGAGTACAGCTAGTATAAAATAAAATCAATTGCCGATTCAGATTAAGCGTATCAACTCAGAACAGCTGCACTTATTAGGGTGTTTTTGTTGTTGCCTGTGTAACTGTCAAGTATAAGTTTCTATGAAGGAAAAAGTTTGAAAAGCCGTACGCAAGAGTGAAAAATTAAGTACGAAGAGCGGTGTTAAAAAAGCGAGTGAGTGAGACATAATGAAGATTTTCAAAAATATTGACAGATTGACGTTCAGTTTTTAGTAGTCAATTTATTTCAATTATCATCAGCCTCTAAGTGACCCACAGCATGATCATAGGCCTCTCCCGAATGCGGGTACAGGCCAGCACACGACTTATTAGCGATTAAAAACTCTGGGGAGTTTTTGTCGGGATCTTGGTCTGTCATGTAGTGGATTTTATTTTTTATTCATAATCTTGTGTTACTTGACTCTATATTGTGTAAAATTGGTGGTGTTTTATGTGATATAGTTTGTTTATTGTGCATAAGTGAAGTGAATGGAAAATAATGCCACGGACCATGAATTCTGAGATGTCACAAAAATTCCATGGAAGGTTCTAACAAGATGGCCATCTTGTTAGTTCATTGAAATTATATCAAGAAACTTGTAATATCGATACTCACTTGACAATGGCAGTAATGGTCTACTAGAAGACTGGTTGCCGAAAATGGAATAGAAGAAGAACTTGTAATACTATTAACTACTCGACAATGGCAGTAATAATCTAAAAGATTGGTTGCCAAAAATAAAGTTAAAAAAAAAACTTTGAGAAATCTACAGTTTTATGTTTTCCCACATACGGTAGAATACTACAAGAACATTTCTCAGGTTCAAGTTCCCTTACGATTCTTTCCTTCGCCGTCAGCCTATAGTGTTATCAATTTAAATAAGTAAATGAGGGCGATTTGCGAAAAATTCGTTGGTATATGCTGTGGTTCGTACCTACATACGGACATCGGATTGGTATTCCACCGACCAAAGTCTAAACCATCTCAACTTTAATTCGTTACATGGTCATAATGTAAAGCGAAGATATATTTTCATTATCTTGGTATACTCGTGTGAAATAAGGATGGGCAGCTATATATTAATATCCTTAATATCTTTTCAAAAGAGTATTCTTTTGGTACATTCACTGTTAATAAACGAATGTGTCCATAGACAACAAAAAAAAATGTAAAATTTCTCATATAATTTATCACGCATTATTAGGTTAATAGAAAGTGCAAGTAATGGCTTGCCAGGTTGGATTCAGAATTTTGTTATATCATTGGTCCAACGGGGAGCTTTGTATGTACTAACGGTGACTCGAAGCGAAGCTCTGGAATCTGGCGCTGTGATACCTTCACCAACTCTTTTACAAAGAGCTGAATGTGACGTTAATCTTCAGAACGATGATCTTTATATGAGACAAACTAGTTCAAAAGTGAGTGCATTTTCAGTGTCGTATGTTTTTCTGTCATAAATCTTATTTAGGACTTGTTCAATCAGTGAACTACAGTCGACGCATTTTAAACGGAGTCGTCGGGCAATAAATGTCACTGACAGTAGGAATGTGCACGCAATGCAACCCGTTATCGATACTTTGCTACCTGCGCAAGCGGGGTCGATGCGTCATCGTGACCTTCATTAGCACTCTGACTCCTGATTGGCCGTTACGAGTAAGGGTTGTTGTTTTTCTATAAATATTAGATTTTTTGTTATGACACTCATTACATTACTTACGCTTTGTTACGCAATACGCACAATAGAGAATTTATTTTCTAAATTATTCTTATTAATACTTAACATAATTTAGCATATCGATCGTACCTATCCCGTTATTAATTTGCACCTCTACAATTCTTACGCACATCACTACTCCTCCCCGTAAGACTCGTAAGTGCGAGCGAGACAGACAGGTAAATATGATTTATGACCCGAAGCTTTTAGTTCATAATGCGTCGACTATAGTAGGTAGCTCTTCTTGGATTTATCGCTCTTGTCGATCTTGTTGATTTCAAATAAGTGACAAAAAATTCTTTGTGATTTCCAGAGCATTGAGAGCTTTATAAGCATAGTTAGTAAACAGGAAGGTGCGTATGCAATGCAAGATACAAATACTATACAGATGGCTGTTTTAGCTGAATCATACAATTTTGATGATATCAAAGTAAATATGACTATGGATGGTAATTGCCGTTAACGTTCTCGTGTGACAGTTTACTGTATACTTGCAAATATTATCTAACTCATTTATATGTTCAATTTAACAGCAGTTATTTTAAAAATATATGACTCTTTAACACCATTCGAAAAGATGTTATTAAAATGCGGTTCCGTGCTTGGTGAAGTATTTTCTAGAAGAATGCTTTTGCATTTACTACAAAGTGATTCTCCAAGAAAAGTTGCTGAAGGTAGCTATGTCTTATTATTTTTCTTAGATGGTTTTTTTTGTGCGAACTAGATATAGATTATCATTGTTCGCGTTTTGGTTTCGATTTCTATTGAAATAATAATAACGGACAGTTCTGTCACGCTTCTATAATACTTTTAGCAGAACGAGTATCGTATCAATGGATATACTAAAACCTAAATATCCTGAACTACATTAACTTTAGAGACATGTTGTATCTATCTATCTTTTGTATATATCTCAATGATGAGCAAACTGTTGCTTTCTAAGAAAAGGCTAAATGATAATCAAAATATTAACTCAAAACAACGAGAAATCTATGAACTCAAATTTTTGCCACTACATGACGCTAGAGGAATATTTTTCAACTTTTCAGTTATTGTCTCGATATTGGCTTCACTGTCATCAATTATAGATATAGCAGTCTAGTTTTTAAGATAGTAAATGGAAACGAATTGCAAATTTCGTATGTATATAGGCATGGTATGGTAGTTCAGTTTGGGGATATCAGCTCAATTTCCTCGAGGCTTGCCACTGTGAAGACTAAAGCATCGTGTTAGTTAAACTGAATAATATTTTAAGAGACTACAATGACTTAAACGGAATTAGAACTTAATGGTTTGAGGGTCGTAACAGCATTGTATGTAACGATTTCACATTTTGTTGTAACATCACCGATGACTAGAAACATGAGCAACATTTTAATTTGAAATTCCTTATCGATTAATGTTTAGCTGTGGCAAAGTTGTTTATGATACGCGTACTGGAATGCGAAGGAGGCGATTTTACTCGTGATACTTCGTTAGTATTGGTTCACCCAGCTCCAGTGTTGTCGGCTGCAGCGAAACCGTATTGCGTATGTCTGGGAACGAGCCAACCGCGTGAGTCTGGAAACAAAATAACTTTTATACAAATAACACCCCGAACTGAGTTGTTCTCAGTTTTCTGATTCGGCTATAAGTAACATAAGCAATCTTTATCGGTATTGCCTACTCTGTCTACTTGAAAATGACAGTTTATACTTTTAAAAAAAATAAAAAATAAATTAAAAAAAATAAAAAAGTAAATAAATGACGTTTTTATGTGAAAATGACAACTTTTTACTAATTAGATATGAAAGTATACACGCTACTGATAACAAAAATGCAATTTTTAAAATTGTTGTCTGATTTTTGTCTTGATACCAGTCTATCATAAAGAGGAAAGATTTGATTTCTAGTTTGTTATGAATAAACTCAGAAACTACTTAACTGATTTTAGAAATTCTTTCACGTATAGAAAGTTACATTATCAGCGAGTAATATGGGCTATATATTTTATTTTCAAAATCCTCACACCAGCGAAGCCGCGTGGAGAAAGTAGTATCGAAGCGATGATGTTTTAGTTGACAGCGTGTTCGGAGACCGCGTTGATGGATATAGGTTCGATTCCTAGCAACTGGGTCGGAGCTTTCGATGAAGAAAACAACGTGATGAAACCACGGCTTGCTGGTAGGGCCTTTTCTAAGTTGACTAGCAACCACACTACGTTGAAAATCTGTCGCCAAGTAGCTGTTGCTATGTTCCGGCAGCTGCACTTGAGAGCCAGCCACATTTTCATTTAATATCAGATAAAATTGTGGTCAGATATTAAACCTGTATAGCATAAAAAAAGTATTTCAAAAGTATATTTTGTAAAAATAATTGCAGCACACTGCAGGGACCTTCCAATGTATGCATTCTGCGGTTACATGAAATTTAGACATTCATTGTTCCGAACCACGACTTATGAACTATTGACTACCAGTCAAAAAGTTAGTATTTTACTATGCATATACTAGATTATTAAAACCAATACGGTGTTATTACAAAAAAGTTAAATACTTGGCTTAAAAACGTTTCGAATTAATGCACCGCGCTCGCCCGAGGCAAGTTCGCGTTATCCTTTTTCGCGAGTCTATCCTAACGTAACTAAAGCGAGACAAAAGAGGAAGCTGGCGAACATTCAGCGACTGCGGTGCATTTAATTCGAGACCTTTTTAAAGCAAGTATTCAATACGTATTTAACTTTTTTGTAATAACACCGATATAGTTTTAAAAGCGTGTGTATTTGCGTATGTGTGTGAAAATTCTTACGTAGTAAATTCGAAGACTAAGCGCACAAACAGATAGCGGATAGCCAATTCGTTTTGTACTATTTGTTTTTATTGAAAGCAATTTTTATCAAACTTTTGCAATGCATTAATTAAACACTTAATGTTCAATAATTACAGCAAAAAATCAGTTAAATGGTTTCCAAGAACTGAAACGTTACTGAAACTTGTAATGTTGAATATTGAATCTTTACAGCAGAAAATCGATCAAATACGTTTCAAGAATTAAAGCGCGCACACAAATATGAGGATAGTCAATTCGTTTTATACCTACTGTTTGTTGATAATCAAAGCAATTTTTATCAGAGCATTTAAAACGCGTCAGACAAACTCTTCAATATTTAATACTTACAGCAGAAAATAGTTTCCGAAAAGTAAGCGCGTGCAAACAGATGAGGATAGCCAATTCGTTTTATAGTGTTTGTTGATAATCAAAGCAATTTGTATGGGGTTATTTAAATCTCATTAATCGAACTCATTTCGAGTTTTGAACGTTTACAGCACGAAATGCACGCCCGTGCGCTGTTATATCTAGAACGATACACTCGTCGCTGCTTAACCTGTGGTTCTGAATGCTTCTCGAAGCTTTTGGGACTCCGATGTGATGACGTAAGTGATGGGAACACATATAGAATCACTTGTTCAAGTAATCTCATGTACCTACCAATGTACTTATTACTTCGAAATGATGTTGTTTTTCTTCATCGAATGCTCGGACGCAAGGATTTGAACCTATGTCGATGTGGTTTCCGACGCGCTATCAATCAAGCCATCATCACTACAAATCAACATAACAATTTTAAAAAAGTTGTCTGCCTTATCTGCTATTTGTTACGGCTAATCTCGGAAACGGTTGCACCGACTTTGCCGGGATCTTCATATTCATAGCTGATATTATAAGGAGTAACTTAGACTACTATTATTCTATAAAAAAAGGGGCCCACGCAAATATAATAATCTAAAGGATCTAAAGGAATAAAAAGGAAATCTAAATTCCAGTACAACGCGCACCTATATACTAAAGAAAACCCTTTGGCTAAATTTCAGTTCCGAGTTACAGCTTGTTATAATTAATGCGTTTCGTATTTCTTATATACACACATCAAAAAAGTCTAAGCAACATGCGTGATATTACAAATTTTACCATTTATATTAATTAATTTCTAAGTATTTACTCAAACAAAGTGCGTAGGTAAGTAAACTTTTTTGTTATTGATGACATACTGGCTGGTTGTAAAAAAAAATTTGATTATGTTTAGTTTTTTCATAAAATTCAAATGACTGCGAATTTGTTTGAATTTAAGTGCGTTTTAATTGCTACGTTTAGTCTTGATTTTATAATTTTACCAACCATTTAAATAAAGTTAGCGACAAAATTGAATTGTTAGATATTCTTTACGTCATGAAGCGACGTCATTTGATGGCAGATGAAATGCAAAGAGCTGTAGGGATGTTGCAAGCGGGAAGTAATCAATCTCAGGTATCTCGACATTTTGGCATTCATAGAAGTGTTATTTGTCGTCTTTGGCAGCGCTACAATAATACAGGAGAACCCGCTGAACAGCATCCAGGCCGTAAAAGGAGTACAACCACTCGGCAAGACCGGTACATACAACTGACTGCAAGACGCCAGCCGATGTTAACCGCTCGAGAGATAAGTTTGAGGCTACAAATTTCAAGTGGTGTTGATGTAAGTCCTCAAACTGTGCGAAATCGACTGCATGAGTACGGCCTACGAGCTCGACGCCCAATCAGGTGCCCACCGATACGTCACGGGAATCGCGCTCGTCGATATGAATGGTGTAGAGAACGCATAACATGGACCCAGGAACAATGGGATAAAATTATGTTTTCCGATGAGTCGTGATTCGGGTTTAAGCCTGATACAAGAAGGGTGCGAGTGTATCGTCGGCCCGGAAATACTGAAAGGCTCAGGTGCGTTCAGGAAGTTCATCCATACAGCGGCTCAACAGTTATGTTATGGGCGGGTATTATGAAGAACAGGTGAACTGAGCTCGTTTTTGTAAATGGAAACATGAATGCTGAAAATTACATTGAGGATATTCTCAGACCTTATGTCTACCCATTTGCACAAACCTTTGGCTCCGATTTTAGGTTAATGCATGACAATGCGCGTTCACATACAGCTCGGCGAACCAGTGAATACTCTGCAACGGAGAACATCCGGGTATTGCCCTGGCCTGCACAATCGCCAGATCTCAACCCCATCGAGCACGCATGGGACATGCTCCAGAGACGTGTTTTGAAGGACTTGGACGGAGCGACAACAACCCAACAGCTGAAGGATTTGCTACAATTCCATTGGGAGCGAATACCGCAAGATGACATAAACAGTCTCATTAATTCAATGAATAATCGTTGCCGACAAGTTCTGAATAGCAGAGGAGACCATACTTTGTATTAAATTGTTCTATTCTTTCACAATAAATACATTTTCTTTAGAAATTTCATTATGTAAGAAAAAAGTTTAGTTTCTTATGTATCTTAGTTTCTACAGTATATTCTAATATTGTTCATTTCTGTTATTAAAAGAACTTATAAAGACAACAGCTGTTATTTTTACATCATAGACCCCTAAAGATATTATTTTAAAAATAAAATACAACGTTATAATGTGAAGAACCATCCTAAAATTGAAATTAGTACATGTTGCTTAGACTTTTTTGATGAGTGTATATTCCATGTTAAACTTCTATAATATGGGCTGTAATTTCATGCAGTATTTAAAGAAATCGAACGGATTTTAGGGTTTGAAAGATGAAAGCGATGATTTAAAGCGTATCAAACAACAGATTTCCGCTTTAAGCGCTGAAACAAGAATACCTGGTGACCAGGAGGTACCGGGATTTGTACGTGAGAATAATCATTTTTCATCAGTAAGTTACATATATTATGTTGTATTTAAAAATACTCAAATATCCAGTATTATTATTTAAAGTATATATTAATGTTTAAAATATATATTAATTTAAAATTTAGGAAAATTGTGTTCTCTATTTTTCTTTAGGCGTTGATTCTGTTCCTAGAAAAGTGAAACTATATTTTCATCTTATGATTTTCTGTTCTTCACAGACAAACATGGATATTTCGAATTTTGAGTTGTTACACACTAAAGGAAATTTAACCAATCGCACGTTAGGCAAGTTATTTATTTTTACTGAATGTGATATTTTATTATTTATCTATAGTTTTGTTTTTACGTCAAGGACTTAAAACATTAACGATATTCTTTAACATAAGAAACGACTTAAATTCATGATAACTAAGTATATTTTACGATTTAAGCTTTGAGCAATGTAATTGAGTACGAAAGGAAATAATATGGTCCAGTGACAATTTTTGACGTGACTGTAATCATTTTGGACGCTCTGAATATAGCCGTAAATTAGGGCTTTTCGTAATATAGTCAACAAGTGTAATATAAAACAAAGTTAAAGAATTATAGGAATCCAAAACTGGTATTTATTTATCTTCAAATTGTCTCCATGTTATATATATAATGTAATATATGTTTCGAGAGATCGGTCAAAAGTTTCTATTGCTTTTTTTATATATTTTTTTAAATTTTACTAAACGACGATATGAGACGAGTTTGATCCCTTCGATTGCTCTGAAACGGCTAAAATTATCTTCGTAAATTACTTGTATTTGTTATTGAATCGCTTCGTTTTACAATATCTTGATTTTATAACTACGTTTCCTGAAATTTTATGGGATTTATGCGTTTTGAAATAATAGTAGGATATTATTTTCACTGTAATCATGTCGTAACTACATAGCCTATATAACCCTTTTACTTTATGATTATCTATTCATGTCAAATTTTATCACTACTGATTAGAAGTCTCTATGTAATCTGGATAATACTATCAGAAGTTTTCTATCTTTCTGTAAAAGTCTTGTTCAAATTGATTTAGGCATTTTAAGATAAGCCAAGACAAAGAACATATATATAATTATCTTTTATTTCTTAAAAAGGCTGAGATTATTTAAAGAGCATTGTTGAGTATTCCGTTACTCTAAAACTTTGAGAACCGCTGATCCAAACTACCATCGTTATTGCGTAGACATATTTGTGTGGGCTAATACTACACAAGCAAAATTAAAGTCCCGTCGAGCGGTATGAGTAACGTAACTAGAAAAACAATTAAAGTTGTCCATGCCATTTCAGTGAGCAAAAGTCCAAGACATTCAGTGGTACACATCTATCGAAAAACTAAACGAGTCAGGTCGTTCTCGTCGCTCGAATTGGATAATTGTGAATGTCTGACCATTTTATTATCTGCCTACTGTCAGATTATAGAACATTGCCGTGGAGCTGGTACCTACATTTTTATTACTTTAATATTTTCAGTTAGTAGGTTACAAATAAAAACTCATACGATTTTTCAATTGAGATGTTTAACGTCGAGTTAAAAGTATATTTATATGTATCTATAAATAAAAAACAATTGCCGAGTGTATATGAGCGCGTGACTTCAGAAGCCGCACCTTTCTGGTTAATTGTTTTTATGTTGATTTCCAATTGGTAGGGTTAGGACAAGGGAAATTTGGTTTATAAACGCCCATATAAAAAGTGAGTGAGTAAGTGAGACAGAAGATTGTATGGAGATTTTCAAAAATATTGACAGATTGATGTTCATTTTATTTCATTGCATGGTCGTAGTGTAAAGGAAAGATTAGGTTTTTTTTTGTTACTACACCAGTATGAAATAAGACCGGATGTTCCACCCTGATAATACAATAATCCTTGACAAACGATATACCTAAACCTTCCCCACGAATCACTTTATTTGCTGGTGAAAACCGCATAAAAATCCGTTCACTAGTTTTTGAGTTTATCGGGAACAGACAGACAGAGATAGAGACGTGGCAGAGGATTTTTTTATAATATATAGTGATATTTTTACAAATTTATTTATTTACAGTAGGTACTCGGCTTTTGATTTAGTAGGTCGCGTTGGTGATAGGACGGCGATAGTCGGGTAAACTTAGTTTTGTATAGCGTCATCTTTGTCTATCGCTGTCATGGCGCTGTGCGACAGAAAGAACGCTTTACAGAATCGAAGCAAGCCGATCTTAGACGGATGTCTCTTTCTTCTTCCCGACGTGCCAAATGAAATGTCGATTACTGTTGCAATCTTCAAATATTTAAGCTGGTACTTCATAAGTAAAGTCATATAGTTATTGTCTCATCTATTCTTGTTCAGTCGACCTTGAAGACGGTTTTCAATGAATTTCCAGGGGAATTTGAAAAACTTTATGACGCCTACTTAGAATACGCCGATATTAGTTTAATCAATTTAAATGTACCTCAAGCGATTCGACTATTGTATGAAGCTGAAAATGTTATAACGGTAACAATTGTTTTATCTATTCTATACATATAATAAAAATGAAGTGTCTGTATGTAATATCAAAATAATTTTTTTTTACTACTTGGGTACGAAAGTATACACGCTACTGATAACAAAAACGCAATTTTTAAAATTTTTGTAGGTCTGTCTGTCTGTCTGTCTGCCTGTTTGTTCCGGGTAATCTCCGAAACGGCTGGACCGATTTTGACGGTAATTTCACTGGCAGATAGAAAAAATTACAGCGGGTTTCTTAGGCTACTTTAAATTAGACTAGCTGTTAACCGCGGCTTTGTCCGCAATGCTATCTTCAAAACGGTGAAACCGATTTCCATGGGACTTTCACTGACAGATAGCTGACTTTATAAAAAGTAATTTAAGCAATTTTAATCTATACTAGCTGTTAACCGTGACTTTGCCCGTAACGTTATCTACAAAGCGGTTTGACCGATCTTCACGAAATTTTCACTGAAAGATAGCTGATCTTATAAAAAGTAATGTAAGGAATTTTAATTTATACTAGCTGTTAACCGTGGCTTCGCTCGCAACGTTATCTCCAAAACGGTTGGACTGATCTTCACAAAACTTTCACTGGCAGATATCTGACCTTATAAAAAATAATTTAGGCAATTGTAATTTATACTAGCTATTAGCCGTGGCTCCGCAGTGCTATGTCCAAAACGGTTACATCGATTTTCACGGGACTTTCACTGGTAGATAGCGAACCTAATAAAAAGTAATGGAGGTTATTCTATTTTAGACTAGATGTTGCCCGCGACTTTGTCTGCATGAAATTTAGCAAGATTTCAACTCATTCTTTATTTTTAATAAGAGAAGTAATTATCAGCTTATTGTTTACAATTCGACATTATAATTATTAATAACATTAATGATATAGAGGTCTTCCTAATAAGATCTTAGATTATAAACGTATTACGTAAAGTGTTCTATAATACAATTTCTTGCGGAACAGACGAGCGTTTATTTTTTGTATAGTCACAAAATCTTAATTATAATAATGGCAATGTATGTTAAATGTAATGTAAATGTAAATCTTTATAATAATATTTTAAGTTATTGTTTCATTAGTTCCTTATACAGTGTAAGTGAGCACTGAGGTAGTTATATTGTGGGTGAAGGTTCCAAATATGTTGCTGATGACAAACCTCATTTGACACGCTGTTAGTATTTATATATCTAATGTACACGTTACATGTTACTGTAAGTGGTGTGCGTGTCGTACTTACGATTGCTTTTAAAGAGCATTTCTATAATTGTACATAATCTCACAATTTTATAATTCTTTAATACGATTTAAAAAAATCGCGTGCGGAGCTGCGGGTACAGCTAGTTACTATAATAATTTTTAATGAGGTCATTATCCACACTCACATTATAAATACGTAAATAACATTGTCTGTTTGTTGCCTTGTCGCCATTAATCTGCTGTACCGATCGCAAGGAGAATTGTCGTAGGTACTTATTAATATTTTTCGACCTGGAGACGAAGTTGCGGGAAATAACCAATATATGTAAGTGCATCTGTACAGAACGGCGCATTTATATGGTTAATCTTTTTTGTTCTGCTGGGCGGGCAGCTTGTATTATTTTTTTTTTCAAACTGATTTCGCTATTAACCTGGCAAGGTCTTAACAGCTTCACTGGACTACTAAGGCGAGCGCTTAAGGCACTCAGCCGATTTTATTTGACAACTAGCGCAAGGGTGCACGGTACACCTCGGTTTGGGCTGTTGCCTGATACATGCAATTCACGACCTATCTGAGCTAATCTAAGCTAAGCTAACTATTCATACATATATGAAACATATATGTGTACCAAGCATACATACCTCAACAACTCTTATATATATTTCGTATAGGATAATTTTCTAAACTACTTCAGTTTGATAAGAGAAAAAATAAAACCCTTCCACTCGCATGTGTAAGAGTGTATGCATGCACGTGTGTGGAGGTGACATGTGTAATGTTGTCGCAGTGATGTAAGATTTTGTGTCGCTGTATCGCGCGAGCAGCGCACTCAAGGGCTCCACGCCGAGGGAACGGACCTAGACTTGAGCCGCTGCCGAGTGGGGCCTAATCTACTATACATCTTGTATTATTTGATGCTACAGTACTTCTATGATTAAAATAGACAGATCGCCGGAATTAATAATTGTAATTTAAAAAAATGCATTTTATTATAAATTTTTAACCTTGTACGAAGTTCTTACAACAACCTCTAGCTATGGTGTTTTTTATTTTTAATTGTGTCCTTGGAATGTACTATAAGAAAATTATATCTCTGAAAACGTACCTTTTACATTTGAATTCAAATGTACAGAAATATCACTATTTTCTAAATTGTATGATTCCGAAACTAAGCCAAAAGATTGCAGTCGTTACAGTTAGGTCATCGGAAAAGGAGTTCCTTTGTGATTTTAACGTACAGTTGTGACCATTTATAGAGAGAAAATGTACCTGATGATAATATATGTAAGCGTTGGGTACAGAAATTTCGCTTGGCAGCGATATACTCAATGCGTGGAGTGTGCATGCTGGAGTCTGGAGATATCAACGAGGCTAGGGAACAATTGTTCCTCGCTATGAAACTTTACGGTGTTCCATTTCCAACGTCCAGGTAACATTTCCTTATTAAATATTATAAGGAATTATTTTAGTTTTGGTGATGAGGTTCGCTTCGGTTATTTATTAGTTATTATTTATTTAACTACTAACAATAATCAAATATAAACAATTATTATTTCTACTGTGTATATCGTCCATTAAATAGTAAAATGGCCCAACCTATTTTTTTTGTAAGATAAATAAAAATTGCAATATACTTTTATGTAAAAATTGGCGGTTTTCTCGATGATGCTCATTCGTAGTAGGATGGTTCACAGTCTACTTAAATGTATATCGAAAATTTTACTAATTATGTAAAAAAATACACTATATTCGTATTGATTCACGTTAGTTTTCTTATAACGGACGATATATACTTCGATTGAGACTTATACTTGTTTAGCTATTAATTAACTGACTCTCTGGATAGTCAAGTATTAATTCAAATTATTTATATATTTAACTAGTGTTGCCCCCGCGAACTTCGTTTCGCCTTAATATGATTTTTTTCTTAGCCTACCTTTTTGGTAGATACATGCAAATATATGGAACATTTGCTATGCGACCCCATAGAGACTGTTCGCTTTTCAGGAATACAAACTGAGAAAGCGAAATATTTAAAGCGAACTGCAGTAAAATGGTAAAATGGCATGCGCCAAATCAAAAATAAAAAAGCGGATTCGTTCAAGTTGCTAATAGCAATTTGACGTTGCGTTCATAATTACAGAAAAAGAAAACTGATATTTAGGTTTTTCCGTGCAATTTTTCCAATTTTACTCTTCATAAAAACCTTCCTCGGAGGAATCAAGGTATAAATCGGATCAAAAATTACTCGATATGGACCAGCCGTCTTCGAGTTTTGCGTTTAGCAACATATTTTGCGATTCATTTTTATTTATATAGATAACTAGCGGGCCCGGCAGAAGTTGTCCCACCCTAATTATAAAAAAATTAAATACCAAAACGTGCCCCATGAATCACTTTGTCTATTGATGAAAACCGTAAGAAAATCCGTTCAGTCGTTTTTGAGTTTATCGCGAACAGACAGACAGACAGACGCGGTAGGGGACCTTGTTTTATACTATGTAATGATAATAAATAAACTTCATTTAAACAGGATGTTATCGTTAAAGTTCATTTTCTAATTTGACAAAAATAACAACTGGGAAATCTATTTCCAAAATGTATTTTGCATGTTACAAAGAACATATGTAAATATATATTTTTTAATTTACTTTCTAAAATATATAAAATGAAAATATATGATCATGAGTAACTTCAAAAGGAAGAAATACATTGAGATTACATTATTGCAGATATCGGGTACGAATGTGCAACACAAAGGCCACGTTTCGCCAATTTATGGCGCTGTATATCGTTCCCAATTTACTCGTAGGCAGAAACGTTGGCGTCGTCGGTTTTTTTTATGAAGACATCGCTGTGACATTGAACAGACTGTATAGATTATTTACCGTAAGACGTTTTTAAATACTCTGTTCTAAATTTGGCATACTCTAAGTAATGTTTTGGATTAGGCTTTGACTACGCATAGATTAACGTAGGTGTGAATTTTCCCAAATGACTCGGAGCTTTCGTAAAGGAAAACATGATAATATAACTACTGCATGGTGTAGAAGTTCTGGCAGCTGCATTTGAGAATCAGTCCAGTCAGGTTTAGCGTATTGACCATCATGGACCCCATCGTCATTTAACATGAGATGAGATGGTGATCAAATGCTAAGACCTATACGGTGTTATTACAAAAAAGTTAAATACTTGCTTTAAAAAGGTTTCAAATTAAATGCACCGCGCTCGCCCGAGGCAAGTTCGCGTTATCCATTTTCGCAAGTCTAACCTAACGTAATCAAAGCGAGACAAAAGAGCAAGATGGCGAACATTCAGCGCGACCGCGGTGCATTTAATTCGAAACCATTTTAAAGCAAATATTCAATACGTATTTAACTTTTTTGTAATAACACCGATAAAGTATTTAAAAAAATTATGCTTTGCGTTTAATGTTAAGAGGTCATTGCTGTTCAAAATAATTACATAGTATAAAACAAAGTCCCCCACCGCGTCTGTCTGTCTGTCTGTTCGCGATATACTCAAATACTACTGAACGGATTTTCATGCGGTTTTCACCAGTGTATAGAGTGATTCATGAGGAACGTTTTGATATATATTTTGTCAAGTATTTTTTTTTATAAACAGGGCAGGACAACGCCTGCCGGGCCCGCTAGTTATATATAAACAATCTGAAAGAGTTAGCCTTTAGTTATCCAAGTTTTTCAGATTCTGCACAGGTTCTATTGTCTAAATGAAATAGGAAATTATTTAGATAATATAATTAATTACTATAGTAATATTCTAATAGGTACGCTAATACGCCACGGGACTATGACGAAACTGACTTGGGGAAGCCATTTTGTTTCAATGATATTAAGTTACTAATAATGGTAATTATAGTTAATAGTAATAACCAAGAAGGTATAAAATGTTGTTTTTGGAAGAAGAGCATGGTACGATTTATCTCGTAGTTATATTTCAAACTTAGTAATTATATTCCAAATTGCAACACAAGTTCATTTAAACCAAACCTAATTTTTTTCTCTTTTCCTGAAGCCACCGATCTATATTTACACGATATATTGCTTTGCTCGTAGCTTTATCGTAGTATAGCAATTAGAGTTTACACAAAGGATAAAATAACTCGTAGTGGGTCTCCTGGACAAGTTCACAGACTACGAGATGTGTCGTTGTTGGCAATCAACGTCTTAAAAGATAATGACTGCACTTGTAGATCGGATCAAAGTTAATTGACTTTAAAAAGGATAAGGTTCTTAATTTGTTTTTTTTTTAGAGTTTGTTACCTCAGAACTTCATCATTTATAAACTTAGTTGGCAAATCTTTTTTTATTGGAAAATGGATATTTTTAAAGCGGGTTCATTTTACTTTCACTAGCATTAGACCTTGGATTTCGACAACACACTATGGAACATCTTTAAATTGAATAGGAAATGTGTTGTGGTAAGGTATTTGCAGGTTTATGACAATGTAAGGCTGTATACCTTATTTTTTTGTCAGGCTCTATACCTAACTATGGCCAAGGTCTCGTGCATTTTTTAGAGTAGATCTTTTAGAAATCGTTCTTTATTGTTATAATTGTTATACAGCTAAGTGTTAAAAGATATAATGAGATGTGTAAAAATAAATATATGATATTTAACAATGACTCGCCTCTTTCTAAAGATAATTATATTAATCGATATAAGTTATACTTACTGTTGCTACTGATTTTATCATATAAAAATATACAGGAATGTAAAGAAGCAGAGAATGCTACATTGGCAGCAAAATGTTCCTTAAACTATGCTCTTATCACAAATTCTAATTTCCGTGTCATTTGTGTCTCGTATGGAAATTTGATAACGACCTATCGCCTCAAACAAAAGGTAAGATAAATTTATTACTATTTAAAAAAAGATTGTGTGGTTTTATGAAACCACGGTAAAAGTGAAACTTTTTTTCACAATATAGACATTTAGCTAATAATAGTCTATACACTACACGGTCAGCTGCTGCGAACTATAGGCGCCGCCATATTGGCCCTGGCTGCTCTGACGAGCGCCTTTCACTTTATCCCTACTCCGCGGCCGACCATCACGCGACATGCAACACACAGACGAAAAAGTTTGAGACGATGTAATAAAAGTTTCACTTCAAAAATCTTTCATTATTTGTTGTTTAATTTCGCGCATAATAAAAGGATAATGAAACACTTTTATATAGGTATATACAACAATTGTTTCTAATAACGTATCTGTATTAGAACAGTTTTTAACGACATAAAATGTAAGCTCAACTTATAGATAAATATAGAAACAGTTACCTAAATTGTATACAGCTTTTGTATAACTTTCCTTAGTTGTCTTTATCTTTAACAGCGATTAGAACTCATAGAGATCGAATATAAATATTAATTGATACAATATATATTTTAAATTTTCAGTTTTCCAAGTGTATGTCGTTAGAGAAACGCGCAATGGAGACATGTCACCGTAAAAGGGGACAATTAGATGTAACGGAAATAGATGCGGTGTGCTATATGTACACGAGTATATTTTTGTTTTAGTTAGTATTTTTTTTTATTTTACCAATTAGTTTATATCTTTCGTCTTTCCTTTACACAAAATCTGTTACATTATAAAGTATTAGAAAAAAAAGCAGTGGTTGTATCAGTGTGTACACACGGAGGAAGTGAAAATTTGGCTTATGTGTATTAAATGATATATATGAGAGTGCTCCTAAATTAAAAAATTATACGTGGTCCCGTAGTATAGAAAATTAACTATATATTTACTCATTTTTGTATACTACTACACCCCCTCTGAGTTTTATGCTTACTTACACAATACAAATACATTACTACTTTACGTATAACGCGTAACGCAAGTTATTCCCTACCTTGCAATGAGAAATTCACTTCACAAAGACTTCTGTTTACTAAGCAGCTAACATTATCTATATCTATACATATAAAAAGAATGTAAATCTAAAGCGTGTGTACATTTTCGATTTTCGTAAAAAAAATTGTTGTGGGTGTCTAGGAATAAGTAGTAGAATAAATTTCAATATTTTTTAGAAATGTCTGTCACTCTGTTTGTAACACGCATCTCTGCTAAAGTACTGGGTTCACAATAATCAAGGAAATCGTAAAGCATATCCTCGGGAGTAACTGAATGTTTGTTTCATTAAAATCGGTCCACTCTATCAAAAGATATTGTAGTTTTAATGACGACGCGGCGTAAGTACGAGAGAAAAGTATACAAGTAAATGAACTTAATACATTCAGATGATTTTATTAGTCACAACTATTAATACATAAAGACCGGTGAAGCTGTGAAGGCCCGTCATCAGCAGTTAATCATTTGGAAACCAAAAGTCCTGTGACAGTTTTTGACAGTGAAAAAGTCACTGTTTTTTACATAAGCTTCCAGGCATACGAAATCGCGGGCACAGCTAGTACTAAATATAGCGTAATTACTGATAAGGCATTTACGATACAATTGTGGAGGTGAGAATATAAATAGAACTGTTTATTACATTTTAGTGTTGAGTGGGGGAAAAATATGGAGAGCTTAAAATTCGGTTTGTCAGTGATGCACATGATGCCAAATGTAAGGGATTTGAATACGCGTCGAATGTTAGTACTTTGGATGCTAAAGCTGCTGATTGCAGATCTGAGGATCCATGACATGGTCACGATAATGAGAGAGTTTTTCTACATGACGGACCATTACGATTTAAGTTGTAAGTATGAATACTCGTCTATCTCAACGTTTTATTAATATTGTGTTTACGGAGCGAAGGTTTACATCTCATAAATTCTAACGCAAAACATTTTATCTATACTAATATGATAAAGAGATAAAGTTTGTGAGGTTGTAGGAGGTATTCTCAGGAACTACGGGTCCGATTTGAAAAATTCTTTCAGTGTTATATAGCTCAATTATCGAGGAAGGTTATAGGCATATCATCACGCTAAGATCAATAGGAGCGGAGTAGCAATGAAGAATGTTTCAAAATCGGGTATCTTTTCCTATTGAGAGCTTCCGCTGCGTGTTAGCGTGTTAGCCCAAAATGACTATTCCACGCAAACGAAGTTGCGGGCAGAGGCTAGTCTTCTAATATAAATAAAATAGCTTCTGCCAGCGAGTTCGTCCTCGTGGAATAGTTACTTCGGGCTAACTAACACGCGGCGGAAGCTCTCAAAATGGGAAAAAACGATTTTGAAGCATTCTTCATTGGTCCTCCGATCCTATTGGTCTTAGCGTGGTGGTATACATCATTCCTCGATAAATGAGCTATGATATTTTTTTTTTGTTTTACGTTTTAGATACTTGTCAAATAGGCGCAGTCGTTCTCAAGCTATGCGCTTATGCAACTGATTTTATATTAGACTCATCATGTGTTTTTATAAGCCTAGCGATATTGTGGCGTTTGTTCCACAGCTGAAACTTGGTATTATTTTTACGCAATGGTGATACTCCTCGACACCGGGTATTGTGTAGAATCCTATGAGACATGCGAGAAGTTCTATATGAAAAAGGGTGATGCGATACTGCGTTCCAAAACTCCTGAGGCGGTTTGGAATTTTATTGTTAGTATGTGGCTCGTGTAAGTTAAAAGATTTTTATAAGAGTACTAAATTACGACAAAACGAACTATCCCCAATTTCTTTTATTGATAACACTAAGGCTCATCAATAGCTACTAAACGGAAAGAAATAAAGAAAATCGGCTGAAAAACAAAGGAGGAAGATGTATTTAACTTTCTTTTTTTTTAAACTTGTTCGGCATAATGACTGCACGATACCTGATAGAAAGTACAGTACAGTCTATAAATAACGGCGACTGTCAGTGTTAAATAGTAACAGCACTCATCGCTATCATGCCAACCTGCAAAACCAACTGTTTTGTCTCTGCCTATTTATATATCCATACTAATATTATAAAGCTGGAGGGTTTGTTTGTTTGTTTGGTTAAACGCGCTAACCTCAAGAACTACTGGTCCGATTTCTTTCAGTTCTTTCATTTCGATTCTTTCAGTGTTAGATAGCTCATTTATCAAGGAAGGATATAGGCTATATATCATTACATAGTATAAAACAAAGTCCCCCACCGCGTCTGTCTGTCTGTCTGTTCGCGATAAACTCAAAAACTACTGAACGGATTTTCATGCGGTTTTCACCAGTGGATACAGTGATTCATGGGGAAGGTTTATGTATATAATTTGTCAAGATTTTATTTATAGTCAGGGTGGGACAGCGTCTGCCGGGCCCGCTAGTAATCACTAAGACCAATAGGAGCGGAGCACCAGTGAAGAATGTTTCAAAATCGTTTTTTTTTTCCTATTGAGAGCTTCCACTGCGTGTTAGTGTTAGCCCAAAGTCACTATTCCACGCGAACGAAGTTGCGGGCAGAAGCTACTAAAATAAATGTTTGAAAACTAACTGACGAAAAATGACGTATTTCCATACATTTTAACATCTTAGGTATTGAATTTCAAAAAAAATTTCCTTAGTGCTTAAAGTGTAAAAGCAATCCGTGTGCAAAATTTTGGGCCCTAGACCCAGTAGTTTAGGTTGTTTGTTGCTATTTCAGGCAGTAAGTCACTCCTCTATGTATATGCCAGTAATAATAACATAGGTCGTGTATGGTATTTGTGCCTAATAGGCTTGTAGCCACCATTCATCAGATGTGTTCATAGTGTCCACACGTTATGTAACAACCATACATCAGGTGTAATATCCAACATAGTGTTTACAGGTTGTTATTGAACCGATGAAGATTTTATATTAAACATTTAATTACAGAACTATAAGGATAGGAGCATGGGAGAGAGCAATCTTGTGGGAGGAGAAAATAAAGCAAATGATCACATTTAAATTTGAACAGAACGAATTTAGTAAAATGCTACTGGTTCGATTAGTGGAAGGGCTTTTGATAACTTTAGTTAATGCGGTAAATTTCGACTTTTTACAATTCAATATTGTTTTTAAGTAGCAGTAATTGCTTCTCTGGCTCTCGTTTTATTTTTTTTTCATCTTTCACTGTCCAGTATTTATATAAAAAATTGTATTATCTTTGATTGTAAAGCGGGGCTTTTTCATAATAAAAACAATCAGAAGTTTTAACTACTAAACCAAGTAGCTAAAAAATTGTAATCCTGCAAACACATTTAGGAACGTTGAAATATTTCAGAAAGTTATGAAGAGTTTTTATGATTCTTATGCTTCTGATGCTCGACATCAGATGATTTGCGCTAAAAAGATTAATTACTCTTCTTAAATGTAATTCTTCACAAATATATATAGGAAAATTTTAATGCAAATAAAAATATATAGCAGTTTTCCAAGGTATACGAGAAACGCGCACATGCAGGGCTGTTCATAATATGTATATACTAATCTAGCAGGTTCGGCGCGGTGCACGTTTTTCTGCCTTGATAATAAAAAATATCTAAAATACAATCGCAGCGCCACCTACCGGTTCCAATTAAGAATCTAAACTATTCTCGAATTGACTGGAACACACACAAAAAATTTCAACAAATTCGGTCCAGCCGTTTAGGAGGAGTTCAGTCACATACACATGGGTAGGAGAATTATATATATAAAGATAAAACAAATATTTAATTGTTTTAGAGCGAACTAATGTAATGATTTCTTGAATAAATCTCAAGTTTGGCTAATTATACACCGCGAATGTTTAAAGAGTGACAACATTCAATCATTTCATGGTCACATTTAACATATAAAATTATAATATCAAAACAAATACTAATAAACAACAAAGAGAACCTAAGTTAAAGTTTGTTCTAAGACTCTCAAAAGTATGGATACAAATTTAAATAAACCTAGGTTGAATGACCGGTGACAAAACCTGCGAGCGATGTTGGCTTCACTTTCGCTTAACTTTTACTACACCCGACGGTCATTTTACCACACAGACACTGTGCTTTAACATAGACGACTAAAGGATTGACTATAATTTTTGTATTTTTCAGATATTAGGTCAAATATTAGGCACCTATATTTTTAATTGATTTAGAACAAGTATCTAGTACTGAGTATCCTGTAAAAATATTGTTATCGAGTAACCAGTCACTCGATATACTGACTATACTTTTTTATTATTTTTTCATATTTTAAGTATAGGTTTTACCGTTAGACCACATCTCACCTGATGGTAAATGACGACGTGGACCGCGATGATAAACACTCTAAAACTAGGGGAGAATGGCTCACTTGCTCCCAGAACACACCAACAGGTATTTGGAGACAGACTTTCAACTTAAATATGGTAGCTAATCAGGCTAGCTTAGAAAAAGAGCTACGACCATGTAATATGGTTTCATCCCAATGCTTTTTTTACCAAAAGCTTTGGCCATTTGCAAAGTATAGAAACTAAGTCGATCGACACGGTGTCTGAACACTAACCACAGAGCAATAATCGGTTCAAAGTATTAGAAAATAAAATAAATATAAAATCTATTTTTGTTTTTCATGTAGATCGATAACAGGAATATAAAGAAAATAATAGTATTAAAAAAAGCAGTGAAGACAATGTTTCAAGAATGGAAGCGAGCGTCTAGCCGCGCTGTCATGTACCGTCCAAGGTAATGTATTAATTAATCACATTAATTACCCACACTGAATAGTGACAAAGTTTCTTACTTTGATTAAAATTTGAAGGTTATAAGTAACTAGCGGGCCCGGCAGACGTTGTCCCGCACTGATTATAAAGAAATCCTGGACAAATTATATACCAAAACGTTCCTCGTGAATCACTTTATCCACTGGTGAAAACCGCATAAAGATCCGTTCAGTAGTTTTTGAGTTTATCGCGAACAGACAGACAGACAGACGCGGTAGGGGACTTTGTTTTATACTGTGTAATGATTAACAGTTATTTAAGAAGTGAATCTTCTTAAAGGAAGACTTTTAAATTCTGATCCGTAACCTTTTGTTTGGCGAAAAGTGTTGGAGGTAAACACTGTGTCGGGTAGCATAGGAACAGTGTCTCGTTTGCCTTCGGGTATTGGAGAATAGTGCGACTTATACGCTTCTCGTTTTGCTTTTGAAGGCTTCACTTATACCGCGTATGAACAACATAGAACTTTTTTTTATTAATCAAATACCCGTGTATTAAGGGGTCCGAGATTGAGTAATGTAACGACATTTCTTTTTTTTATTTAGGGGCTTTTATTCCATCGAACATATCAACCCAATTGTTTCCCAATACTTCTAGCTATATCATGAGAGCCGTTGATGAGGTGTCATTACCAGGTCATACAAAATCTTAGCTTCACCTGAACAGGGTTCAGCCAAGATGCCATGTCAAATACCTATGTTCTGGCAACTACTTTTCATGCTACTCATCAACGATGCGGTTCTTAGCACACTCCATTGTCAAGTGATGCACATCCTCAATGTTTCTGCATTCATCGCAGTTGGGAGATTCCACTTTCCTCGTTAGGTATGCAACACTTCTCGATGGATAATGCCCCGAACAAAGTCTTAAAGCTACCTTAACATATTGTCGATTTAGGTTACATTCATTAAACCACGGTAAATGAAGAGGCTGACACTGCATTGTTTTATACCAGATACCTTTTTCCTTAATTCTTTCATGAAAATATTCTCATTTCAAAATGAACCAAGTCCAACTTCAGTCATTCATATAAGATCGTTTTTTTTTTTAAGATTTTTAGTTTTGTAAACCGTGAGCCAAGTCTAAATTCTGCCGTTCATAATTTTTTTTAAGTGAAACTTCTTATGGAATAGCTTTGAAATTCTGATCGGCAACGTTTTTGTGTGACAAAAACTGGTGAGGTTAAACACTGTTGGGTAAAGTTTCGAAAGCAAAGTAAGCAACGTCTGGCGCCATCAGTAGGTACTTGGATTGGTGGTCACGTGGTAATACCGCGTTATGACACACCCTGATTTTTCTTTGGATGGTTTTGCAAGGAATAATTGTAATCTTCAAATTTTTTAAGCGATAATGGCTTACTTGATATCTATCCTTAAGTATATTTGTTTTGCCAGATATTACCTGTTATTTGCTTACTATAATTATATTAGAGCGAAACAATCGAGCGCTTTCAAGTATTTAAATAAAGCACGCGATTTGGCGAGGAAGTACGCGCACGGGACGCTTATAATTTGGACGGAACATACACGAAATGTTAGTATCTTGTTAGATATAGCATTTCATTCATGTGCTACCGCCACCATCTAATTGTATACTAGGATAAAAAGAACTAGGAAACAATGGTAAACTCGAAACTAACTGGATAAACTCTATGTTTAGATTGATTTCTATAGAAGTAACATCAGGAAAGATACTTAATGCTTATATACCCATAGTGGTAGAAACTATTGCAATTGTGATGTGATATTTTATTAATATATTAAGTATAAAAAATCTATACCTTTACATATAATAATAATGTATTAGATTTTGTCCGTACTTTTTAGATTTTTGTGAAAAAAAATCGTTGCAGTTGTCTTGGAATAAGTAATAAAATACATTTCAATCATTTTTAGAAATGTCTGTATGTTTGTTTGAACACGCATCACTGCCAAAGTACTGAGTTCACGATAAAACCTTACCAAGAAAATCATAAAGCATATCCGCGAGTAACATTTAATTTCATTAAAATCGGTTCTTTCAATCAAGTCATAATAGTTGTAATGTCGACGCGACTTAAGCACGACAGAAAATAAATGGAATTAATACATTCAGATTATTTTATTAGTCACTGTTTTATTACATTAGGTTCCACGGGGACGGAGTCGCGGGCACAGCTATTTATTAATAAATCTGAAGTGTAAGCACTACTATTATGCCGTTTATAAAAAGGTTTACCATTAAACTGTGTGGATAATAAGTTTGATCCCTGAATAGGACTTTTGTTTGAATGTCATAGTCCAAAGCTGATATTAACTTTGCGTAAAAAGTTTTTTCATACTACTTAATTATGTACGGTTAAAATGTTGGCTGCTCACATCCAACTTCAATCACAATCAAACAACAAAAGGATATCGTATCCTATGTACTTATTTGGGGAGGTGAGGGGATAAAAAGAAGTAATATTTTATATGATCGAATTTTAAAGCGCACTTAAGAAGGCAACTGAATAATTTACGCATCTCAGTTAGATGCTCTCAGTTAGATAGAAACAGTAATAGTGATGAATCAGGCAACAGCTCAAGCCTAGTTGTGCCGCGCGCCCTTGAGCTAGTTGTCAAAATAAAATCGGCCGAGTGCCTTAAGCGCTCGCCTTTGCAGTCCGGTGAAGCTGTTAAGACCTTGCTAGGTCAATAGCGTAATCAGTTCGAAAAAAAAAAGTTATATATACCATAATAAATCTAATAGGCCTTAATCTAAAATATTCCCTGAAGATCTAATAGTAGATAACAATAGGTACAGAATTAAACCACTTTCAGAGATTTGGTCAACCCTACATTTTGTGCAACAAGGATTTGCCATCCTAGAATTTATTTGTTTCCGCCACCTACATTGCGGAATAAAGTGGTCCGAAAAGTATGATTACCTACAACCATTGTGTCTATCGAATAAACGGGTATTTCGTGGTTGATGTCATGAATATCATGTTTATTAACTAAATTACTCACTTACTGTGGTTGCTAGGATGATTTAGCCAATTCGTTCCGTTTGAATGTAGTTTTATTGTTACATTTCATTTAAATCATTTCGTTTTCGCAGCACTAAACAAAAATATTTTGTGTCTACATTGAATTTGGGAGACATGTAAATGATTAGATTTAAAATTTCAAGCATATCTCCAAATGCTTTGCTTTTCGGATTCGCGTCAGAAGGCTTTTTTTCTCGAACTGACTACGCTATTGGCCTAGCAACCCCTTAACAGCTTCACCGGACTACATCTCCGAAGGCTTTGTAAGCGTTAAGCCGATTCTTTACAGCTCGACCAAACCCATTTTTATACAGGCTTGGAGAAAAGATAATAGTGGACTTGATAGAAAATTAATAATTATAAAGAAGTTGTATGAAATAACTCTGAAGTAACTGATCCGATTTAATAAATCAGATGGCTACGATCTCGATTAATACATAGGCAATATTTTATAACATCTTAAATGCGAACAAAGTCACGGTTAGTTGCTAGCATTATGTAAACACGCGATAAATAGACCATTAAAATGCCAAGCCAATGTCGGTTTGAGCTTCAGGGTTTACTCAATTAAATGTAATTAGCGACACTATCACCTCACAGTGGAAGAAAACATCGCGAGTAAGCCTCAATTGCCTAGAGAAATATTTCGTAGTAACAATGTACAAGAGAAAATAGAAGTTATAGGTATTTGGACGTTTGAAATCGCCATATCTCGTGGAATTAGTAATATGATTAACGGTCAACTATCCCATGACTTTCCTTGAAAAGTTGCTTTTAGTAAGCCAATTACAGCCAAATACACTATTCAGTACGATTCTAATACAGTTGAGAATATTAATTGATGGTCACCATCGTCGCAAACACATCTTGATGAACAGTAACTTCCTTGACCACGTATTATCCTAATTAATTTTCAGCACTGGAAAGGAACTTTATTACGTAAATATGAAGATTTCTGGACAAACCACGTCGAGTCTGATCATCTATTGGATTATAAAAATTTTGACCCAAACAAGTCTAAAATTGTACCGTACACGTTGCCCTTACCAAGGGAGTTCGAGAAATAATCCAGTGTTGAGTTCGACTTATGCTTTTTAAGTGATTACAAAACTTAACATTAGTATTTCCCACGAAGTTGACGATATTTTCTGTTACTCTATGCCCGATACTATATAGGTTAATAAAAGCTGTCGATTTGTTTATTCAAATAGAGTTTGTATGCTTTGTTACATAATATTTTCAGTTTGAATAAATCTACTCTTATGTTTGATTTATATTAAAATATGTTTTAAAAATATAAACCATGTTTATCTTAAAATAATGATACCAAAAAAATCTGGCAAAATAAATTTATTATACAAAAACAAAAAAAAAATGCCGCTGCTCGGAATACATAAATAAGGAAATATTTTTGGTAAATTCAAATAACAAATGCCAATAAAGATCAAATAATTTAAATTATTTTAGAGAATATTACAAAATGTGCAGTGAAATAGCATTTATATTGACCACTGGATTTCATTTCAGTCAACAAATAAGAATTCCAATAGATTTATTAATATTATACAACTGCCTTTTCAATTGCATTTGAATCTGAGAAGACAAAAATTATTTGACAGGCAAACTGATTTAGTTATAAAATTGTTATATAGATACCAGTAAACACATGACATTGATTTGACACCAAACACAGATGATACGCATCAGATATAATCTATGACACTAAATTAAGATTCAAATGTATATTTACTGGATTTTGACAAAGGTTTATATAATACAGCACCATTGAGCATTTCTGGAAACAAACCTCTAAGAGCTACAATAAATAAAAAATTACGATATTAAAAATAAAACAAATAGGTGCTATAATAATTTCAAGGATAACACAATATACAACATTTCCAGAAAAATAATCAATGAATCACGTTAATAGACTTGTAATAGTCTGAACCAATTAATAACTTAATAAGATGGAATGAAGAATGTAGAATATCACAATATTACAAACATAAAAACTTCTATTCCAATTGTTTCAAATTTAATTTTATTTACACGACCTACCTATAACTAATAAAATAACAAAAACAATGAATTTTTAAATAAAGAAAAAATGCCATTTTACTACCATAATATTAGATTACATCGCAACGATTTTGTCCTTAAAGTACATACAAACTAGTATGAAATGTGTGGGCAATATATCCTTTCATATGTTTTAGATTGTTCAAAAATTAATTTTTTTCTTTAATGGATTAATTTTTAAAAACTAAATAATTTCTTCAATGAGTTTGTTTCTTTCCATTACAAAAGTAATACAATAAAATACATATATTTCTGAAATAACTATATCTGAAGTTAAAAGAATGTTTTTCTCGAGTTAATTAATAGCAAAAAACTACTACAAGCACCAAACCCTCACAATCTTTTAATAAAAATCTTAGTCATCTACATAACCACTTCAAGTATGTATATTAATTAAATATAGTTGTTTTTGTTTTCAATTTAATAGATTAAAAGACAGAATTATGTTTATACTAGCGAGCCTGGTGTATGTAGTCCTGCATTGATAATTTAAAAAATGTAGACAAATTATACATCTTACTCTATTTACTGGTGACACAGACAGACGCGGCAGAGGACTTTGTTTTATACTATGTAATGAATAATTGAAAACCTACACTGTATGACAAAAAAAATGGATAAATGTTCAACCACTTTCAAATTTCTTTCACTGCATTTATTTATGTAATAATTCTGATATATGTTATCTATATGATATATGTTATTTATGTGATATATGTCATTTTATCCATATAATTGAAATCTGATGACTATTCAACATATTCTGTTGTACAACTAGTGTCGATAACAATTACAAGTTAATAAAAAATGAGTAATGTTGACATATAAGACTCCTTAAACTATGAACTTTTATTTACAATTAACAAATTCACATATGCTTCTCAATTATGCCGATTAACAGCATGCAACACATTTTATTCTAACACTTCAAGACTGCACACATTGTCACTGTGTTTATTGTCATTTTTTGTTAATTTCAAATCAACTCTTTATGAAAGGAGGTAGTCTTTTAGGCTTCTTGGCAGAGGTAATGATTTTACTGAGCCATTATTCACATACTGGAGTATTGCATCTCGACACACATTTTGAAGAGATTTCACTGAAAATAAAAAAATATAGCATTTATATTCCACAATATTTATCAAGAAAAAAAAATGGAATGAGAATTCTATATAAGAAATAGAAAATGAATGTTCCATATATTAACACTGGAAAACAAATTATTATAAGCATTTGTTAAGTAATTATATATTCATCCCCAACTGTTAACATTTTTTTTTTCGTTGTAAAAATTTTGTTGTTTCATGAAAAGTAAGCATTTTATCTCAATTAATTGTGAATCCTTTATATTTTTTAATAATTCTGTCACCATATTATTTTCTATCATTACTGTTTAGCCTTTATAAACAAGTATAGTGATGTGGAGGTTAGATACTCTGAAACATCCTCTATTTACCAGTGAAAGTCACATTAGACTCAGTTGAGCCTATCGCAAGATTAACCCATACAAACAAAAGACAAATAATTCTTATTTATATGCATACATTATCTAATAAAAGGCACTCATGAATATACAATACATGAATCAATAAAGTCTCATAGTATTACAGTACATACAAATCAGTATAGAAATAAAATAATACCTGTTTTATTTTATATAATGCCAGTAAAGTTAATAAGGAAAAAGGAAACAAATAAGTTAAAGTAAGCTCAATAACTCACCACCATAAAGTTGGACAATTTTCACTTGTTTTGTGGTACCGTAAACATCAACAACAGCATGCAAAGGCCCTCTTGTATAAGGAATAGCTTTCGTGGAAGGACCTTGATCCTCTCCATTTATAATAAAGTGCATCTCTGCCAAATCTTGATCGTCTTTATGTACTTTCGGACAAGGAACAAACATAACTCCTATTCTACTTCCCGCATCCATTGGTAGGATGCCTTGTGGAGTTCCATTTTGTGATAGAGTCTGCGGTCTAAGGCTCATTTTAGATATGAAGCCCCTTGGCGTTTTCACTACATGCCCGTCGCCAAGCACAGACACTCGCGGTTCATTTTCCCTCCGTCCACTAGCTACTTGGTTCACGAGTTCTACTAAAACGTTATTCTGAGATTTTGATATAGGGAATATCCATGACATGCCGGTATTAGCAAGATCCGGTAAAGCGTACTGTGGTAGACCTTTGTCACCGAGAGCAGCGGTTTGTGGGTCGAGCAGTGTCAAACCTAACCGCATATGCCCGCTCCATCCTCGCTCTGTCTTCTCAATTTCCACTAAAAATATTTCACCAGGCAGCAACGGCTTTTCACTGAACGTCAAACCATGGGCAAAACTAGCTTTCCTATAAGCAACTGTGTTATCCTCGAACAATATAATATTAGAACCATGATAATGATGAAATCTGGACAACATACTTGTGTATCACAGGTTAATTTGACAACATATGACTATAAACCTTGTATTTAACCGGTAGACTATTTATTCGAAGAGTATTATTTCATTTAATGGCCTAAGATTGTAGAGAAAAAATAAAAACAGTCATCTTATAACTCGTCTCTCTACTGTCGATTATTTTTATTTTTTCTAACCAGTATTGCCAGATATCAATTATTCAATTACAATAAAGAAAAGGAAACCTGATTTTTAAATTTAGTATGTTTATTATTACATTGTAAATTGAGTCTAAACCAGGGATTCCTATTACGCCAATAGTGATTAGGTGTATACTTGCTTTCATAATTTAAAATTATTATACCTATAGTATAAATCTTGAGAAGCTTGATAATATAAAGTGCGTTAGGAGAAGTGGCTCTTTTGAGCCCAGTTTATAAGACCTTACTCAAAAAAGTGTCTATCAAGGAATTTATAAGTATTTGGTGTCTACTTAAATGAATGAAATAAAGGTTCCGTAAATTGCCAGAATGTCACTACTATACCTAAAAGGTTTTTAATTGAATTTAACTGTTGTCGACGTAAAATAGTGAAATGTGATAAGAGAGAACTAGCACAAAATATTAGCAATGTTCTTGAACTGAGTCGTTGATGCAAGCATCGGAAATTAATGTAAAATTTTGAACATAATAACCATGATAATATAGAGTCTGTTTGATGAAAGCTAAGAGTGAAAATTAACGGCAAATTCATAAAACTTAGGTCGTGTATCATCCCTAGGTTAAATGGGAATAAACATATTTGATACTTACTTTTATGTATAAAAAATAATAGATGTACATAAAGCAAAAATAATATCTTGATAATTTTTATGAACGTAAGGTTGGTTACACTTAGAAATTATTATATTATTTCATAATATAACAAAATAGAATAAAATCTAACATGGTCTGTTTGAAATATTTAGAAACAAGTATAACCGAAAAACTTATACGATACAATTTTAGAATAAATATTATTAATAACAACAGCGATTATTTCCATTAAATTTAGCTCTTTACTAAGGAAAATAAGCTCTTAACTTACGATAAAGATTACCTAAATCACTCTTTTTGTTCATTTTAAATTTGTTACGTAAGTTAAAAACATAAAATACCAGAACTAAAAGAACTACGTCATTTAATCCGTGAAAGTCAATTGTCTAATGAAATAGAAACAAAGAAATCACTGCTAGGCGCAGGCGTGGTGAGTTTGGCGGAATTTATCGAAGGGTGCTAGTTCGTCGGCGCGTGCCGTGTAACGCTAGTATAGCCAGTGACCGACAAAGCAAATTGAATCTTACATTTATATAGTTAGGGTTGCAAATATTTTTGTATATTTCGTTAATAGTGTCAAAGTTCGTGTTTTAACACGTAGATTTGGAAATGTGACGTCATGAAATTTAGGATCCCTCCCACCCCTTGTCACACAATGTCACACTTTGTTGACCCCCTCCCTCCCCCTTAACGTGTGACGTAATTTATGGATGGTCCCTAAATCACTTTATCTATTGGCGAAATCCGCATGAAAATTCGTTCAGTAGTTTTTGAGTTTATCACGAATGGGTAGACGTGGCTAAGAACTGTGTTTTATAATATGTAGTGCTGACGGATACTTTTCATACACAAAGATATTGTATAACGTATACTAAGCTTCTCCTTAACTCAAGACTATACTCAGTAGGCATAATGCCTACAGTCTTTAAGTCTGCGATCACAAAACACATTTATATAGGTATAAGAGAATCAGCGATTATTTATAATGATTTGGTATATAATCTATGTTATCACTTGCTTCGAATGATTTATATATTTATGACTTTTTATACTTATTTGTCTTTGCTTACAACTATACGCAGTTATATACTTTGTAAAATATTTTCTAGAAATATATAATATGAGCAAGATCACGTCAACTGGACCCCCCATTTTCCACTTGATCATAAAAATTAATCCCATGTATTTTTTTAGGAGTTCATACCATGATAAAATGATCCCCCAAAACGATTTTAAAAAAATTCGATTTTAACAATTTTTTTTTTTTACAATGAAAATTTTGGGTACTTTTAATTAAAAAATGGATTGTAAATCAACCGTTAAAGTTAAATTAATGGGACTTGAAGGATTTATTTTTAAAATGTTTATATTTTGATAAAATATTAATACCTAAAAATTATTTGTTTATTATCATATTGTTAATTAACTTTTAAGTTAACAAATGAAAATTTCAATGACTTCTCGGTGAAAAAATGAAGTTTTTTTTATCGATTACATGCGTTACTTATTAAAATTTAAGATTTCAGAAAAAAATTTCACTGCTCGCGATTAGTTTAAACAATATGAATTTATTTATCACAGCGCGCCGAGTGCCAGGCGCTGTCAGAATACCGCGCCGTCGAACGTCAGACTACGTTGCAGCTCGATTAATTATAATTAAAAATAACAATTAAAAATATAATTTTCAAACAAATTTTATTATTATTATTATCATTATCATGTTATTGTTACTATTGAACAAATTTTATTCTTGTAAAAATGTCATAAATAATGCAATGAAATCATTTTTTAATTATAATTAATCGAAGCTGCAACGTAGTCTGACGCTCGACGGCGCGGTATTCTGACAGCGCCTGGCATCCGGCGCGCTGTGATAAATAAATTCATATTGTTTAAACTAATCGCGAGCAGTGAAATTTTTTTCTGAAATCTTAAATTTTAATAAATAACGCATGTAACCGATAAAAAAAAACTTCATTTTTTCACCGAGAAGTCATTGAAATTTTCATTTGTTAACTTAAAAGTTAATTAACAATATGATAATAAACAAATAATTTTTAGGTATTAATATTTTATCCGAATATAAACATTTTAAAAATAAATCCTTCAAGTCACAATAATTTAACTTTAACGGTTGATTTACAATCCATTTTTTAAAATCGTTTTGGGGGATCATTTTATCATGGTATGAACTCCTAAAAAAAATACATGGGATTAATTTTTATGATCAAGTAGAAAATGGGGGGTCCAGTTGACGTGATCTTGCTCATATATAAATAGAATAGAAATATATAATTTATAGTACAATATTTTTCTATGTGTAATTATCTACTAAAAAACAATAGATAACATATTCTAAATATTTTTTACAGAAACTTGACTTTAACATTGTAATGCTAGTTTAGTAAAGAGTTAAAATAGAATATTAGCTATATATTTTGGGTTTAAATTCGTATATAATTGTAATTGACATATAACATATTAAATATATAAATACATTACAATATTCAGTATGCAGTAATGGAACGCAACATAAGAAAATGTCATTTGCCGGTAGAATATCCGCACGAGCCTTTCAATTTAGTTTACGAAATTGTCTAATTGGAAATAAAAGTATATATTCCACATTTGTGATTAAATCCAAATATTTCCCAAAATATTATAAATCAGACCTATTCGGTATTGTCAGAACATTTGGCTCTATAGCATTATCTGCAGCCAGCAGGTATGTTGAACATATGATTTGACGTCAAGATTAAACTAATCTATCTGTGATGGTATTGTTTATATTGCGCTTTTATCAATTGCTGTTTTGTTTATCAATTTGTGTCGCTTTATCTTTCGTTAGATTTCAGCTTAAGACGCAGTTTCAACATTTTTTTGCAAGTTTGCATATAAACCTTAGGCAACTTTTTTTTTTGGAAGGTGACTTGGCTGTTTTTTTTAATGAGATAAATTTAACTTTAAAATTGTAGTGTTAATTATTTCTTAGAAAAAAATACATATACATCAATAAACTGAGAGTTATTAAAATGATTCAAATTTTTTTATCTTCTATTGACTTAGAAAATATTACTATTTATCCACTATAGTACAGGAATATTTTGAAGAAGGTTATATTATGTAGGTTTTTCTAATATATATTTTTGTATATAAATAAAATGATAGAGATCTGACATTGTGCATGCATAACCCAAAAACTACTGAATAGATTTTGATCCATTGATTTTAATTTCTTAGACACTTGGGTGTTGTAATAAAAGTATCGTGGTATATTTATGTAAAGTAAAAGTGTTAAGAAACATCATTTTTATAAGCGTAAAAAACACTAAAGAAATATTGTAAGCAAAATATATTTTACTTTCCATTTTTTTATGTTTTTTTTTTGTAGATTATAATTCTTAAGATAATAAACAACATAGACGAGGTTGTGGGTATCATCTGGTTAATAATATTCTGAGTTTGATTCTCAGTTCTTTATGGTATATTATGTTTTTATATCTACGAGCATATATTGGCCATAACATCACATATACATTCTGTAGCAGAGCACATTACAAGTCATTAAAATTTATGGTACTTACATAATAATGCCATCACAGAGCCCTCACTGACTGCTGTTGCTTATTTATTTTTCTCTATTTGCATGGTGTTAATACGTGCCAATAACGGTACGTATGGTTTATATATGGTATATATACTGAATGGTATAGAAAACTGAATTAAAAAGTCAGTTTCTACTAGACCATTATTATATTTTCTATTGTGAACATTCACACTTCTATCTCAACAGTCATAAAAAACAAGTTGCTGTTTATTTGTAATCTCGAAATGTAAATATATCGCAGCGAGAGCTCTATCAAAGAAGTATATTATAGAAATCAAAAGTGATAGAAATATTATTTAAAAGTATAATGGAGCCGATATTTTTTTAAGGGACAAATTTACTCCAGTCACAATCGTTTTTTTAATATATTTTTATTGTTTTGGTCAACTATTATTATATACTATAATCATTGGTATTATAATTTGTGTTAATCTGATCCAGTTGGATGCAGACCAGATTGCAGTTTTTTGTTTTGTTTTATTGGGGATTATGTGCATTTTTTATTGCTTGTAATCCATATATAAATAAATAAGCAGAGGTAAAACAGTTATGTACATTTACTTCCTGTATTTGTCAACTGATTTTCTTTATTCATTTTCTGTTTAGTAGCTACTTATATTCCCATAGACTCATTTCATATGTGTTAAATAAGTTAAGCTTATCTAATGTTCTTGCCACAGGAAGGTAGCCGGATGCTAGGTCAGCACTTTTAGAATAAGTAGAATAAGATATTAGAGTAGTAAGTCTAGCATCGACTCTTGTACGAGACACACATAAAACAGATAGTCTAGATTCGGCTGTCTTACCTTTAAGTCATAGAATAAAGTCTAATATTGACACTTTTAAAATAAATGGTCTAAAATCAATTTTGTAATTTTTAAAAAGTGAGTTGAAGCTCCTCCACAATCAACTAGCTATTGATGAGCTTTAGTGTTATCATAAAAAAAAATTTAAAATAGTTTTTTTTTCATAGTATAGATGAGTCTGAAGCTTTTTTTTTATATCATAGGAGGCAAACGAACAGGTGGGTCACCTGGTGTTAAGTGATCACCACCGTCCGTCCATGGACACTAGCAACACCAGAGGAGTCGCATGTGTGTTGCCAGCCTGTGTTTGGGGAGGGGGGGGGGAGAGGGGTTTTCTGCGAGAGGGTGGTACTACCCCGGGCGAGCCGACCCATTCGTGCTGAAACCAGTAATAGCTTCAGCGTGGCTCTACCACCTCTAAAACCACCTTAGCCTTTTGACATTTACATACGTTACCTCTTCTTTGAGTCTGTATTTTTATAGGCTTTAGCAAAATTTATTTTTCGTAATATGTAGTTAAGTTTTTTATTATTAGCTGATATCCGCGACAGTCTGCGTTGTTTAAAAAAAAAAAAAGAAAGTTATCTTACAACATTACTTTGTAAATAATGCTATCTGTTTACTTCCTCTCTCCTGCATATGTCCGCCACACCGCTTACCCCACTTCAGTGCACGGCAAAAAACACACATCATTGAAGGCGTAGTGCTTAAAAACGTAACTACACGTTATACATAAAACTTTAACATCTTTATATTATAATGATAACGTATTTTTTTTAGATAAGGGCCGTGTTTAAAACGTAAAACTTAAAAAAATATATCTAAATCTATACTACAGTTTTTGCGGTACGTGCGCATGACCACAGATCCCTATCATTGTATCTATATATAATAAACATGCCATTAAATCAATAAAATAAATCAAGTCTAATAGTAGTTAGTGTAGTGCAGCGGTTCTCAAACAACGTGTCGCGACACATTGGCATGTCGCAAGCACCCGTGAAATGTGTCGCGAGATTTAAAACCTCTCATTTTCATTAACTTTGTAGTATCCATAAATTTTGCATGTAATTATGTAAGCGTGTCGCGAATTTGTAAAGAGTATGTTAGTATATCGCTAGGTAAAATAGATTGAGCACCGCTGGTTTAGTATATTATCACAAGTTTTTTTAAGTAAAATAAAATAGTGGACAACAGTTTTACCTAAACTTTTTCATAACTATCAAACTTATCTTAGGTTTGGATGTCAATGTCAAAACAAAATCAATTGGCTATCTACAACTCTCGATATAGAGCGATTGCAAATTTATGTTTTGTAATTCAATACACGTCTGTTATAAATTACGCCGCGACAAGAAAATAATACGTGCCAGTTTTGTGTTTAATCTAATTCGTGTACTTTTAGCAGTGTTTTACGTATTGCTCCCCTCTTAGTAACGTGTACACGGTGCGATGGAGAATTTAACTTTCTTTCTATCATTAACGTGTTCTATACTTTTTAGTCAAGTGAAAGCCATGGGTGCCTTGAGTCCGTTGGATCCGTCTTCCTTCTCACGGCCTGGTGAGTTGTTGTTATTGATTTTCTTATATTGCTCTATATTGGTTCGAGACTGGATTCGTGCTACCTACACGTTAATAGGATAAAAAATATTTGAACGATGAGGGTGTTATTTTGCAAAAATTCACTGTAAACGGCAAAAATTATTATATATGACTGTAAATATGTTTTATTCACTTAAATAATGTTGTAGTGTTTAGTATAATTATGTTTTTATATCATAGGAGGCAAACGAATAGGTGGGTCACCTGATGTTAAGTGATCACCACCGTTCATAGACACTTGCAACACCAGAAGAGTCGCAAATGCGTTGTCGCCCTGTGTTTGGGGGAGGGGGAGTGGGGAAGAGGCGAGGGGGAGGAGAGGTGGGTTATCCGGCCCTCTCACTGACCGAACGAAACGCAACAATGCAAGCACTGTTACTTCAAGTCGGTTTTATGTGGGTCGGGTGATGGCACCCCGGGCGAGGTGACCCATTCATGCTGAAACCAGTAATAGCTTCAGCGTGGTCCTACCACCTCTGAAAAATATTACTAGCTTTTCTCGCATCCCTCAGAAACAGTACTCTTTTCTTGAATTGTGTCGTTACATTTCAAAGTAATGTAAATCTAATTTTAGCCGTTTCTAATATTTTACGTCATTTTTCAAAATCTTTAAATTTTGTACATGTAAAATATGAACGACATAAGAAAATTTAAAAAAAAATCTTATAAATGTCAAAATTTGAACTTCATTCACGATGTATAAAAGCTGAAAGTCTTAAACATTTTTTAATTTTCATGTTATATGAACGATTGAAATTGGATTTACTCATTTTGGAATATAACGACTCAATTAAAGGTAACCTTGATAATATGTATGCCAAATTTTAAGGTGTTCGGTTGAATAGTTAAGACGTGGAACCGTAATAAACAAAATCATATTGGCTATTTATAATACTAGAAGATGATGTATATATATATCTTTTTCGAACTGACTACGCTATTGGCCTAGCAAGGTCTTAACAGCTTCACCGGACTACCATATTTTTTCTAAATATTATCTATTTTATATATTTATCGATTCTTATTGGAACACGAAATAGAAACAGAACCGGACGCGACCTTGCGGTAACTAACCGGTTGTAAAATATGTGAAAAAGCCAAGTTTCTCATTCACATTTAAATATTTCGCAATGTGTGTGTATAAATATACACAATTAATTAACCAATTAGAAACTAGCTGTGCCCGCGACTTCGGCCGCGTGGAACTTTATGTAGAAAACAGTGAATAATCAAGTCATCTGAATGTATTAAGTCCATTAAATTATCTAGTTTTCTCTCGTGCTCAAATCGCTTCGTCATTAAAATTACAATAACTTTTGATAGACCGAACCGATTTTAATGAAATAAAGACTAAACGTTACTCGAAGATATGCTTTATGATTTTCATTTAAGAGGTTTTTTTATCATAAACGCAGTATTTTTGGAGTGATGCGTGTTCATACAAACAGACAGACATTTCTAAAATTGACTGAAATGTATTTTATTACTTACTAGCCGACCCGTGCCCACTTCGTTGGGCGGTAATAGGCATTATCAAGCTACAACTTTTTTCTAGAACTCAATCATATATCTCTCATCGTTAAGGCAGCGTTCGTAAGAAACGTTTTCATTTGACCATTTTTTCTCCGACTCCCCAGATATTACCCCCTACAACCTCACAAACTTTACCTTTTTATAATATTAGTATAGATTATAGAAAATACAATTAGGTAATAGCTTCTGCCCGCGACTTCGCACGCGTGGAATAGTTATTTTGGGCTAAGACGCAGCGGAAGCTCTCAAAAGGAAAAAATACCCCAATTTTAAAACATTTCCGCTCCTATTGCCCTTAGCGTGATGATATATAGCCTATAACCATTCTCGATGAATGAGCTGTATAACACTGAAAGAATTATTCAAATCGGATCACTAGTTCCTGAGATTACCCCCTACAACGCCACAACGTCACAAACTCACAAACTTTACCTCTTTATAATATTAGTATAGACTAGTATAGATTCCTAGACACTTGCAGCATTTTTTTTCCGAAAAATCTAAAAGTACAGACACGTTAGATTTACATTATTATTATATGTTTACCCGAAGACGTTTTATCATGAACGCCTGCAAATGCAACAATTTTTTCACGATAATCGAAAAAGTACAGACATCTTATATTTATATTCTTATTATGTGTATAGACTATGCGTGAGAAATGAGTTTCATTAGTATAAAAAGCATTTCTACATCCGCAATGAAGCGGTGAATCCTTATAATTGAGCAGGATTTTGCAGTGAAGGGAACATCGTGACGAAACGACAGCACGGTGGTAGACTTTCTAAGCCCACTTGGCTAGCTACTACCCTCGAATCTGTCGCCAAACACCTAGACGTGTGTTCCGACAGTTGAACTTGAGAGGCAGTCCCTCTTGGTTTAGAGTATTTACCATCTTATACCATATCATCAATTAATATCAGATGAGATAGTAGTCACATGATACAATCTATACAGTATTAAAAGAAATATAGAGTATGATAGAGATCTATACATATAATAAGAATGTAAATCTGACGTCTATGTACTTATAGATTTTTCTGAAAATGTTGCAGGTGCCTAGGAATAAGTAATTACATTTCATACATTTCAGTCAATTTTAGAAATGTCTGTCTGTCTGTCTGTTTGTATGAACACGCATCACTGCTAAAATACTGCGTTCATGATAAAATCTCATCACTGAAAATCATAAAGCATAGCTCCGAGTAACATTTAGTCGTTATTTCATTAAAATAGGTTTGGTCTATCAAAAGCTATTGTACTTTTAATGACGATGCGACTTAAGTACAAAAGAAAAGTAGATAAGTAAAGTTAAATTTTAAGTAGACTTAATATATTCAAATGACTTTTGTTACGGACATATGAGCTATTATGTCTCTATGTATAAATATACCTATGTAATTTAAACAAATAATGTTAGGAACAGATAAACTGTTATATATACTGATATTTCTTATGTACTTAGTCTTCTATGTTTAATGTCTCTTTATTAAGTATCGTTTATGTAAGGATTTGAAAACAACCGCCAAAAGAGTTATTATTATTATTTGTCTAAAATTATACGGAACCATCACTGAAAATATAATGTGAATATGATGTAAAGTATGTAAATGTATGGCTGAACGAGGCGCAGTAAGGCACGTATAATGTACTAGATGTAAGGACGTAATTGCAGTTATAAACCCGGGCAAAATGCGTTTTGTCACTTTCGGCTGAGTGCCTTAAGCGCTCGCCTTAGTAGTCCGGTGAAGCAGTTAAGACCTTGCTAGGTCAATAGCATAGTCAGTTCGAGAAAAAAACAAAAAAAAACCTTTTGTCACCGGCTCGTTACATACGATTATATACCTTGTGAAAGTTAAAATATACAGTCCACTGAAGTTGAAGTTATTGCTGTTTTATTGATCGAAGAACCCTGGTGCCCCCAATAATCTTATTAATCGCGGTTTTTTTAAAATAAGGTTTCACGCGGACGAAGTATTTATTTCGTGTATGTATTTTGTAAAAGTATGGAATAGTATTTATTTAATCTATGTTTATTTTCAGAACTGGCTATCGTGAAGCATATAGATCTGTCATTGAAAGTAGATTTCGATAAGAAAGTACTCAACGGAGTAGCAACGCTTGATATTGATGTTTTGCAAGATATTGACGATGTGGTGAGTATTCATTAGGGTGCTTCCTTCTAAATGATTTTTTTTTTGCGGTCTCGAAATAAACTTTTATTAGAAATATGTAAAAAAATGCTGTAAAGTTTGAGCCTTTAATGTTAACGGTTAAGTATTCACCTAGAGCTAAAACTTCCCATATAGAATTCACATAAACTTAGATTTTTTTTATTTTTGATCTTTGATATATACTCGTATAACTCGGCGGCACATTATGCTATCGTATAGTTCCAACTCAGGAATGACTCGGGATTGAGCGCTTAACCGAATAAAAAAATAGTCGTTTAAAACACTCTAGTATTTATATTTCGTTTTTTTTTTACATTTTCCCTTCCTGATAATGAAAAAAACTTGACAAATTATATACCGAAACCATCCTCAAAAATCACCTTATCTACTGGTGAAAACCATGTGAAAGTCCGTTCAGTAGCTTATGGATTTATCGCGAACGGTCAGGCACAGACGGGGCAGAGGACTTTGTTTTATAAAATGCAGTGATAATGTTCGATTCATATACATGTGTACTAAACTAGCAACCGTCCACGACATAGTCCTCGTTTATGTGTTGGTCTTTTGACACCATTTTTTTTAAACACGGGAAAGATATAAGGTAAAATTTCCCCATTTCGACTTCGGGCAGCGGATGTAGGGTGTGGCAGATTTTTTAAATGTTTGGCAACCATTCTTCAAGATTTACTGCCATTGTCGCGTAGTGATTATATAATAATAAATGCATTAGGACAATATCAATATTTTAACAAGATGGTGGCCCCCTTGTTAGAACTTTCCAGGATATTTTTGTGGCATCTCAGTATTCATGCTCCGTTATATTATTTCCCATCCACTTCACTTGTGCACAATAAACGAACTGTATTACGTAAGGGAACGTACCCAAACCACGTGACCTGTTCAGGGGAGAGGGGGTCATTAAAGTACCACGCTTGGTCACAGGGAGGAGGGAGCGAGTTAGGTTTTCGTCACATACTCAATGTCGTCTAAAGGATATCTCGCACTTTTAAAAGTCACGGGCAGCAACACTGCCGAACATATACCAAGATGTCAGCTGATTGAAATCTAACAGTTTATAGGGCAGTGTAGTTGCCAATCAAATCGACGAGAGTTTGTGCCGATAAAATAATGTCCTACGATCGACTGTACATTGCGTTCGTTAAATGTTACAAAGATTCCTTGTCAAAGCAGGCAACACAGAAAGAAATGAAAAGAGTTGTTTTTGTAAAGTATGTCCCTGTATGTGTACAATATGTTTTTTCCTAACTTTTTCCTACTTGATAATATTTTTTCTGCCCTCCGGCTGGAAAATAGCAACTTTCTGGCTGCAGCGCGAAACGAAGTTGCCACTTTCCAGTTCCGTCGATCTAAAAATTAGTATACACAAGTTGACCAGTAAAAAAGAAAGTCACAGTCAACAATTACATGTCATTTGAGACTATTTTACAGGCCTAGGTATGTAATATTCTATTTTCAATGGTAATTTTTATTTCTATATTTCAATCTCATAAGTATGCATGTACTTTTGGTGTCACTTGGCAAGCACTGTATTAACAAAGAGAAATATGAGCCAAATATATATTTTTTTAACCTACTGTTTGCAAAAAATGATTAAAAATCGTATTTCTAAATTACCACGTGAAAACTGGAGGGGGCGATAGAGAGTCTCCCCATATACCACGGATGGTCACTAAGGGATGGGTGGGGGTTAAAAAGTTGTCAAATATGGGTTACGTGGTTTGGGTACGTTCCTTAAAATACTATCCATATTACAAAATATAGAGTCCAATAACACAAATTCTATCGGGTTGTGCAACCTTTTTGTATGACGTAAAGTGGTGGGAGTAAACACTGTGTCGGATAGAGTGTTGAAAACACCGGATCTCGTCCGATCACTGAAGTTAAGCAACATTGGGCGCTGTCAGTTCTCGGATGGGTGCCCGTGTGGAAACAACGCGTCGTGTTAGCTTTTTGTTGTACTTTCTTGTCACTTTTTTCTTACTGTACCTTTTCTAGAATCTTCTACTTCTGTAATACAATATATATATATATATATATATATATATATGCATACTAGAACAATTATGGACAATGTTACTAGATCCTGTAATGAGTATGTCTCATTTCATTTTAGATATTAGATTCGAGTAATCTCACTATAGAAGCAATCGAGTTGGTAGATGGTACAAAATTGGAGTACAAATTGGATGACCCTATATCGAACTATGGATCTAAGTTGACGATAAGTTTACCGAAGCGTGCATTATCTGGTGATAAGTAAGTATGTTTTATGTAACTTTATTGTATACTAGGTGTGACCGTGACTTCTTCCGCGTGAACCTGTATGTAAAAAAACAGCGATTAATAAAGTCATCTGGATGTATTAAGTCCATTTACTTATCAACTTTTCTCTCGTACTCAATTCGTGTCGCCATTAAAAGTACAACAATTTTTAATAGACCGAACCGATCTTAATGAAACAAAGATTAAATATTACTCGCAGATATGCTTTATGATTTTTTTTAAAAGGTTTTAGCATGCGTACTTTAGCAGTGATGCGTGTAAATACAAACTGACAAATGGACAGACATTTCCAAAATTGATTGAAGTGTATTTTGTTACTTATTTCTGGACACCTGCAACTTTTTTTTTACAGAAATCTAAAGTAGAGACATTATTTTTACATTCTTCTTATTATATGTATAGATGCGCTATTTTCTTAGAAAGTGCACTATCGATTTCATTTTTCATAATTCTTTTATAATTACATTTTGAGAGTAATATAATTTCGGAAATACCAAATTTGTTTCTTTCAATTTTACTTATAGACTGGTTTTGTATGCATATTAAATGATAAATATCATTATGAGTTCTCTATAACTATTGCTTCTATAGTAGGTCGTTTTTATTCTCCTAGTCAAGGTATTGTTCAAATTAAATCTAAACTGATATTAGAAAGAGAAAATATTTTTTTAAGCGTAAATTTAAATAATTTTTAACAGATTTTTTAAATTCTCTCGGCTATATTAGCAACGAGTAACAAGAGCTATACTTTATTTTGAAAACTAGCGGGCACGGCAGACGTTGTCCCGCCCTGATTACAAAAAAATCCTTGACAAATTATATAGCAAAACGTTCCTCATGAATCACTTTATCCACTGGTGAAAACCGCTTGAAAATCCGTTCAGTACATTTTGAGTTTATCGCGAACAGACAGACAGACAGACGCGGTAGAGTACTTTGTTTTATACTGTGTAATGATGTATATAATGCTAGTGAAGCCGTAAGCAGAAGCCAGTTTTTAATAATAATTCTGCATGAATGGCTGTTAAAGTATCTGGACCATAAAGTCTATTCACATTTTCAGCCACCTGGTTTGTGTTTTCGTCTTTATCGAAGAAAACCTGTAAAATATAACGTACTTGCTTCTGCCTACGACTTCGTCCGCATGGAATAGTTATTTTGGGCTAACACTAACACGCAGTGGAAACCCTCAAAAGGATAAAAACCCCCATTTTGAAATATTCTTCATTGGTGCTCAGCTCCTATTGGTCATAGCTTGATGATATATAGCCTTCCTCAATAAATTAGTTGTATAACACTGAAATAATTTATCAAATCGGACCAATAGTTCGTGAGATTAGCGCGTTCAACCAAACAAACAAACAAACCCTCCAGCTTTATAATATTAGTATAGATTCTCTCTTTGCTCGCGTCAATTTTTGATGCGCTTTCAAATAAAACCGATTCAACTAATCACAAAACTGTCAAAAATTAGTATGCAATCTCATCTTTCTAACGCCATCTAGTGGAAACCCGATCGGACTTATTGAACATGAGATACAGATAACTAAAGCCATCTATTGGAAAAATAATGGATTTATTTTTATTTCACCTATTACAATAAGTTTTGACGAAACATTATAACGTCATGAAAAAAATAAATTTAATACCGAAGTAGGAATTTTAGTATTTGGATTATAGTATTTTACAATAGTATAATGTATTTTTCGTAGATTAAAAGTTAAAATCAAGTATACAACATCGCCTACAGCATCCGCGCTACAATGGTTGGATCCAGCTCAAACTTCGGGCCAGAAACATCCTTACCTCTTCAGTCAGTGTCAGGTATAAGATGCTGCGAATGTTTCCAGCTTCTTTTAAATAGAACATTCGAGACACATACCGCTGTTTTAATAAAAAAATAACTCATACTTTAGAAGAAGAGAAGAACTCATACTTACATACATCAGAAGAATACGGCCAATTACAGCCACTTCAATACGATCAAAACTATGAAAATAGATGACTGTTGCTCTCTTTTTGTTTTAAATGTGTAAAAAACCTAGTTTTCCTAAATAGTTAATAAAATGAAAAAAAAAATTAAATAAGTCCAATGTAATACTTTAATAAAAAGTAATTATATTTACTTTCATTCATTTTAAAGAAGGCATTTTTATTAAAAAAAAAAATCAGTGACATTGTGATTTAATTCAGTTTTATGCTAAATATCGTAATGCATTGTAATGTAACTCTATTTGCGTTGAAATTATTTTATAAAAAATTAAATTAGCTGCGTTTTTTTTTTAAATGCTTGTTTAAACATCTTTATGGTACAAATTATGGCATTTTCTACAATGACCAAATAACAATATAATTACACTACAATCAATCAACATTTTTATATTGGCGTCTCGTAGATACGAATTCTGCCAGTGTCAAGTTAGTCATGGGAGAGTCACTTTATAGGTAGTATTAAATATTAATTGTATAATTTTGCTCTTCCAGATTAGGCCAGTGTAATATATCCAAGGACAAATACAATATATATAATCATGCTTAAATGAATAAATTCCAATTTTAGAATTTACTTCATAGCTCATGTCAGTCGATAATGTATCTTTTATGTATTGTATCGAATTTTTCGGAATTCGCGTACATTTACTAACTGATAACTATCGACTGACAGTGAAGAAAAATATCGTGAGGAAACCTGAACCTGTGATATGTTCTACCGTATGTGGGAAAATATGGAATTATGGATTTCTCGGGCTTGAAATCAACAATACGTCGTGAGGTGACGTGGTGATAATGTCCATGCCTTTTTTCGGGAAGAGGCCTATAGCCATGTAGTGCGTCTCTTACACGCTGATAATTATGATAATTAATTGTGTTTTTGTGTAATTAATTGTGTGTAAAACGAGCTAAATCCAATTTTAGCCGATCCTAATATTCTACCTTATTATTCAAGATCTTCAGATATAGTAACACTATCGGGCCTGGCGTCAGTTGTCCCGCCCTGATAATAAAAAAAGCTTGACAAACTATACGCCTAAACCTACCTCATGAATCACATTATTTACTGGTGAAAACCGCATGAAAATATGTTCAGTAGTTTTTGATTTTATCGCAAACAAACGGACAGACGTGGCAGAGGACTTTGTTTTATAATATGTAGTGATGGTCATATAAAGGTCATAAACTAAAACTTAACACCTTATGAAAGGCAAAATTTGAACTTCGTTATCGGTGTATAAAAACTGGAGATCTTAAAAAAAATTAAGCATGTTAGATGATCGATTAAAATTGGGTTTAGCTCATTTTGAAATGTAACAACTTAATTGTCTTAGCCGATTCACGCTCGTTCGATACTGCCTTGCCAAGACACACCCGCGGTGAAGTTCACGTATAAAGCTGAAGTGACTGCACCTGAAGAGTTCACAGTGTTGATGAGTGCGCTTCGAGAAGACACTCGAAATGCTAAGACATCATTCAGCCAACCGATGCCACTGCCGTCATATCTGCTGGCCATTGCTGTGGGTGTTTTGGAGTCTAAGACCTTGGGACCTAGGTAAAAATCTGTCATTTTAAGACTCCAAAATAAATAAATGAATTCTCTGTTTATCTTGTTACGCCTGTAGATCAATCAAGTGATGTTCGCTTTGAGACACATTTGTTTGTACTCGTAAAGACAAAAAATTAATACCTACTCAATTTCCTCTAGTTATACTATGTATGCATTTAGACCATATAATGCTGTATTCGCTACGATAACCAGAATAAAACTGTCCTCAGTGGCCTTGTGACATGTTTATATACCTCACTGTAAGGAGGGTGGAAATCTCTGGAAGGCTTAGATTATTTGAGGTTTTCGACAAAATTCGAGACGTGCTATTTTTACAACCTTATGGTTGCTTAGTTTAGGCGAAGTGGTAAGGTATTACATTGTGTGCATGGTTCCCATACGCGATGACTCATCTATTGTTTATTTGTAAAACGAGTTCTCATTCAAGGGGTAGCAATATGTTTGTATGTTCGGCTGAGTGCCTTAAGCGGTCGCCTTAGTAGTCCGGTGAAGCTGTTAAGACCTTGCTAGGTCAATAGCGTAGTCAGTTCGAAAAATAATTAAAAATGTTTGTATTTGTGCGAGTTTTTTAAGAATCTACACATAGATTTTTATTATTCATATTACTAGGGTAAACTATATATTTATGGGAAGGTTTTAATATATATAAAATAGATACTTATATTGGAAATTAACTTATAGATATAATAATGAAGTCAATTTTTTTTTGTGATTTTTAATCAAATCTAACGGAGTTATATTAGTACGATGTCTATCCTTTTGCGATGACGTTGCGAAAAAAATAGAAGAATATAACTAACTTATGTTAAACTAAAGACGCACAGATGGGATAAAATCTTATATCATTAAAATATTTGTAACATATTTACATTATGAAATTTTAATAGGATTTATTTACGTTGCCGCGTTGTCTAAAGAACCAACATTTCTTACGTTTATTTTGCATAGCACTACATGCAAAGTAGTTTGGCGAAGTCAAAATCATTCAAAGTATAGGTTAGAATATACGATGGGTTAGAATGAAGTAATTGTACGAACGAGCCCTATAGTGTGGTGGGAATTATCAGGGACCGTAAGTCTTTTGGTTAACCAATGGAAATCGAGCATTACTGTGAATGCCTATGGTGACAAGGTACTTTGCCGCGTGGCTCAATCCAATAGCCGATTTTTATACAGAGTTTAAACTTGCCTAACTCCGTTAATAGTATTAAATTCTATTGTATCTATTTGATAACATTTGGATACTAGGTCTCGGGTTTGGTCGGAAAAAGCGGAGATCGATCGCAGCGCTTGGGAGTTCGCTGATACAGAGAAATATCTACAGGCTGCGGAGAAACTGTGCGGGCCTTACGAGTGGACCCAGTACGATTTACTAGTGTTGCCACCCTCCTTCCCCTATGGCGGCATGGAGAACCCTTGTCTCACATTCGTCACACCTACCTTGCTTGTGAGTTTAATTCTAAATCATATAACAATCGTTGGGCCCGATAAACACTTTTAGAACAATCTTAACTGATTTTTTATATTATTTTTATATTTAGCGCACCAACATTATGAGTACATATTGTTAATTCTAACTTAAAACATAATATCTCTAAAGATTTGGTTGAAATAAAGTTATAATAATCTTTCAAATTATTATTATAAGAGAATATTGTAAATATGATAATTATTAAAAACTCTTTCAGGGTTTCTACTTGACGCGATCTTATCCATTTGTAACATAGCATAAAAATAATAATTACGTATTAAAAAGTGACAGAAATAAATTATGAATTACCTGTACTTATCTACAAAATGTTATCCATATAACCTTTTAGGACATAACCAAATGCCCAGGTTAAGTGTCTTTAAATTTGGCGCTTTATCGCATTATACATTTTAATTAGGTATCCTATACTCAATTTAATAAGGTGTTTTACACGCATTTTAATGAAGTGTCCTATGCTCATTTGAATTGCGTGTCCTATGCTAATTTTAATTCAATGTTCTACACTCATTCTAATTAGGTGTGCTATACTCATTTTAATTAGGTGTTCTATACTCATTTAATTAGGTGTCCTATACTCATTTAATTAGGTGTCCTATACTCATTTTAATTAGATGTCCTATACTAATTTTAGTTTGGTGTTCTATGAGTATACTAATTTTAATTGGGTAATTTTATAAAGGCTAAAATAAATACTATAAAAGAATGTTTATTACACAATTATAGGCTGGTGATAGGAGTCAGGCTGACGTCATAGTCCACGAGATCATGCACAGTTGGACTGGAAACTTAGTCACGAACAGGAACTTTGAACACTTCTGGCTCAACGAGGGTTTCACCGTCTTCTTGGAGAGGAAGGTCGGCGCCTCACTGATCAGTGACCCGGTGGAAGCTAAGCGAAGCCGGGATTTCCATAGCTTGCTTGGTCTGCAAGAACTGACTGAAACGGTAAGCTTGACTTTAATTTCTAATTCATTATTTTTATGTTCAGAGTCTATAAAAATAAATGTATGGTTTTAAACCTTTCAATATGCGGCTGTCGTCGCCCAAATGCCCATTAAAGTTTTGCACAAAATTCATATACTAATGGAACCACTCGTTTTCATTACAAAGAAATAATCATTCTTTCCTTGCATTATTTTTTAACCAACCAACCTAGCAAGGTCTTAACAGCTTCACCGGACTACGCCTTGCATTATATGTATATCCAAAAGCAACTATAATAATAATAAAATTATTTATTGCACACACATTGAATATATAGAAAATTAGACATCGGTTAGGTAGGTAGGTAGGTTGTACAGTTAGGTGGCTTTATCAGTTAGAGCGATCTCTTCCTGGCAAACCTAAGGAGACATTTAATTTTTAAAAATACCGGGGGGTAATATAAATAAACACAAAGAATTACAAAAACTATAGATAATAATAAAATAGGAAATAACGCAATAAAACAGTTCTATTACCATAGCGAGAGGTAATATCGGTGTAGATGTTTTTTAAATAATGTCACGGATCTTGCCTGCCTAATATCACGAGTAGAGTCTTGTTAGAACTTTTCAGGCAGTTTTTGTGGCAAGTCAAGGCCCATGTTTCGTGGTAATATTTCCGAACTACTTCACTTGTGCACAATAACCAAACTATATTACGTAAAACACCACCAATATTACAAAACATAGAGCCAAATAACACAAGATTATGAATAGAATATAAAGTCCACTATATGACAATCCAAGATTCCGCCATAAACTCTAGTTGACGTTTTACGAGTCACAAACACAAACTTCTTTTGGTTTCTGTTTTTCCAATTCTAAGGAGAAGGCAAAGGTATCTAGACCATACAGCCCGTCATTTCATAATTGCCGATTCTGGAGTACACGTCTTGTGATAACTTCAATGTTCTAACAAAATGGTGGTTCCTTTTAGAACTTTCTATGGAGTTTTATGGCATCTCAGAATTCATACTCCGTGGTATTATTTCTCATCCACTTGTGCACAATAACCGAATTATATTACATGAAACACCTCTAATATTACAAAATATAGAGTTGAATAACACAAGATTAAGAATAAAATCAAGTAAATGACATTCCAAGATATCGCCAAAAAAATCTTTTTAATTATTGCATATAGAAAATAAATTGTAATCGATTTGTCAACTTGATCTAGTATTTCATAAGTCTTTGTACCAAACATACAATAGTTTTTTTAATACCTGGAATCTAAAGATGGAATGCAAATAATATTAAGTTATTACTGATAATCGAATCGATGCTCCGGGATACATGTGACAACAAATCCACAGATAAACGGGCATTTGGGCGCGATGAATCCGCTAACACGTCTCGTACCGGACCTGAACGGGGTACACCCGGACGATTCGTTCTCGAGGGTTCCATACGAGAAGGGCTCGTTATTCTTACGTTACCTGGAGGACCTTGTCGGAGGGCCAGGTGAGCGATTACTGTCGATTTTCTAGGTTAAAGACGAGCTTGGTACCGAAAACCACTTGACCCGACTTGTGGTCAACTTGGACGGGGTTCATCCTGATGACGCATTCTCGACGGTGCCATACGAGAAGGGCTCGTTGTTCTTGAGGTATCTGGAGGACCTTGTTGGTGGGCCAGGTGAGCGATAACTGTCGATTTTCTAGGTCAAACACGAGCTTGGTACCGAAAATCAGTTGACCCGACTTGTGGTCAACTTGGACGGGGTTCACCCTAATGGCGCGTTTTCGACAGTTCCTTACGAGAAGGGCTCGTTGTTTTTAAGGTATCTGGAGGATCTTGTTCGCGGACCTGGTGAGTATTGTCGGTATTTGCAGTTTTAAAGCGTACGAGTGCTCGTCTAGTGGTCAAACTTAGACCATAGAGAGAAAAAAACTTTTTCCAATTTTTTATCGATAACACTAAACCTCATCAATAGCTACAAAACCAAAAAATAATGAAGAAAATCGGCTGAGAACACAGGAGGGGAATGTGATTAACCGTTTTCCCACTGCCTATTTATACCGCCTGAAAGGTCAAAGAGTTGAAATATTCACAGGGGTTACTGAGTAGTCGTTTCTAAATCAATAAAAAAAATAGCTGCTTAATATTTGACCTATCTCGAGAAACGTAAAACTGATATTCACTCAAAATCAGATGATTTACGCAAAAACAAACTGGTGTAATAAATACCGACGCGGTGAGTCACGCGCATTCAATGTGCGCCGCCTCCGTGCCGCGCACTCCAGCCCGTGACCCGCACCTCGGCCCGCGACCCGCTTCGCTTTGTTCCACCGTGCCGCATTCCGACAATAACCAGTTACGTAATGATTAACCTTGAAACGCGCCTTTTAAATTTTTTTCATTGAACCTGAGTGTGATTTTTTACGTTTAAGAGTATGGTTCCCATATTTAAAAAAGTTTTAGAACAAATTTGAACTAAGGTTCTCTATGTTGTTTATTAGTATTTGTTTTGATATTATTATTTTATATGTTAAATGTGACCATGAACTATCACACGATTGAACGTTGTCACTCTGTAAACGATCTGCTGGTATATAAATATTGGTAGAAAAGTACAAATCATAATAGAAATGACATATCTTACTAAATACGAAAGTACAGTCTTTAGTACAGTACAGTTATTAGTATAGTCGAGCCAAATGACATTTCATGTGTTGCCAGTAGTAGTGAATGGCTACGGGTTAGTTCCTCTGTAGACTATAAATTCCTTGTTTGTAGACTTGTTAACTGTTGCTCATGAATCAATAAGTTGCATAAAAAATGCATGTTATGGGCTATCCTTATGTAAATCTTGTTGGTGCTTCAAATAAAATAAAATAATAAAACTAGAACAGATTAAAAAAATAGGGGGTAAGAGCATTGCTTACTTTTGCTGACCGGGAGATGGAGCGGTCGGAATAAATTCTGATTATGTAATACTTCAACGACCCCATTTGAATGTTTGACCAACATTATGATTTTGATATGGTCTATGGCAGTGATTGTCATAGTTTTTAAATGGTCAAGGGCAATAGAGTATCAGGTAAGGCATCGCTGCGTTTTGCACATTAATGGATTAGATAGTTGACACCACCTATCAATTGGCATATTTTTATAATCTGTGAAAATATAATTGATCTATGGATTTTGTATGCCAATAATATCCTGTGCAACTATTTTTTTTCCAGTTCAATTGGCTAACTATTAAATCAATAATTCTAGAACACAAAGTCTCTAACATAGCCTTTAATTTAGCTTTGAAAGTAATCGCAAATTAGATAGTTACTTTGTAATCGATTACTTAATGAATCCACTACCCAATTGTATGTTATAATATTAGCGACGCAGGAAGCATAATTTAAGTGTTTGTTAGCTTTTATTTTGATATACATAAAATTTCCTAGTCATCATTTACAAAAAATTGTTTGCCATGTCGCAGTCTAACGACTACGGATCTATGGTCTTTGATATGATCCATATATGGCCTAGAATGACACACTAAATCTAAAGGAGGATTGGCTCTCAAATGCATCCTGCAGGTACACGCCAACTCGAGGGTAATATAACTAACCAGGCAGAGAAAAAAATTATCTCATAATGCTAAGTTTTCGTCACGATATTTCTTCTTTATCCAACACTTGGGCTCGTTTGTAAGGATTCGAGTTTACATTAATCGAACCGTGTCTGAAATTTCTACTATTAAATCTACTATGCATATCACATTTTTTCCTTTTTTTACAGAGGTATTCGACGATTTCTTGCGTTCATACTTGGTCAAATTCAGCAAGAAATCACTAGACACTGATCAATTTAAGGCATACTTATTAGAGTACTTCAAGGATAATGAGAAGTTAAAGACAGTCGACTGGGAGTCGTGGTTGTATAAGAGCGGCATGCCCCCAGTTATACCTGAGTAAGTTAATTAATCCTGCACCACATTATCATTTCTTTATTTATTTATCATGACATCAATTATGATGGCAATATATTCGAGGATGGTATACTCAGATGGTTAACGTGTTCTGACATCATGCCAATTGACGTAGGTTCAAATCCTTTTGAAAAAAACCGGGGAGCCTTTGGTGAATAAGCATGTTGATAGGGCTTTTTCTAAGTCCATATTGAAAGCTACCACCCTTGTTAAAAATCTGTTGCCAAGCACCTATATATTTTTAACAAGGGTGGTAGCTATCTATATGGACTTAGAAAAAGCCCTATCACCATGCTGTGGTTTCGTCATCATGTTTTTGGAATACTTCTTTTGGCGCGTTAGGGAAAAATGATGAGAGTAAATTTTTACGATGCGCGCGCACACCGTCACGAAAACCGACACCCTGAAGTTAGCTATAGTCAACATTTTGTTTCTTTGTATTTGTTGTTTGTATTTCTTTGTATTAAAACTTTCAATGTATTAAATACCTTTTTTCTATTGTTAGTGTCGTTTTTTCTACAAATGTAGATAGAATAAGGCGAAAGATAAAATATTTGAAAAGATTTTTATATTGTTACGCCAGAGAAGTATAACTTCTAACGCGTGTACATAAGTACACACGCACTTTTATTTTTCACCAAAGGCTCCGGTTCTTTCACAAGGCTTTGAACCTACGTCAATTGGCATGATGTCAGAACACGTTAACCATCTGAGTATACCGCCCTCGAATATATTGCTAAGATATCTATATCAAGATACTAAAGAAACAGATTGTTTTAATAAAGAAAATCATCGACCAACTATGGCCATAGTGAGTAGGTGTCCGTTATTTATCAAGTTAGCTTTTTTGACATGGGTATCCTTCAAATCGTTAGTTTACCTAAAAACAATAAAAAAAATACATTTACAGGTTTTTCTAATTTTGACCTTACCATAATATACAAATATAAAATTATATTTATATATGAAATATAAAAATATACATATTCATTTTTTAACGCCCATATTAAAATTTCTCCATCCCAAGGGATCATAGATAGAGAATTAATAAGTTATTCACTGAAAGAAGCAAGATAAAAATTAATTTCTAAAAAGTCAAAAAACCTGATGTTAAACGGGAAAAGTATCGTCATTTAGATACGGTTAAACGGCATAGGATTTTGTTTTTCTTAAAAATTTTTAGTCTATAAACTAACGATTTCACAATACCCAAGTCAAAAAAGGCACCTTGGTAAATAACGGGGTAATAAAACCGTAATGTGCATATAGATTGCTAGAATGTTTTCAAATTGTTTTTTTTTGTTCGGGTGGAAAATTATTTATTGTCAGTAGTGGATAAAAAAGGGGTTTCAATAGGGTTTTTGTTGTTAAAGTATAAGTTTAAAACAGCAATTTTCTTTTATATATAAATTTATTTCGTCCATCTCAGAAACGACTCTTAACGATTTGGATCAAATTTTATATTTATATAAGACTTTGATTATTAAGCTAAACTATATAGGTGTTCTCTCTGAAAAAATGCGATTTTACATGAGATTTTTTTATTTGATTTAATTATTAGAGCATGTGTATATAGCGCCATCTTGTAAATTTTCGTGATAATTGCATCGTTGCCAATGGATGATAACCAGCCCAACTGGGTCCCAAAATTTTATGAGATGGCGCTATATGACATTATCCTATTACGAACAACCACAATGCAATAATTGTGTTAATTAACCACGCGAAACTCTGTTCCCTAGATACCTCTATATAAATATTTAAAATTGTTATAGTTATGACACGTCGATGACGAAAGAAATAAAGGAACTCATCGTTAAGATAAACCAAGAGAATGTGACTATGGCTCGTGAAGACGTGAAGACCTTCACTCCTCATCAGATGATCCATTTATTGCAAGAGATCATAGACAGCCCTCCGCTACCAGTCATCACATTGCGCATGATGGGCGTTCTCTATAATATCGATTCCAACAAAAACACTGAAATAAAGTTCAGGTAACATCATATAAGTTCATTGAATCTATGTGATTATCACTTCTCTTTGTTTTTATAATAAAATGGTATTGAAGTGAACATTTCCTTAGGTTTTCTGAAAAGTGAACTGTTACACTATGATCGGTGACACTGAATCAGGTTCATTTAAAATTTTACAGATGGCTCCGACTCTGCATCAAGAGTAAAGATCTTACAAAACTGGACGAAGTGCTTGATTTCGTCAATCAACAAGGCAGGATGAAGTACGTACGCCCGCTCTACCGGGATCTCTATGCTTGGGAGGAAGTTAGACAAAAGGCCATAGACAATTTCCTGAAAAACGAGCGTTATATGATGCACGTTTCGGCGTATACTTTGAGAAAGGACTTACATTTAAAAGAATAAATTACTTTTTTTATCCAATAAAGTATATATACATATATTAAAACGTGTTATAAATCACTTGTCCAAATCAAAATCCAAAGCAGACTTTCTCATTTCCTTTACCTTGCTATGTTTTTCTCTTGCACCTAGCCTCGCTTAATGGCAACAGCATTACCTCTAAGCGTTTATACTTACGTTAAATCTGGTATAGTACAAAGGAAGTGAATTAAAAAAAATTGAGATTTCGATAAAGTTGTATTAACCGAAGAAAGTAATTAAATCTAAAAGACTGTGGTTTAAACCCTTAGAGAATAATTTGCCATAATACAAAATGACACAGATAAGAAAAGTAACACACAAAAGTAGTTTCTAGTCACAGAAAAGTAGTTTCTACATTTTAAACGTGGTTTATGGGTGAATATAATGAATAAACTTCTTTGGGATTGACAAAAAACATATTTTTTCACAACAGTGACGATATACCATATAGAATAAACTATTAAAAGACTCTCAAACAGAATAGACTAATAATTTCATGAAAAATATATCTGAAATGATTTTAGGTATGAAATGAAAATTATGCCTATTTATCCAGTTTAAAAAAAAATAAACGAATAGATATATAATAAATAAATACATAATATAAATAGTAATAATTCAATAAACTATCATAATCTGCATTAATCAGGTCAAAATTCAACCTCACTAATTATAAATTTTCATTTATGAATTTAGTAGTATCTAGATAATATATTTTCTGTTTATTGTATGAACGACTGATCAGATTTCACTTTATGCGAAATCTGTGCTTCAAACGGGTATTTAATGAAAACTTACACCCTTTTTAAAATCATTAAATATTGCTATCACCATTTCTTTTTTGTTTATAAAACGCAGATTTACTTAAATATAAATTGTAACTTTTTATCAAAATCTGTATTATATTGTACTTGTATAAATCCAGCAATTGAAAAATTTATCGTATGTTGGGTATAATCAGTGACTAATTAATAATGTTCCTTTGATTAGTATTTATATTGTAGGTAGGTATAAAATAAGTTCATTGTAAATATTGTAATTTACGAAGTGATTAATCGTGCAATTTTAAACAATACAATGGAATATTGAAATATGACCTCTGGCAACATTGATCAAAACTCAAATGTCTTTGATTTATGCAAAAAATAACCTATAATGTTATTAAAATAAACCAAATAATTGTTGTCTTAACTTGTACCTTTATGAATTAAACCGATTCATTTTTCAGTATCATTTAACGCAATGTCAGCAGCAAAAAGGGTACAGGTATGTTTGATTACTATTTAAATTATCGCACATAAAGGTATATATATAAACTGTAATTTTTTTTTTTAATAATTTATTACAGCAATGGGCAACCTTTGCCCGCACCTGGCATATATTCGACTGCAAATGGCAAGATCCTTATGAATCTGCTCAAATTATTAAAAAGTATTTGATGGGTCTACACAAACCTATATATCACCCAATGAATGATTGTGGAGACGTAGTAGTTTGTATAAATAGCAAGGAAATTGCATTAAGAGGTGATCAGTGGAGACAGAATGCGTATTTCCACCACACAGGCTATCCTGGCGGAGCATCTTGGACGTTAGCATGGGAGCTCCACAATAAGGATCCTACTATGGTATGTAAAATTATATATTTTGTATGCTTATATGTCTATCTAGCATGTTACCACTCTTAAGTAGAATTTTTTTACCATCTCTAATATCTACTGGTGTGGCCTGGCAAGCTTTACTTGAGAACCAGTGCTGTTCTAAGTTTTGGTATCTTAGGTTGCATAAAGTATAAAAAACACATGAATAATTAAAAGTGATGTATAGTACCTAATTTACATGAATTTAAAAACAGTGTACTAATATAAAAAATACAACTTGTTGATTTATGACATTAAATGCTCATTATTAAACTGTGATAGGAGAGAATTGCCAATAATTCGATTTCATATTTCTGCTTGTGGACAATCTAACCAAAGTTCCAATACAAGTAATAACATATGTAAAGTTACAATTATCTTGACAATTGTGAGATTGAATGTTAAATGAAAATCTTATTAAAAGTTGTTATTGTCTTATATTGTTATTAAAAGTTCATTGTAAATTGGTTTTTAGTAATCGTAATGACAATAAGCAGAATAAGTCCTGAATATCAGGTGACAATTAATTACTTCTTCTTATTCTTGTTTTAAGGAACACTACTGAAATTTTATTTATTTTTTACTTTATTTTTGGCAATCAATCTTTTAGATTATTACTGCCATTGTCGAGTAGTTATTATTTGTAGTATTACAAGTTCTTCTTGCATTCCATTTTTGGCAACCAGTCTTCTAGTAGACTATGACAGTCATTGTCAAGTGAGTATCGATATTACAAGTTTCTTGATATAATTTCAATGAACTAACAAGATGGTGGCCATCTGGTTAGAAATTTCCATGGAATTTTTGTGGCATCTCAGAATTCACGGTCCGTGGTATTATTCACTTCACTTATGCACAATAAACAAACTATATTATATAAAACACCACCAATTTTACACGATACAGATTCAAGTAACACAAGATTATGATTAAAATGTAAAATCCACTACATGACAGACCAAAATCCCGCCAAAAACTCCCACTACTGAAATTGTAATAGAATATTGAGTGTTTTTTCTTAAGTATGCAACATGCTATCTGTAGAGTTTTGAGTGGATCTGTATAATGTTTCACATAATATTTTTATGGTCAATATCTTCAATGAGTTGTGGCGGGATCTTGGAATGCCATGTAGTGGTCTTTATATTTTATCCATAATCTTGTGTCATTTGGCTCTATTTTGTGTAATGTTGGTGGTGCTTTACGTAATATAGTTTGGTTATTGTGCATAAGTGAAGTGGATCAGAAATAATACCACGCAGCATGGATTCTGACTTGCAACGAAAACTCCCAGGAAAGTTCTAACAAGATGGCCACCATCTTGTTAATTCATTGAAATTATATCAAGAAACTTGTAATATCGTTACTCACTTGACAATGTCAGTAATAGTCTACTAGAAGAGTGGTTGCCAAAAAATAGATGAAGAATATCTTCAATATCATACAAAAATATTTGTTCAATATATTTCTGAGCATATGTAATAGTTGTTTGTCTAATGTATTGAATTTTAGAGCTTTTTATATTTGAAGAGACAAATTTTCATATTAAAAATATGTCATTTTAGTTTATTTTATTGGAATTATTTCAAATTGCATTATGAATCTTTTTAAAATTATACTCATAGCTATTATTACATAATGTATTTGAGTTTAAGGTAGACTTCTTATTCCTTTATAATAATTTTTTTTATGTCATAGCAGGCAAACCTGGGTCATCTGATGTTAAGTGATCACCACCGTCCATAGACACTAACAACACCAGGGTAGTCGAAAGTGCGTTGCCAGCACTTCTTTGGGGGAAGGGGAGAGAGGGCGATCAGACGGGTTAGAGGAGGTGGCCCTCCGGCGCTCTCACTGACCGAACGAAACACAACAATGCAAGCACTGTTACTTTACGTCGGTTTTCTATGAGAGGGTAGTACTACCCCGGCCAAGCCAACCCATTCATGCTGAAACCAGTAATAGCTTCAGCGCGGCTATACTACCTTTTTTTATTTCAGGTTGTTAAGAAATCAGTGTACAGAGCTATGGCTGGAAATTTACAGAGGCGTCATACTATGCAAAGACTTTTTGTTTATCATAATGATAAAGTTCCTGAAGATGTAATGCAAAATATTACTAATCAGATTAGGCAAATACGCTTAGTTCCCACAAGGCTGGACCAAGTACCTGAAGAGGAGGTTACTAAATATCCTAAAGTTATGGAATATCCTGAAGAATATGTGCTTAAATGATTAAAGTGATTTAATATTGTAAATAACATTTAGATATTAATATATTAGTGTCGTTATGATTATTTCTTTATTTTCTAAACCTAGTAATTAGGACTGGAAAATTGTATTAGTTTATTGTCAATCCTACTACCTCCATCCCAATGCCTTATAAATAAAAAAAAATTGTATACGAATATTAATTTTAGTTAAATTTCTCCTATCTACCTCTATCTTCTTCTGTATATATAATAAGAATAAAAATATAATGAGTTTGTAATTATTATATTTTTTTGAAAAAAATTTTTGCCTGTGTCTTGGGTTATGTAATAAAATATATTTCAATAATTATTAGAAAAGCTTTTCTGTCTGTTTGTTTGTACGACGGTAGTATGAATATCTGTGCGTCAAATAGTCTGTGGGTATAGTTATAGTCATTTTTTAGAAAATTAGTTGTAAGTATATAAAAAAAGTATGTTTTTTATATGCGGTAGAAGTGAAACCGTCAAAAAGAAAGCGAGAATAGCGTATGTCTCTTTGTTCTCTAATACTCAAAGACAATCGAGACACTGCACCCACTCTATGCGACACAGTGTTTATAGCCCCACCACCTTTCGTCACATAGTTGCATAGGAATGTTGCAGATCAAAATTTCAAAGCTCTCCAAAAACTGCAGAATAGAGTAATCGTATTGCAATTTGTTATGCACAACGCCAGCCCACGACGTATTGGATTTCAAACTTTGAGAAATCCACAGTTCTATGTTTTCCCACATATAGTAGGTAGTACTACAAGATCATTTCAGTACTCAGGATCAGGTTTCCTTCACCGTCAGCTGATAGTGTTAACAATTTCAATTAGTAAATGTACGCGAATTCCGAAAAATTCGTTGGTACATGACTTTCGGACATCGAAATGATATTCCACCAGTCAAACCACTAGCCCACCACGACTTCTACATATACATAAAGCTATTTTTCACACCTATTAGTTGTTGCATTAGCTGACCTAACGTCCCATATTCGTATAAATCTGCCTGCAAAAATTAATGAAATCTAGTCTCGTAAAACGTTGAATGTGTCCCGAATGCCCATTTTTCAACTCGTAGGTCTATTACTATATTATTAGCCAAAGACGCATTTTCTTTAATGAACGCACTACGACCGTCCGAGTTAACCTCAATGAAAGTCGAAATTTTAGATAATAAAACTAAAATGGGACCCGCTCCAATAAAAAAATATAACAATTTATAGATGACTAGCCGACCCGTGCCCACTTCGTTGGGCGGTAATAGGCATTATCAAGCTACAACTTTTCTCTAGAACTCAATCATATATCTCTCATAGTTCAGGCAGCGTTCGTAAGAAACGTTTTCGTTCGACCATTTTTTCTCCGACTCCCCAGATATTACCCCCTGATAATATATAATTAGTTAATAGCTTCTGCCCGCGACTTCGTACGCGTGGAATAGTTATTTTGGGCTAAGACGCAGCGGGGTCTCTCAGAAAGACAAAATACCCCGATTTTAAAACATTTTTCATTGTTGGTCCGCTCCTATTGATCTTAGCGTGATGATATGTAGCCTATGACACTCACAAATAACGTGGCTTTCTATTGGTAAAAGAATTTTCAAAATCGGTTTAGTAGTTCCTGAGATTACCTCCTACAACGTCACAAACTTACAAACTTTATAATATTAGTATAGAAGATGAAGTTCTGTCTGAAATAATAACTTAAAAAAAATACAACCAAAGTGAGAAAGTACCTCTTTTTTAAGTCGGTTAAAAATCAACATAAAAATTAACAAATAATGATAAAGACTACAATGGCTGTGCTCATAACTCGGATATAATATGGCACTTACTCCATAAATAGGCCGATTGTGTTGTCAAAAGAATGTTATATTTGATATCAGCTAGTGTTTTTATCGGTGAGTAACTTACACTAGCTATTATAATGACATTTTTTCTAAGAATGTACACTAAATGTATTTACTTTCCAAAAACACAAATTATACGTACTTTATCACATTTTAAGAGCCATCATTGTAACTAAAATTTTGGTTCAGTAAAACCGTTATTATTCGACCCGAGCGGCGCTTCATGGGACATTTCGCATCTTATGGTATAAGATTTATATCTCTTCGCGTCATAATGGGCTATATTCCGTATTTTGATAAAACTATACACATAGTAAGAATGTAAATTTAACGTATCTACTCTTAGGTTTTTGTGAAAAAATATTGGTAATGACTAAGAGTATCCAATTAAATACATTTAAATCATTTTTAGAAATATCTGTTAGTCGGTTTATTTGTGCACGCATCACTGCTAAAGTACAGTACGTTTATTACAAATGTCTCCAAGAAAATCTTTCCTTCAATAGAATCGCTTCATTGTATCATAAGTTATTGTAATTTAAATCATGGCACGAGTTTACTTAAGTAAGGTCCTTATAACTAAAAAAATATCACGATAAATGAATAAAAAAGAATAACCTACGATCTTCATAAGTTATTGTGTTGCCTCGGAGAAGTGGAACAGGTGGGGTGGTGCGCATGCGCAAGACAACGCAGCCGAAGTCGCGGGTATCAGCGAGTATACAATAAAAATTAATAGAACACGTCAATAAAGAATTACTGAGTGCGCAGTAAACATATTGAGGACGCTACATGGCAGAAGCACCTTGCGCTTCACGACGTCGATGGATAGGCTGGTTTCATTATGTTTAATGCTTCTTATTTATAAACATGTAAAGACACAAAAATATAATATGTTGCGTGTAATGAAATCTTTTATTAAACGAAATTTACATACTTACAGGTTTATAATGTTGTTTAATTTTGTATAAAACACAAATTTCCCTTTTTTTATGCTTCTATATTGTTTGTCGTTTGTAATTAAAAAATTGCGTTGTGAAGATTGTGCATGAATTACTTTTACCTCAGATTATAGGTTGGAGACATTGTATGTAGTTTGACAGTTTTTGAAAATTTGATCTTACAACTATTTCCGCCTTGCCCCCAACGATTCTATTAAAATAAAAATGGAAAATTACGTTTTATAATATGAAAATAAGAATGAACAAATAAAGAAAACAAAAGTAAAAATAATTCTTTATTTATTAATATAATATAATGTAAAATATCACAATATTTAATCGGGACCTAACACTGATTTTGACTAATACATTACAAAAAATTACACAACTGGATCCACTTTTATTAAAATAAAAATAAAAAACTTAGTCCTATGTGTAATTATAATGAAAAAAGTTGATTAGTTAACGCCATATTGGGCCAGGATACCTCCGTGGTAGATTTTCAAAAATCGGTAGGTCTACTACATGTACTGTGCCCGGAAAGACTCCCTCAAAGGGGACTTCATCTTGAGGCACCCTGACAGACTCCAATTCCCCGGCGGCGATGGGTTCAAAACCGGTATTTTCAGCGAAATTGACAAAATGAACAGTATTTATTGGCATCTCATCAGTATCAGTGTTTTCCACAAATTTAACAGAGTTTTTTTCACGTCGTTTCAGTTCTTCAAACACTGATTCGGGCACCATTATCATGCCGATGTCAGGGTGCTCGAAGAATGTCTGGCGAGTTTCAGGCAAAACCACGGGTGAGATGTTATCGAGAATCGGTGACTCGTCTTGAACTATGTGGGTGTTATCTACTACTACTGGCGTGTCAAAAATTAATGGTTTCTCATCTGAGAACACTGATGTATCAACATTGACTGGTTTGTCATCTGATAACACTGATGTGTCAACAACGATTGGTTTGTCGTCTACGGACACTGGTGTGTCAACAAAGACTGGTTTCTCATCTTGGAATACTGACGTGTCATGTATGTCAACAACGATGGGTCTCTGATCTACAGACACTGATGTGTCTACGTTAACTGGTTTCTCATCTTCGAACACCGATGTATCAACATTGGATGGTTTCTCATCTGTGAGCACTGATGTGTCAACATTAACTGGTTTCTCATCTGTGAGCACTGACGTGTCAACATTGATTGGTTTGTGGTTGTTCACCGTCGCCGCGGCGGCTACACCAACCAAAATGAATGCAATCACCAATTTCATTTTTTCTGTGAAATAAATAAATAATAAATATTTGTTTTGTAAATTATTTTCAAATATTTTAAATCATGTGATTACATTTATATTTGTGTTTAGTATTTCAGATTAAGGTTATGAATAAATAAGCTTAGTAAGTAATAACAACAAATGTTATTTATAAGTTTTGTATCTATTAAATTTTTATGTGTGTAATTATTTTATTTTGAAATAGATCCGTGGTCTACGAATTTACTTTAAAACTTTAATTACTTACATATTATGAATTGACGAAATATACAATGATGATGTCGTTTTTAAATCAATTATGGATGATTAATTAGTGTAAACAATGAATGCGCTTACCTCTTACTATTGTCAAACAAATATATGATATTATATTACTGCTTCTTGCTTTTATAAGCGATTCCTGAATGAGTTTATCGGCACGGTAATCTGAGATAAGGCTATCACGTACACTCTTTGTCCACGTATTCTGATTTATTATTAATCAATTTGTGATTTCTAGATTTTATGAAATTCCCTCAGTTTTTAATTGCGTCTATGATTTTTTTTAATTTGTTGATATTAGCTAGTCTATATATATAACGATAATATAATCGATATATATAATTATTCTTATTCACAATATTGTTATGCAATATACTTCTTAGTCATTCGTCATTGATCCAAAACAACGGTGGCATAGGACGTGAGGAGTAGGAGAAATGCAGGATGGCTGAAATGGTGGAAGTTGTCTGGGGTAGCTTGTGTCCTAAGAATGCCATTAAAAGTCAAGGAGAAGGTGTATAAAACTATTATAAGGCCATTCATGCTATATGGACCTGAGTGCTGAGTTACGTAAGAAACAGATGAGAAAACATTACACGTGGCAGATATACTAAGATGGTTGTGTAGTGTAGCTAGAATGGATAAAATTAAAAATGAGTACATCAGAGGAAACTTCAAAATAGCACCGATTACAGAGAAGTTGAAGAGTAATGTCTAGCATGATACGGGCATGTCATGACAAGAGATGAAAATTATGAACTAGAAAAGTTTTAAGCATAAAGGTAGATGGTTATAGGAGTATTGGAAGACCAAAAGAAAAAGAAAAAAAGGGAGTGGTGGATTGAGTGAAAAATGACAGATGTTTAAAATCAATACTGAGATAACATGTGACAAGTGAGAGTGGAAAAGGAAAATAGGCGCCGAGTGCCGACCCTAGTTAGGTGGGATAAGAGTATGGTTATTATTATGAAATAGGAAAATAATAAAGTAGTTGGAAGAAAGAAAAAGTATTTTTCAAGTACATATATTTATTCATTTGAAAACATTCTTAGGTGCTTTTAAACATGCTACCAGTTGTTTTTTTTTTTTTTTTTCGAACTGACTACGCTATTGTCCAATCAAGGTCTTAACAGCTTCACCGGACTACTAAGGCGAGCGCTTAAGGCACGCAGCCGAATTTGACAACTAGCTCAAGGGTGCGCGGCACACCTCGGCTTTGGCTGTTGCCTAATACATGCAATTCGCGACCTATCTGAGCTAACCTAAGCTAAGCTAACTATTCATACATATATGAGTTGTTGAAACATATATGTGTACCAAGCATACATACCTCAACAACCCTTATTTCGTATCGGATAATTTTTTAAACTATTTCAGTTTGATAAGGGAAAAAAAATAAAACCCTTCCACTTGCATGTGTAACCGTGTATGTGTGCACGTGTGTGGAGGTGATATGTGTAATGTTGTTGCAGTGATGTAAATTTGTGTCACTGTATCGCGCGAGCAGCGCACTCAAGGACTCCACGCCGAGGGAACGGACCTAGGCTTGAGCTGCTGCCGAGGGGGGCCTAGTCTGGTGTGCGGAAGCGAAATTTACACCCAGACCACGGCGGCGTGATCTGTGGTTACGCGGGCGTGGGCGTGAGCACGCTCTGTTTAGAGAGACAGGCTGGTACTGATCGTTCACTGCCGTTATTTCATCGGGAGGGTCGGTAAAAATATGTCGCGGACGTCTTTTACAACGCGCAGCGTTTGGTGCGGGTTCGTATTTTGCGGCGGATACCACTAACGGACTGGGATGATTCGCGGCTTTTTCAAAATAACTAATCGTAAGTGATTTTACGTACGCCCAGATAGAAGGCATCTCTAGGTCCCTATGTAGATCAACTCTCCGGACGTACCACGGGGCACCGGTCACTTTACGTAAAACGCGGTTTTGAAGAACCTGCAACTTATGAAAATTATCTTTCGACATATGCGCAAAAACGGGACTGCTATATGTCATCACGGGACGGATACACGTCTTATACAAAGTGAGCTTGTGTCTGAGGGACATCTTACTCCTATGACAAAGCAACGGATGGAGGCGACCCAAGACCATAGCGGCTTTGTTTCGCACTCTATCTATATTGACTCGAAATTTAAATTTTATCTAATGTAACACCGAGATATTTGACCTCGTCGGCCCAAGGATATGATGGGCTCGAGGTTATTACTCGTCGTAAAGGATCGAAGAGTATCGCGGCGCTCTTATCAGGATTAACTTCTATCGCCATCGACGAAACCATTCACCGAGTGTGCAAACGGCCTTTTCGATGCGCTCCCTAAGAAAGTCCGACCGCAAGCTAGAAGTGTAAATAACGGTATCGTCAGCATAGCAACCTACCTCGACCCGTTTAGACCGGGTAGGTCACTATGAACAGATTGAAGAGCGAGGGCGCGAGTATGGAGCCCTGTGGCACACCTGAGCGTATCGGGTGGGGCAGGGAAGTTCCCCATCCACTCTAAAGCGGAAAGTCCTATCAGTGAGAAATCGTGAAATATGAATTAACTTATCGGGTACGTGATATTTACATAATTTATGACGAGCCCTCCATCCAACCTTATCGAAGGCTTTGCGACATCGAAAAAGACTGCAATTGTGCGTTTCGGTTTACGTTTCGGGTCGGCATTAAAATTAGAGAAGATCCGTGAGGCGGTGTACTTGATTCGTGCAAGAGTGTTCGGCACGAAATCCGAACTGCTCAGGTGGTATTAATTTTAAATCTGTAATCGAGACCTGGAGACGGTTCAGAAGGAGCCGCTCGTATAATTTACCTAATGTATCTAACAGGCTAATCGGGCGATAGCTATCGGGAAGCGTATGATGGTGATGGAGTGTGATTTTTGCGTGGAGGCTCCACGGTGATGCCGGTGAGCTTACACACAGAGGTGATATTAAAAATGGCTTTGCCCTCCTGAGAGCGATCTAAATTAACGAGAACCATATTGTATGGTTTCCTAGTGTGGGGGTGGTACATCCGATGTACCTCGTGGACAGGAAGCTTGTCCTCCTTAAGGGAGGCGATGATGTCAAAGGTAGAGATCTCCGTCGGGACGCGACGGAGCACTACACGGAGGAGACGTTCCTCCTCGAGGGCAAAAGTGTAATAAGCTAACTTTTGTTCCCGAAGGAATTTTGTTAGCGCTCGGTGGTCAGAGGTGCTAGTCACCTTACTTGTATACCCGCCGGAGTGTTAAGGGCGGACGAACCTAATTGCTAGGTTATTAAGTGAAGTGGAGATAGAAACCACTTGGATTTATCCTTATAGTAACAGGGGCGGTGGGCCTGGCTTTTTAGCCGCTATAGAACCTACGCTACCTTTGAGAGTGAGCGGAAGCAGGGTTGGGCCTGCTCGTACGTGGCTTTGTGTTTGCCGGTATAGCCGGCACCCGAACGCCATCTATATTGCGCATTTCTCCACCGGGCGCGTGAACCCTGTCGGAATCCGAGCGCGCCACGCGTTTTTATATGTCGGTTTTAAAACCGTCATCTACGTGCGCGAGCGCGCGCGCTTCGGGTCGCGGGTGGCCGGCAGACGCCGCCACGTCGAGCTCCATATCGGAGCCGTTTCCGAGCTGAGCTCGGTTGGGGCTCTATCGGACCCCTATCGGCAGTATTTAGCGGGGTAGCGAAGGGTGCGGTAGCCACGCGGGGCACATACTGCGTGTTCTCTAGACAGAGCTATGTAATTATTGTAAGCGGCGCGCGTCCACGTTTGACCCTTTGATTAAATAACCAAAATGTTCGGCCATTCCGGTGGCTTAGGGGGGACGGTTCCAACCAACCTCCCTCCTTAAGGGCAGGGGGGCACGCCAAACGTAAGTTATGGGACTATCCCGAGTCCGGATAAGAGAGTTGTTTAAATTGAAACAAAAGACGAAAAAAACAAAAAAACGGCAGCGAGCAAGAAAAAAATGTGTAAAAGACAACAAAAAAAAAAGAAAAAATTAAAAAAAATTGAAAAGAAAAAATGTAAAAGAAATGAGTGAAGAAAAAGAAAACGTAAAAAAAGAAGAAACAAGAAACAAAAAAAACCAAGAAAAAAAAGGCAAAAAAAAACAAAGGAAAGGCCTCAATCAATTCCAAGAAAAAGAACGCAGGTGTACAGTGCAGGTGTGCCGGATCGGAACAATGAAAACGAACACTCACGAAGTAATAACTGACGTCACTAAATCACGAGTATCGCGCAGCAAAGCGGACAACCGTTCGCGTTGACGGCCCGATCGGAACTCCCTACCAGTTGTTCTTTTTGAAAGTTTCAAAGCTAATTTTACAATTGAAATTTGAACAAATAACATTTTTTTTATTATTATAGATCTATTTCCCTCTTCTCGCCCATCTCAACATCACATCTCATCTCCTCCTTCTCGCTCGTCTTGACAATTTTCAGGATTATTACCGAAAAACTTCGTTGAAAACTGAAGTGGGAGTAGATATTAAAATAAACTTAAATATGGAAGGCAATATAGAACCTAACCAATTTCTCAAACAACTTAAACTCATATCAATAAAACGTAAAAAAATGTGACTGTATTGACCAGTTCTGGTAATGATTTTTGAATTCTTAATGTTAGTGTTGATTCATAACCAAAGTACTTATCAATTCTATTTGTTCTAATTAGTTTCTAGGCTATCCATAATATTATACTGGTAGATATTCAGTATAGATACAACATAAGTACCGATAAATAATGGTTCAATAATTATCCATATGAGTGTTTAATTTACCGCATTACAGTATAGATTGGAAAAGAACTATTTTCACTTACTTTATTGTTATGAAAAAGTAGAAAGTGTATATTTATCTATACTAATATTATAAAGAGGTAAAGTTTGTGACGTTGTAGGGGGTAATGTCAGGAAGTACTAAACTGATTTTCTCGATTTTTCGAAAATTCTTTTACCAATAGAAAACCACGTTATTTGTGAAGTCATAGGGGAAGTCATAGCCAAGAATATCACCACGCTAAGATCAATAGGAGCGGAATAAAAATGAAGAATGTTTTAAAGTCGGGGGTTTTTTTTCCTTTTGAGAGCTTCCGCTGCGTGTTAGCCCAAAATAACTATTCCACGCGTACGAAGTCGTGAACAGAAGCTATTAATTAATTATATTATTATTATGATATTATAAAGAGGTAAAGTTTGTGTGGTTGTAGGGGGTAATATCTGAGGAGTCGGAGAATAAATGGTCAAACGAAAACGTTTCTTACGAACGCTGCCTTAACGATGAGAGATATATGATTGAGTTCTAGAAAAAAGTTGTAGCTTGATAATGCCTATTACCGCCCAACGAAGTGGGCACGGGTCAGCTAGTCTATACTAATATTATAAAGAGGTAAAGTTTGTGACGTTGTGAGTTTGTGGGTTTGTGACGTTGTGGCGTTGTAAGGGGTAATCTCAGGAACTACTGATCCGATTTGAATAATTCTTTCAGTGTTATATAGCTCATTCATCGAGAATGGTTATAGGCTATATATCATCGCGCTAAAGCCAATAGGAGCGGAGCACAGATGAAAAATGTTTCAAAATCGAGATGTTTTTTTCTTTTTGAGAGCTTCTGCTGTGTGTCAGCGTTAGCCCAGAGTAGTAACTATTACTACGCGGACAAAGTCGCGGGCAGGGTCTATAATCTATATACCTCTATACTAATATTATAAAGAGGTAAAGTTTGTGAGTTTGTGACGTTGTAAGGGGTAATCTCAGGAACTACTGGTCCGATTTGAATAATTCTTTCAATGTTGTATAGCTCATTCATCGAGAATGGTTATAGGCTATTATATCATCACGCTAAGGCCAATAGGAGCGGAGCAACAATGAAAAATGTTTTAAAATCGGGGTATTTTTTCCTTTTGAGAGCTTCCGCTGCGTCTTAGCCCAAAATAACTATTGCACGCGTGCAAAGTCGCGGGCACAAGCTATTAACTAATATAAACAACTAATATTATAAAGAGGTAAAGTTTGTGAGGTTGTAGGGGGTAATATCTGGGGAGTCGGAGAAAAATGGTCGAACGAAAACGTTTCTTACGAACGCTGCCTTAATTATGAGATATATATGATTGAGTTCTAGAGAAAAGTTGTAGCTTGATAATGCCTATTACCGCCCAACGAAGTGGGCACGGGTCGGCTAGTCAAAAATAAAGTAGGATACGTTATTATGAAGTATGGTTTTAACCCTAGATAATGGTTAGAAGATGATATATAAGGCACCGTCTGTGTCTGTCTGTTAGCGTGTATATACACGACAATAACAATTTCAACTTTTATACATATTTTCTGTCCGGCTTTTATTATATGTTTTATTAGATTATCAGGTAATATACGGAACAAGTTCAAAGTAAATTAAATCGATACAAGATATCTACAAGTACGTTCTGGTGGAATATTTTAACTGAATCATTATATAAAAAACGTATGTAATCGTTAAACAATTGTTTAAAATAGATGTTCTTGATAATAATCAGTAGTAATATAAATCAGATTAGTAGGTAGTATATATTGTGTATAAAATGGCCTTGCAACAAACATTTAGATATAAAATAAAACAATATGATGTTTCAAAAACATTATCTATATGCATAAAATGATAAAGGTGTTTCGGAGTGCGCGCGTTACTCAAAAACTACTGAACAGTTTTAGTTAATTTTATATCGTTATTATTTTGCTTAACCTCTTGGACATTCGGTCCTTATCTAAAAATATTATCAAGAAAGCTTCATCATTACCATTACATAGTATAAAACAAAGTCCCCCACCGAGTCTGTGTGTTCGCGATAAACTCAAAAACTACTAAACAGATTTTCATGCGGTATTCACCGGTGGATACAGTGATTCATGGGGAAGGTTTTAGTATATAATTTGTCAAGATTTTATTTATAGTCAGGGCGGGACAGCGTCTGCCGGGCCCGCTAGTTTAATATAAAGTAATGAAAGTTTTAGGAACATATGATTTTTATAAGGCGCGTTCAGCGATGTGTGTTCCCTTGTCATGGAGAAATGGGGCAAGCGGTGTGGAGCTTGTTTTTCCTGTTTACCTAAAATATATTATCAAAGTAATAAACGATGTAGACGAAGTCACGAATATCAGCTAGTTCAAAATATCTTACAAAAATTTACTCTTTAGAACGTTCGTTATAACGAAAAAATTCTATAACGTACAAACTACTTCAATTTAGTTGGTTTACAAAACCACTTATATGTTCTCTTCCCTCTATATAACGAAAAAAATGCTCAGTCCTTTGAAATTCATTATAAAGAGTTTACACTGTAACAACTTTGCAGTTCAAGCGAGCGAGCTGTCACAGCTGATTTCTTTAAACCAATCTTCAGAACGTAATAAAATGTTGAAAGGACAACATTAAAGATAAATGTTGTTTACTTTTTATTAAATATTATCTAATTTTATCAAATACGAATGTAATACTCTGTCCTTACGCTAGTTCAATAATTTTAATGTACCTACAAGGTAAATAACCTTGGTAATGTGTTATTAAATACGTAGCTAATATGTGTGTAACTTCTAAGCAATCCTTACCTATCATTGCCGTATTGGAATATACAATATATATAAGAGCAATCTAGTAAGAATCGTAAATAATTACAAACTAATGTGTTGTATTACGAAATTAAGTTGCTATAGGCTCGATAGAGCGACATTCAAAATAATGCAATCCAACTGTAAAGTATATTTTTCTGATATTAGATTTAATCTATCTTACCCATGTATATAAATAAAATCGAAGTGTCTTTTGTCTATTTAGAGTAATCTCCGATTAGACTAAACCGCTCTTGCTATTAACTTACTGGCAGACAGAGGAATTATACATATATAGCTAGGCACTAATGATAAAATTTAACAAAGTATTTTGACAAGGACTTCTTTTAATTCTATTACATTATCCACCAAAATATTGTTAATTTTAACTATATTTCATGGAAATAGACATATGACCCTAAAACTTGTATTAATGTATTGATAATCGAATTATCTTGAAAATATTGTACCACAGATTGACTGTCCCGATGCAAAAAGAAGCAAATATATTTGATGGAATGGTATATATATAGGAGAAAAAGAATATAAGAAATAATTTCAAAGCTTTAACCTAATGTATACATATAATAATATATAATGCACTAGCTGGCCCGGCGGATGTTGTTCCGCCCTGATAATAAAAAAAAAACAAATTATGTACCCAAAATCTTCCTCATGAATCACTTTATGTACTGCAAAAAATTCGTTCAGTTATGTTTATCGCGAACAAACAGACAGACAGACGTGCTAGAGGACTTTGTTTTATAGTATGTAATATTGATTCTAATGAAAATATAAAAAAAAAACATTCCAAAATTTGGAACTTAAAATTATTAAAATCTAGTACGAATGCATTTAGGTTCAGATTAAAAAATGGCTTTTGAGAACTTTGCTTACTTTAATTAATACGACTTCAATCTATAACTTTGTTTTAGAATGATTTTGGCGAGTAGGTATGTGTGAAAGAAAACCAAAAGCAAGTTAATAAATGTGTTTTTATTATAAAAATTAAATTCACGTCAGCATGTAAGAGACCCACTGCAGAGCCATAGGCCTCTTCCCAAAGGGAGGTATGGGTATATCACCACGCCAACCTTTTTTTTTACGTGGGGAAATCCTTTATGGATACGCCACCCTCTCGGGGGAGAGAGTGGGTTATGTCCGACTCGCACGGACTAAAACCCCACGGTGTACCGTCCGCCGCATGGTAGGGGCGGCCAGGGATCGAACCTGCTGTCTTCCTGAGAAACCGCCCCTGCGGCAGCCTGGCGAGTGAACGTCAGGCTTCGTCCTACTATAGAGAGACTACTGGGTACACAACCAGTAGTCTCCCCTCGTCAGCCTCACCTGTGCAACGAGGAGATGAGTCCCCCGGCCCATCACCTCAGGCTCGGCTCGGTAAATATCACCACGCCAACCTACGACATATTGGCGATTTCAAATTCCGAGAAATCCACAGTTTAATATTTTTCCACATAAGATGATACTACAAGCAGTCTGTCGATAGTATTACCTACCAATTTAAATTGCTAAATATACGCGAATTCCGAAAAAATCGTAGGTACATATCAGATTCGAACTTGTGAACATCGAATAGGCATTCCACCGGTTAAACCATTAGACACCACGGCACTGTTTTTAATTGGATTATTTAAATTGTAATTAAAAGATTCGTCTTCATTCATAGTTCTAAAAATAATCCTTACATTAGACAAAAACACCTTTGTAAATAAAACACAATCTTATGGATGCTTTGTTGTAGGACAGCATCCTTGGATCGAGCATCTTAAGGGTCATCCATAAACAATAATATTTTAGGAGCCCAACATCCGCTACTTGTTTCGTTAGTCACAATTGGTGGGACTCCTGGTATAACGTCATATATTGGAAATTTTCAATTTAGAGATAATTACTATTTCGTTTTTTTTTAATCATAGGAAGCAAATGAACAGGTGGGTCACCTGATGTTAAGTGATCACCACCGTCCATAGACACTTGCAACACCAGAAGAGTCGCAAGTGCGTTGCCACCCTGTGTTTGGGGGATGGTGAGTGGGGAAGGGGTTTAGTTGTTTTATCCGGCGCTCTCACTGACCGAACGGAACGCAACAATGCAAGCACTGTTACTTCACGTCGGTTTTCTGCGAAAGGGTGGTACTACCCACGAGCCAACCCATTCATGCTAAAACCAGTAATAGCTTCAGCGTGGCTCTACCACCTATAAAACCGTTTGTACCGTTTATTATTTTTGGAAAAAACATACGCAGCATACAGCTTGTCCCCTTTCTCCACAGCAAGTACATACATTAATGAACGATTAGCGTTTATAAGAATCGTAATTTCTTAAAAATTTGACAGCTTTGTATTAAACGAAGCTATCGTATATAATAATTGTTTTTTTAGATAAGAACCAAGTGTCTAAGACTAAAAACAATTATCGAAATTTACACGCCTATTAAAGCCCCCTTTTTTCACAAAGTCATTGTAAATCAAACAATGTAAAGTATTATCTTTAATTACAATTGAAGTTTAGTGTGTTAATCATCTATATTTATATATATGGCGTCACATGGCTTATGACTCATCGCGTTGCTTCCTTGTTACACGATGTCAGTTTGCTGTCTCATTCCTGCCCCCTTTAACGTGAGAAATAATTTGTGGATGGCCCTAACGAGTATGTGAACGAGGTAAATAGTAGTAATATAGTCATGTATTTGTCTATATTATTGTGTAGATAGATACAGCAATTAAGATAGATACTAAGATAGTATTATTATTAGTATTACTATCAACACACAAAGGCGAGTAGTACGTATTTCAAAAACAACATAGTTAACACGATAACTATCATTCGTGCATCAACATATCTTACGCAACAAAATATTTAGTTACATCAGCAATTTGTTTTAAGGCCTCGTTAAAATTAAAAAATATCAATTCGCATAATTTTACCATTTCAAACCCTTGGAAGTTTTAAGGCGATAATAGACGACGTACGATAATGTTCGACGTATCTTCAAATCCTGCAGTGAGCGTTTTCGTGATGATACCGTAATGCCCACCTTGGTAGTAGTATAGTATTCTGGCAGTTGAATATGAAAATCAGACGTATACGCTTAGCGCTACCATCAATACTATTTTAAGTCACATTGATAAAATATCAGGCGATATTGTGAATAAAAGTGACCTGTTACACTTTTAAAATCCTGTTTATTATTACATTAAGGTTTTTAAGGTGGCTGTGATTTAACGTCTAACTTTATAAGTTATAGAACTGTTATGTCAATTATATTTTAATTCAGATTATCTTGTTTTATTTTCACTACCACAAACATGGGGATATAGCTCAGTGGTAGAGCATTCGACTGCAGATCGAGAGGTCCCCGGTTCAAACCCGGGTGTCCCCTGGTACAATCCTTTTTATTTTTAAACCTCATGACAACATTTATACACTTTTACCTGTTTTTTTAATCTATGGACTAAGCATTCGTACACTTCTTATAATTTTTTTTCATTTGTTAAACTTGTACCAGATTTAATTTAATTTGATATACATGATAATATTAATGTAATCAATGTTCATTACATTTTCAGTATAAACTAGCTGTGCCCGCGACTCCGTCTGCCTGAAACGTAATGTAAAAAAATAGTAACCAATAAAATCATCTGAATGTATTAAGTCCATTTACTTATCTACTTTTCTCACGTACTTAAGTCGCGTCGTCTTTTAAATTACAATAACTTTTATTAGAGTGAACTGCTTTTAATGAAACTAAGACTAAATATTACTGGAAGATATGGTTTATGATTTCAATTAAACAGACATTTCTAAAAATGATTGAAACGTATTTTATTACTTATTCCAAGACACCTGTAACAATTTTCTTTCACAAGAATCGGAAAAGTACAGACATAATATTATATATATATAGATACATTGACCTCAACGAGAATAAGTGGTGTAATTTTACAAATTGCATTAATCAAAATATTACATAAGAATAGATAAAAAGGATATTGGTTATTCGAATTCGAATATGAATAATTTGAAAGTTTTCGTATAATTCGCGAATTATGGGGTATTTTCGTATAAAACCATGAATATCAGGTATTTTTTAGACAATAAAGCAGTATCTACGTGAGTAGCAACTTCATTTTTTCATAAGTTATTTATTAACATTTCAAGAATACAGAAAAAAAAAAAATTTGGAAATTCAAAAACTTAGCAATTTGACTGTTAAATTTTTATTCGAAAATTGAAAATAAGAAACCCTGAAAGAAATTTAAATTTTTTAAAATTCCCCAAAAATTTAAAAATTTTTAATTTTTTTAAATTTTTTTAATTTTTTTAAATTTTTTTAATTTTTTTGAGAATTTTCAAATTATTCTATTTTTCTAATTTTTTTATTCAATTTTCAATTCAAATATTATTTTTCATTTCGGAACAAATATTTCTTAATTTCAAATTTTTCCCCCCCCCCTAATAAAAAGGAATTTTAGAAAATAAAGCAATTTTTTCATGAGTAGCAACTTCTTTTTGGTAGAAGATGATGGCTATGGACATTTGGTGAATTTTTCTGCCCTCCGAACTTTTCTTGTGGTATATCTAAATTTGGTTACGGGTCCGTAGCTTTTGCTTGCTACTTCTGAAATCCTCTGAGTCGGAGGCGAGGAACCCCTTGTCTGAGGACATAAGATCGTAACCATGCGTTACGCCGCTGTGTTTCTTTAGGTTCCACATCAAATATTCCGACAAAAGGATTGTAAAAAGAAAATCCGACTATATATTGAAATGTTATATAATTCTCGGATCGATAGTGTCCTCATTTGTTGTTCATTACAGAACGCCAATTAAGATTTCAAATTTGACACACAAACAAAGATTATTTTTTAACCTAGACAGCTTATATGATATTTTATGATAATAAATAAAGCCATCGACATGAACTAAAAAGAAAGTTGCCTATCGCAATGTAACATTTCTTCACTTAATTAAATAGATAATAAATTAAAGGCATTCAATCACTGTTATGCGTATCAGAGTTACACGACCTGATTAAATGTTAGGCATTGATCACTTTGTTACAGATAAAAGTGTGGGATTTCCCTTCGATCTAGGTTCTACATTACTGTTATGTGAATTTCTATTATTAAATATATTTAAATAAAAAACAATTACTGAATATATGTAAGCGTATCACTTCAACTGGGCTGCATCTGTTTGGCTAATCCTTTATTTATTGTGTTTATAATTGTCAGGATAAAGTTGGTATAAAAGAAAATGTTTCAAAGATCTACAAATCGAATAGAAAAGTAAAAAAAAAATTAAAATAAAGCTCCGTATTAAAAAATGACGGAGTGAGATAGGAGATAGCAGGGAGATCGTCAAATAAACGGAATTGACGTCCAGTTGGCATTTTTTTCTTTACATGTCATACTGTAAATAAAATCATTGTCTTCATTGACGCACCCACGCGAAGCCTATGCGGGCAACTAGTATGTCAATTTATATTTTTGTTTGATAATAATATAAATAGGTATACTTCAGTGTCTGAAGGACGGTTATCGTACATACAAGTCAATATGACGAACTAGTAAAACAACACTAAGCGCAATGAAAGCTGTGCTTATGTATCGTGTCTGGAATATGACCACCTAAAAGTGGCAAACTATATGTGTAAAATAATGATGTTTTGAATGTTTTTCCTCACCTCCCCTTTTCCCCCCCCCCCCCTTCCCGCGGGGCTGGCCCCCCCCGCGGATTCCCTTCATTGGAGACACCCCCCTCACCCGGACCGAGCGCACCGGGCGGGGGACAGACGCCGCCGCGGCGGCGCCAAGGCAAGGGACGGCGACCACCGTGCCAGAATAGTTTTGAATGTTTATATTTGTACTAGCGGGCCCGGCAGACACTGTCTCGCCCTTACTATAAAAAAACCTTGACAAATTATATACTAAAATCTTCCTCGTGAATCACTTTATCCACCGGTGAAAACCGCATAAAGATCCGTTCAATAGTTTTTGAGTTTATCGCGAACAGACAGACAGACAGACGCGGTAGGGGACTTTGTTTTATACTATGTAATGATAGCTGGTTCCGTCCATGGTTTCCGTCAGGATAGCTGGCGTCGATGTTTGAACAGTCACTACACACATACACGGTTACACATGAAAGTGGAAGGGTTTTATTTTTTCCCCTTATAAAACTGAAATAGTTTAGAAAATTATCCGATACGAAATATATATAAGAGTTGTTGAGGTATGTATGCTCGGTACACATATATGTTTCAACAACTCATATATGTATGAATTAGCTTAGGTTAGCTCAGATAGGTCGCGAATCGCATGTATCAGGCAACAGCCCAAGCCGAGGTATGTCGTGCACCTTTGAGTTAGTTGCCCAAATAAAATCGGCAGAGTGCCTTAAGCGCTCACCTTAGTAGTCCGGTGAAGCTGTTGACCTTGCCAGATCAATAGCGTAGTCAGTTCGAAAAAAAAACAACGTCTGTCTGTTCGCGATAAACTCCAAAAGTACTGAACGGATTTTCATGCGGTTTTCACCAGTATATAAAGTGATTCATAAGTAAGGTTTAGGTATATAATTTGTCAAGGTTTTTTTTATTATTAGGGCGGGACAACGTGCGCCGGGGCCGCTAGTATATAATGTTCCCATGTGGATGCAATATTTGGAAAAGTTAGGTAAATAAGACACACACTTAAAATTGAAATAAACATTATAATATTTTATTTATATTCATCTTTTTTTTATTACACCGAATTATACGACTAAAATATATTTGGCAATATAAAAAATAAGGAATACATTAAACTCGGACTCATCCACCTAATATTTAAAGGTATATATTTCTAATAATTATATGTGTTACGGTCAGAGTAATTAATTTGGACTCTTGGAATTATTCTTACAATTAATGTTAATTATTCAATCGCCTTAAAGAGTAATAAAGAATATATCTTTTTTAACGTCTAAACTAATAGCCTTCAATTAATACTTTGACTGTAACATTTTTGGAATATAATATAGCTCCTAACGCTTCATTATATTTTTATATATATAAAAAAAACAAATAACTATAAAAATAAACGGAGATGATTTAATATACAAAAAAAAACTTAACATAAGAGACGCAAAGATAACCAGGAAACTAAAAAAAAACAGGGTATGTCATAAAGACACACGATACAAGTGAAACTTTTGTATTACAGGGAGATGATTTAATATTAAAAAAAAACTTCATATAAGAGACGCAAAGATAACCAGGAAACTAAAAAAAAAATAGGGTATGCCATAAAGACACACGATACAAGTGAAACTTTTGTATTACAGGGAGATGATTTAATATTAAAAAAAACTTAATATAAGAGTCGCAAAGCGATAACCAGGAAACTAAAAGAAAACAGGGTATGCCATAAAGACACACGATACAAGTGAAATTTTTGTATTACAGGGAGATGATTTAATATTAAAAAAAACTTAATATAAGAGACGCAAAGATAACCAGGAAACTAAAAAAAAAAAACAGAGTATGCCATAAAGACACACGATACAAGTGAAACTTTTGCATTACAGGGAAACATTTTAATTATTCATCAATCACTTTTAAATAGCATAGATTGTGTTTAGCGATCACATCAAGAATTCTACCTTCCATTTTTTATTAGTATTATATTTATTCCATTTTCTTTTACATGGGTAACCAATTACAATAGAGTTATATAGAAACTTAAGTGGCAATCTCTTATTGAAAAAGGTGTTGAGATTATTTTTATTGAGAATGAATACAAGAGTTACTTAACAACGACACATTAACGGTATTGTCACATAGTTTAGAACATAACTTATGAATAAATTCCTAAATATCGAAAAATTAGATATTGCCACTTCTGCTCCTAAATACTAACTCTTGACATGATGTTTATAAACATACTATATGTATATAAAATATACTATTATAATATATATTTATACATATGCAATTTATTGCTATATAATTAATTATATATTAAACGAGCACAATGTTTCTAATTTGGATTTTTCATTAAAGGGCTATACATTTTCCAACAAACTTCTTTACATACATATTACATTCAATTTAATTCGTATATCTATAGAATTATCTACCTCTTAATGGAAATTACAACAATGTGCTTATATATTCTCATACAAGATATAATATTTATCGATAGATATACAATCATACGACTCATATACCAGGTGACTGTTTAATCACTCGCAGTATTATATTCGCATTTCATGGTCACATTTAACATGTAAAATAACAATATTAAAACAAATACTATTAAACAACCAAGAAAACCTAAGTTAAAGTTTGTTCTAAGACTTTCAAAAGTATAGCTATAAACGTCTAAATAAAATAATAAACCTAAGTTCAATGACCGCTGCCAAAAGCTACAACGTGCGACCCGGAGTTAATAACTTTTGATAGTAAAACGAGCAATAAACCCTTTTGTTTTGTTCCTGACGTTCCCTTTCAAATGAAAGTGAAATCACCCGATGGTCATTGGCACTGTGTTTTAACATAGACGCGTAGAGGATTGTGTATAATTTTTGTATTTTTCTAAATAATTAAGTCCAATAATAAGCACCTATTTTATTAATTGATTTAGAACGAGAATCGAGTGCAGAGTGTCCTCCAGAAATATTGCTACTGTCTATTCAGTCACCCGGTATATACCTTTTAATAATATTTGTTTTTTGTTGGAGACACTATTATAATGTTATCGTAAGATTTAACGTTTTACTTATTCATTGGATTAGAATATTCTAGTAAATTACACAGTTTAACTAAATTTTAAGTGGATCCAAATAAAAATTTACCACTACATGTAAAATCGCGCCATATTTATTGTCTATGAGAAATATTAAAGGACTTACAATGGAGTGTAGAAGTAAGAAGTATCACATATAAACCAAAAACTTGTTCGATCAAAATGTATGAATTAAAAATTATTTAAATATGAGAAATACACTATTACAGTTAATGAATTTCACCTGAATTGTACTAAAAGAGAAAGGGTAGAGATTATTAGGATTTTTTAATTATAATCTTTAATTAATGAGAGCGCCGTAAATATAAGATCAACATACTTAGTAGTGGATATTTACAGTAAAAATTTACTATAGAAGTTATTTTGTGATAACAATTGTCATTATCTGACATAACAAAAAAACAAATTTCATGAACAATACTGATAAAATTATATATTTATTTAGTTAATAATGTAATGCAGAACTATTATTACGTTATTTCCATAATATAAACTAAGATAAAATCATACTATTGGGTTCAGTCCTTTAATTTGGTCTATATGAAAACCTTATTACCTCAAATTTTACTTTACTTAGAACAGGGCCATATTATTTTATACATATTTGGAGTCACTTTTATACACATATGTACTCCATTCTTCTACACTCCACCATTATTATTAAAATGAGTAAAATCAAATTTAAAAAAAAATGTTATAACTTTTTTAGGGTAAACTCATGCTATTTCCACTATTATCGATTACTATTAAATTGAATAGTTCCCCTGGTTTTTATTTATTTTTGTGTGTAATTGTTAGAAATATACTTTCAAAAGTAGAGCTGTGTATTATAAGAGATAAATGCAGTGTATCGACAATATTAATCAACATTTTTACATGGACAAATATTAAAGCGATCATTGCTAATAAAGAAATTTACACGAATTCTTATCGAACATAAAAGATCATCACTTCACTTTATTTATTATCATAAATATATATAGAACATCGTTTCTCAACCTTTTTATTGTCGCGTCTCTCAATTAGGGATGGCGATCTGAGATCGATTAATCAGATAATCGATTTCTAGACATAGAAGAAAACCGATTATTTTAATCGATATTCGACATCGAATCGATATCTCTGACGCTATAAAATCGTGTTTCGATTTTTATAATATAGATAATAAAGCCATACAAAAATTTAGAATTACGTAAAAATAGGCTAAAAACAATGAAAGTGATCGAGTTTTGAAAAATCAATACTCTAGACCTGTAATTACTACTCTATATTATTTTTTAAGCTCATTGCGACCTCCAGATTGAGAAACGTTGCCACAGAAAAATGTATTTCAACCATACAACTTTTTTTTTTATTTCCCGAATATTATTAGAGACTTTTTCACTAATTTATGTAAAAAAAAACTTTGGTGTAAACACAATAATAATTTGGTCGATGTTTTTTAATTTCGTATGAGCATAGTCTGCTCAGAAACTATATGACTAACATTTATGAATATTGTTCTGGAATAATCTATATGTTTAGACACGTTTAGTAGACTTATCCAAACAATAATCACTTAAATTTTTTATACTTTTTCTAAATCCTTGTATAATATTATTAACTTCTTTTTGTATATAACCTTTTTTTACAAGTACAGAAACTAGAAAGCAATACAAAAGGTTTAATAAGAAATGTTATTACTTGTGTATTAATGTTGTTATCATCCCACAGACTATACAACAAATGAGTGAACTAATCTCGAGTTAAAAATGTCCGATTACTAAATACAAATTTGAATAGATTTTTCTAACAACTAAAAGACAATTTATCATGTATCCATTATACATAGAATTTTAATTTTTTTTTAATAGATCGTATGGTAGAATTAATTTATTATATAAATATTTAAAAATCGCAACTTTAGCACTTGAGAAGTTCTCTCTCTTGAGAAAAATCAAATACACACATAAAAAAATATAACAAAATCTTCATAAACACATATCAGCTGCGAAATAATAAGACAAATCTACACATAACTTGTTCATCATATTTGATTTAGGTTTTTTTTTAAATGATATATAGGCAGTAAACACTTAAATTTATTTATAATTTTTTAATAGAAAAATGATAACGGTGCATTATACATTTGAAATAGTTACATTATCCGATCTTGACGGGGACGATTACTAGAATTGGGTTTCTCTGCCAGTACACCCGGACTCATTTGATAGCGCGAGCTTCTGGTAGGAAAGCGTCCCAGTGGCGTATTGCCTGTTTTAAGAAAAAAAAAAATTATTCGAATGAAAACTAGTTTAGGCGCGTTCGATTGTGAACACATATGAACGGTCACGCTAGGATAGGTGACGCACTGAGTTGTATATACGTGAGTCTAGAAGTATATCATTTCAATAATTAAGTTTTTATCATTACATATTATAATAGAAGTCGGTGAGTATTTCGAGTGCAAATTTTTGGACCATTTTTAAGAAAGTTATGTCCAAAAAACTAAAAAAAAACTATCCTTTGAACGATTAAACAAAAAAAATCAAAAGTTAACAGGAGGCAAATTTTGAGGGGTACTAATAACATATCACAAAATTAAGAAATACAAAAATATATATTTTTTTATATTTCGCGTATTTTGACATATCTCAATATAATTGCCATTATTTATTTACATATAAACATTGATAAATATATATGAACTCTAATCTTATTTATTTATAAGTTTTCACTTCTATTATAAAGTCATAAGTCACACAATTTTTTTTTAGCTTTTAAATACAAAATTTGTATAAGTAATATATTTCTCATTGTGAATGTAATAAAAGTATTATTCATTATTTTTGTATGCTATAAAATTTAAAACATCGTATATTTTCACCAGTGTATACAATTATAAAATCGATTAAAACTGAATAAAAATCTAATTTTGAAGTTTTTTTTTTTCAATTTTGTGAAACGTTATTGAGATACCTTATATATAAAATGCACTTTTTTATAAACCGTCAAGACATTTTTGAGTTAAATTTAGATATAAAAATAAACAGACATTTTACTACGATATATTCGGGATTGTGGCCTTTGCCTTTTTTTTCTTCATTATTTCTGCAGACTTTCGGTCCGCACTTTTGTTTCTGTTTTTTTTTTTTTTTTTTTTTTTTTATTGTAGCTCAGCAAAGTGACTGTACTGTGCCTGATGGTAAGCACAGTACAATCCAAAAACAATGGCGACCGCCGAAAGACATACTATCCATCGCCGGTCGCCGCTGTCATGCCGGCCTGAAAGCGTCCCAGTTAGGGACAGCCCCCCCCCCCCCCCCCCCCCCCGGTTGCTGGATATACACCGGCTGATCCCGGAACGCGACACGCCCAAACGTGCCACTATGGCGAGTGTTCCACCTGGTGAACGGTGGTCGCGATCACCTTGTTAAAAATCGCTTTAAATGTGAGTAACTGTTGTTATTATTACAAAAAAATCTGTTTACGTAACACTTGAATGGACCCAAACAACTTACAAGATTTTAATGCCAATTTTAGACTCTTAAAATAATATTTTGTTTCGTATTCAACTCAAGCCCCGAACTTACGGCTATATTCCTATATTTAGAGCTACCAAGTGGATTGCCGATGGCTTTGTGTGAGTTTAGTGCCAAAAAAAAAACGAATAGATCTGGGTTCAATAGATGGCGTTTTACGAAATGTAAGAAAGCAACGTCTGCTGGGTTAGACCCGTGGTCGACAAACGACGACTATTTTACTCCTCGGCTGCGGCTGTGCCACAAAATGTTTAATGCAGACACTGAATATTATTTATTAACTTGTCTTGTAGGAGGCGAGTAAACATTTTAGAAACTCAAGCCTACAGTAACAGGTACATTTTTAAAAACCAACAATAGTAATAAACTAGTCGCTTGCAAAAAAAAAGACACATTTAGCAAAGGCAAGCTCGACATTGTACTTTTAATAGTAATTATTTCCATGAAAAATAACTGTACGAAAGCAAAGCTCAAAAAAGGTTGCTTCGATAAACTTCTGTTTCGTATTGTTATACTGGGTTAGATAGTGTTACGGGCAAATACCTGTGCCTGATGACGGAGGTGTTCATCTAGATAGCGTAGGAAGGTGGCTCGCAGCTCCTCGATGCGGATCTCCTCCCACCGGTCGATCTCTTTCTTGATGACGCGCGATATCGTGTCGAACTCCTGCTGCCCTCTCTCTACCTTCGCCTCCCACTGACAATATTTATACACTATTTAGCTGACCCAGTCACGTTGTAGTGCCCACTGATATTATAACTAAATAGCTGTAGATACGTTACCAATATGAGATTTTGACAAAACAAATGACACCGTAACACGAACATACGTAAAGTAATATTGTAACGCCACACTGTCTTTGATAAAATGTGGAAATAAGATGGCATATTCTCAATATCAGTGGTGAAAAAGATATAGTTATATGTTGCTTACATACGGCTGGATTGACGGGGCAGCCGTCAAAAATAAGCTAGCTAGCTAGAGTTTTAACAAGGCGCTGTCGAAGCGCTTATGATGTATGTACAGCTTTTAACTATTTGGTATTTTTTTTTATTACACGAAACTTGTCACAATACACATTCAATTCTATAGACATTGACACAGTGAAATTGTCACTAATGTAACCTGCTGGATGTGAAACTCACATGCACAATATATGAACAGCTTAGAAAGTTTAATAGAATTTAAATATTAAAAAAAAAATCTATCAAAAATAAAGTTATAAAAGTAAATACATTTCTTATTGAGGGTAAAAAACAATGACAAATTAGGTTATTTAATTGGGTTTAAATTAGGTTAGATATTATTGTATTTGTGGCACATTCGGTAGAGGGGCGAGTATTGTTCAGTGTTTATTTTAGTCCGTGAAGTTGTTAAGACCTTGCTATGTCAATAGCGTAGTCAGTTTGAGAAAAAAAAATCCAGTGTTTGTCGAGTATTTCGGTAGGAAGAATGTTTTGCGATTATGCAAACAACTGTTGTTATGTCGTACTGAGAGATATATATTTTTCCCAATAAAAATGAACTGTCACGTGGGGTAATTAATGAGACTGCCTAAAAACTTGATACAGAAAAGCTAGGTTACGTAGCAAATTGATTAACAGAACATCTATACACTATAAAATAAACTGGAGTTGAAAAAGAAATTCCAAATAAAAACGTGGCGCCATCTATGAGATATCTATAACAGTCGGTCATACAGTTTTCTGCCAAGAAACTAATTTAAAGCGCCATCTGTTCGATACTGATGAAACTTACAATTAATATCAATAATCAACATTGACAATAATTTAATTTGTATTTAAATATGTATTATGGCCTTTAATCGAAATATAAATTATTTTATCTCTCAAATTGGATCAAATTATACATAAATGCCAACTTCCGTGAAAATCAGTTGAGTAGTTTCGGAGTTTATAGTGGACAAACATCATGACACAGAATTTTTATATATTTAGATTTAGTTCAGTATCGATCTGAATTATGTTGAAATTTTTTTAATAATATACAGTTGAATCCGATTATTATGTATCCGGCTATATTCACCCACTGGTTAATATGAAGTAATTATACAGCGAAATTTGGTTTTCATATGAAGTTCTTTATAACAAAGTCGGATATAATGACTTCGCTTATGGTGACACACTGCTTACTATGACCCATTTTTATAAATTATATCAGGTTATAGTGACCAACCTAATTTCTAACACATTCAGCAATGTTGACAAAGGGTCACGTATTTTTGTTTTGAGTGACTAAACTCTATATAAAGTATTACATACAATTCTTACTATTTTTTGACTTAATATAGTGTGTTTCTTTATATTAAAATAAATACATACACATATACCAAACAAAAACCATAGGTTGTTTATTTTCTACAAAACAGTTTGCATGAAATCCCCTTAGTATGACATATTTGTCTCTTCCATTTAATGTCATTATAAACGGAATCCACTGTAAAAGTAACTTTTAGTTTATGTAGTTTTTTTTTTAATTATAATTTCCATGCTTCACACAGCCATTATTTTCCCTATTCTGGTATATATTTTAATGCAAGTATACATATTAATTTAACATATTAAAATAGCTTACGTCAATAATTTCACTGGAAGCTTGTTCTATTTTCTCAGGTCTGTTCGCTAGTTCCGCTTTGGCTTTGTTTTCTCTTCGCTTCGTCAGTTGCATTTGAGCGTGTTGCCAGTTCTGGAATACCTGGAAATATACAACACAAGTAAATAATTAATTTCCATTTAGAAATTTATTTCAATTAGAGAGAAATAACAACCACTCTAATCATTATAATTATGTCGGACTAGCTTACGCTCGCGGCTTCGCTAGCGTTAATATTGGTTTGATCTATCTACCCCTCAGAAACCTATTTTTTGTGGGTGAAAGATAGCTATGTCCTTTTTTGTACCACTGATGTATGTGTTAAATTTAATGACGATAGGTTGAGTAGTTAAAGCGTGAAAGGACAACAAACAAACTTAGATTCGCATTTTTTTTTGGCAATCAATCTTCTAGTTGATTATTACTGCCATTGTCGAGTAGGTAATGATATTACAAGTTTCTCAAGATCATTTCAATGAACTAACAAAATGGTAGACATCTTGTTAGAACTTTCCAGTGACTTTTTGTAGCAAGGCAGAATCCATTTTTTTTTTTTGTATCTTAGTAGGCAAACGAAGAGGTGGGTCACCTGATGTTAAGTACCACCGTCCATAGACACTTGCAACACCAGGGGAGTCGCAAGTGCGTTGCCAGCCTGTGTTGGGGTGAGGAAAGGGAAGGGGTAAGTGGAAGGGGAGGGGAGGTGGGTCTCCGGCACTCTCACTGACCGAACGAAACGCAACAATGCAAACACTATTACTTCACGTCGGTTTTCTGTGGGTCGGGTGGTACTACACCGGGCGAGCTGACCCATCCATGCTGAAACCAGTAATAGCATCAGCGTGGCTCTACCACCTACAGAAATCCATGCTTCGTGTTATTATTTATCATACACTTCACTTATCGCACAATAACCAAACTATATTACGTAAAACACCACCAATATTACACAATATAGTGGCGAAATAACACAAGATTATGTACAAAATACAATGACCACTACATGAGATACCAAGATCCCGCCAAAAACTCCCTAAATTCGCATTTATAATATTAGTCAGGGAGATAATAATAATATCGGTACACCGCTTCATTATTAATTGATAATTAATGATGGATGAAGATTAGTGTGTTCGGACACAGCGTTGAAGGTTCAAATCCTTGCAAATGAGCGAGAATAAAGTAGACCATCGTGCTGAAACCATAGTATGGTGGTAGGGCTTTTTTTAAGCCCTACTGATTGTTTACCACCCTCAAGTTTCAAATCTATCACCAAGCCCCTGTTTATCTGTTCCGGCAGCTGCACTTGAGAGCCAACCTTTGTTTAGCATGTTTACCAATTTAGACCACATTGTCATTTAATATCAGATAAGATTTGTAGTGAAATGTTAAAATCTATGAAGTATAAATAAAACAGGTTCCACTGCTGGCTAAAGGCCTCGGACGATTTTATCACTATGCTAGTCCACGGCGTATTTACAACGTCAAACATTTTTATAAAGTTCCAATTAATATTATAAATGAATAAATGAGTTTGTTTGTTGCGCTCTCACGCATTAAATATTCAACGAATCAAGCAAGCATACACGTTAAAATGTATTATTGCCGAGGGATACATCATATGCACAGTAAAGCGAACGAAGCCTCAAGCGAAAACTAGTTACTAATCATGAAAAGCAAAACAAACAGTCCTGAGGATGAGAAATGTCTAACAAAATTGTACTTTCTGCTGTCGTCTTTAGTCTTAAAATAGATTGATTTTAGAAAAATTGAGATGTTACATTTCAAAATGAGCTAAATCCAATTTCAGCCGTTCCTAATATTTTACGTTATTTTTTAATTGTAAATATAATACATATAACATTCAAATTCTGTACATATAAAATATGAAGATCATAAAAAAAAACTAAAAGCCTTATGAATCGCAAAATTTGAACTTCGTTCTCGGGGGTATCGAAACTGGAAATCTTAAAAAAAATATATGTTATATGCAATAATATTATAAGTAAAAAGCTGTAGATACGTCATTAAAGCGCTTCGACGGCGCCTTGGAACTTGGCTAACTAGCAAACGTGATCTCAGTATCGTGTCAGCGATAATGGTGGCATGTCGCGTACTGATAGTTTCATAAAATGCCTCAAAACTATTGCAAACGCCACCATGTCTTATAAGATATTGCTCAAGCTGTGCAACCAAAATTTCCTACAGTTTATTTATCCACATATTATTCATATTACTATTACCGTGGATTAATTAGTATTTTTCAAATATCAAATATCATGACACCAAAATATATTATGCAAAGAAATGACAGATGCAATAGAGCATATCACTATGACTAAGTGCGATAGAGACAGACGGCAAAGATTAAAATTATATAGTATGTATATACAGTTTCTGTCGAAGTATCGTGTAGGTAATGTATACGGTATAATACTAATTCCTATACTACGGTATATATAGTCTACTAATACGGTGTATAAACCTTTCTACTTATAATGTCATTGGTTATATGAACAATTAACATTGGTTTTAGCACTTTTTTTATGTAATAGGAAGCATACGAACAGGTGGGTCACCCGATGTTAAGTGATCACCACCGTCCGTAGACACCTGCAACACCAGGGGAGTCGCAAGTGCGTTGCCAGCCCGTGTTTGGGGGAGGTGGGTGTGGAGGGGAGGTGGAACAACAATGCAAGCACTGATACTTTACGTGGGTGTTTCTGTGGGTCGGGTGATAGTACCCCGTGCGATTCAACACATTCATGCTGAAACCAGTAAAATAGCTTCAGCGTGGCTCTATCACCTACGTAAAATGCAACGACACGATTCTTACCTTGACTCTCTCATGGAACACGTCTTTGATAGCCACAATCAGACCGAGATAATCTTTGACGTGTTCAGCCAACACGTAAAAATCTGTATTCGATTGTTCCAGTCTTAAGTTCTCGATCTGAAAATAAATTTGCAGTTATTTTAAATTATTTTATTATTCCTATTTGTTGTTTAAAAGTAAATACTATTGTTATTACTTCATCTATGCATATTTATAATAAGATTTTAAATGTAACGTGTCTTTCTCCTTTTAGATTTTTGTGAAGAAAATTGTTGCAGGTTTCTAGGAATATGTAATACTAGCCTCTGCCCGCGACTTCGTCCGCGTGGAATAGTTACTTTGGGCTAACGCTAACATGCAGCGGAAGCTCTCAAGAGGAAAAAATCCCCGATTTTGAAACATTCTTCATTGGTGCTCCGCTCCTATTGGTATTAGCGTGATGATATATAGCCTATATAACCTTTCACGATAAATGAGCTATATAGGACTGAAAGAATTTTTCAAATCGGACCAGTATTTCCTGATATTACTCCCTACAACGTCACAAACTCACAAGCTTTACCTCTTTATAATATTAGTATATTGTAGAAATGTCTGTCTGTCTATCTGTTTGTATGAACAGTTATCACTGCTAAAGTACAACATTCACGATAAAATCTTAAAGCATATCCTCGAGTAACATTTAGTCTTTGTTTTATCAAAATTAGTTTGGTATATCAAAAGTTATTATAACTTTATTGACAACGCGACTTAAGTACAAGAGAAAAATAGATAGTAATTAGACTTAATACGTTCAGATGATTTTATTGGTCGTTGTTTTATACATGAGGTTCCACGCGGACAAAGTCGCAGGCACAGCTAGTTTTATATATCATTACATATTATACGATAAAGTCCTTTGCCACGTCTGTGTGTCCGTCCATGATAAATTCAATAACTACTGAACGGATTCTATAATGCAGTTTTCACTAATAGATAGTCGCTCACGGGGAAGGTTTAAGTATATGATATGTCAAGGTTTTGTTTTATTATCAGTGTTCCGTACTTTTGTTATCTATAATAATCTATATGTTAGCACAATTTTTTTTTTATATTACTTTATCGTTGAAAGGAATGTATCTGTCCACCAGTTTTCGTGAACGCACCTTTAAAACGTTCGCAAGTGCTGCCCTCTAAGGCAACAGAGTTACTTTGAATCTAGCAATATAGAAAGATCTCTGAGTGATCTGCGTTAATAAACAATTGCAAAACCGGTACAGATATGTAACAAACCGTTAAAAAAACCAAGTGCCAGTGTAGGTAGACTCGTGTCCTATTATTTCAAAGTCACCGATATAAGACACGAAGCCTTGGTTCGTACCAAGCCGGGGCACCCCGAAGAGGAGTATCTCCTAGTGCGGGTGAGTGGTGGATACATGTCCTCCTATATTAATTTCCTATACAATCAGTGTGGGACAACGTCTGCTGGGCCCATTAGTATTAAAATAAATAAATGTACGTAACCGTAGATAGATTATAATGGTGTGTGTGTGTGTGTGTGTGTGTGTGTGTGTGTGTGTGTGTGTGTGTGTGTGTGTGTGTGTGGTGGGGTGGTGTGTGTGTGTGGTGTCGTGTGTGTGGTGTCGTGTGTGTGTGTGTGTGTATGTGTGGTGTGATGTGTGTGGCGTGATGTGTGTGGTGTGATGTGTGTGGTGTGTGTGGTGTGTGTGGTGTGGCGTGGCGTCGTGTACCTTCTCGTGCAGGTCGGCGGCGTGCGAGAGCGCTCGACTGAGTGGAGCGTGCGGGTCTGCGCCCGAGAGCGCCGCGCACGCACGCGCCGCCTCGTGAGCACGCACCGAGAGGTCGCGCCGCTCCGCCGCCAGCGCCTCGCACGCGCCCTGCAGCCGACGCAGGCAGCTCTCCAGTGCCTCCACCTTGCACGCGCGCTCCTCGAACCACTCACAAACAACAACAACAACACACTCTTACCGACTCCACTAAACTATCATTATCATTACATAGTATAAAACAAAGTCCTCTACCGCGTCTGTCTGTCTGTCTGTCTGTTCGCGATAAACTCAAAAACTACTCAACGGATCTTCATGCGGTTTTCACCAGTGCATAGAGTGATTCATGAGGAACATTTTGGTATATATTTTGTCAAGGATTGTTTTATAATCACGGCATGACAACGCCAGCCGGGCCCGCTAGTTTACCTATAAACCTAACAGCCACAGTTCCCAATCGAATTAAGAGCAAAGAAACCCATGCCTGCGGTACGAAATATATATAAGAGTTGTTGAGGTATGTATGCTCGGTACACATATATGTTTCAACAACTCATATATGTATGAATAATTAGCTTAGCTTAGGTTAGCTCAAATAGGTCGCGAATTGCACGTATCAGGCAACAGCCCAAGCCGAGGTGTGTCGTGCACCCACCCTTGAGCTAGTTGCCCAAATAAAATCGGCTGAGTGCCTTAAGCGCTCGCCTTAGTAGTCCGGTGAAGCTGTTAAGACCTTGCTAGGTAAATAGCGAAGTCAGTTCGAAAAAAAAAAAGAAACCCATGCTACCACTCTTCCTCACGCTATAAACGGTCCATGACCCATATCAGGGGACAGAAGGCAGGAAACAATAAAAAAAAAACAATAGCTAAAATTACATGAAAATTCTTCTAAAATGAAAAGTAATAATTATTACACTAAAATTGGCAGTTTTTTTTCTTTATTTATAATTGGAGTTTGGTCACAATTTGACCATGTCACCCCAGTGATGAACAACAAAATAAATAAAATAAAAATTGTACACAAACAGTCAATAATCTACCGGTTTTTCAATCCACACATAACCAGCCTTTAAAGCATTCTTGCTTCGTCGGATGTCGAAAAAGCAATAATGGCATTACATAAACCCACAGATCTTAAAGAGTCATTCATTTTATTCTCTAGTGCTACTCTTGGGTCATGGTTACGTCTGCATTCAGTCCTAATGTGGTACAGGCAGATATTTAGATATTGATCACCGGTTAATGTATATTTTTAGCACCCAAAACAACCTAGCTTCAATATTAATTCACCTTCATGAATTTGATTACAGTTTACCAAAACGCCCTTAAGGACGCGTTCTCAAAAAAGGTCCATTTTCACTGTTTTTCGGTAAGAATTACAGCAAAACTATTGAACTTTGGTAAACATAATAACTAACTACAGATACATTGAACCTTTAACAATGATGTACAGATGATTGTTTTTTTTTTAAATTAATAGGTTTTCATTAAAAAAATCAATTCTCCGTAGTCCCCTCGCGCAAAACAGCCTGCTTTTCGGTATGAAAATCTCAATCAATTTACATTATCGTAATAAATAAAACCTGCTTATGCTACATAGAATCAAGTTTAAATAACATAATTTAATATCTAAATTATCTATAATATAAATTACTAGCGGGCCCGGCAGACGTTGTCCCGCCCTGATTAAAAATAAATCCTTGACAAACTATATACCAAAACGTTCCTCATGAATCACTTTATCCACTGGTGAAAACTGCATGAAAATCCGTTCAGTAGTTTTTGAGTTTATCGCGAACAGACAGACAGACAGACGTGGTAGGGGACTTTATTTTATACTATGTAATGATATGTATATATATATATATATTAGATTTTCCCATATAAATAATATAGGAAAAAATTTTTGAACATTTTTGTCACTTGCAAACTGTGAAGAAATTTTATTTTGTAACATTGAATGGATAGGTCTCATTAAGCGATAAATTATCAACAAAAAGTTCATCGAGTCAATCGAGTTAATATTTAAATTTCTACGGATCTTTCAAATTTGAATTTTTAATAATTTTGCGTTTTTTTTAACTTTTGCGGCTAAACTATAAAGGTAGAATAAAAACTGAAATGGCAATTTTGTAGTTCTTTTGACGCTTTTTACAAAAGTTCTTAACGAATTTTCCGTATTTTGTTAAAATATTGAAACAAAAATACAGTAATTTGATTCCCGGAAACAAAAAAAAAAGGTTGTAGAGATGACCATCCAATCATTTTTAGCATACATTCAGCTTTACTTACGGGGTCAGCTTCATCCATTCTGTATGTGATCTTGTTGACAGTCTCTCCCACTTTATTGAAGAGCCGTAATACTCCAGCACCACTCAATGCAGAGGTACTTGTTGCCTTGGGCAAATCTGCGTCTGTGAAACATAATATCATTTTACATACAAAATAAACTTTGCTCATAAACAAAAAAGTTATATTTTTAAAGCTAATATTTTTTCTTGAAACATATATATTTTTATAAAGGCAATCACATATTTTATATCACCAAATTTTGAATAAAGAATATAATACTGACATTTTAATCACATTATTTAGTACTTGTTTATATTTTTATGACATAATTTATGGTTATAGCTAAGTAATTCTACAACAGACGACTTGTAATTACATTTCATATCAGCAGATTAATAACTGCATTTTCTTAAGTACCAACACAGTACATTGTATCAGACTCTAGGGTATAATATCCAGTTATCTATGGTTATTTTACAACATTGTTATAAAGTGTTGTTAATTATTCTCCTATTGGGTCATTTGCTGTTTTATAACTTATTGCTAATATGACAATGAAACGATAATATTGTTTGTATCCTGACTATAATAATGTGAAAAGCTATCTCTTTCACACTTACGGTTTATTGTGTAATGCTTACTTTTGTAAACATTACGAATTGAAATAACACTGGTCCACTATTTGTTATTTCCAGTAATATTGGGAGACAATGAGTAAGGAACAACAATATTATTATATCTTTAACTACCGGACCCGGCAGACGTTGTCCCGCTCTGATTATGAAAAAATCCTTGCCAAATTATATACTAAAACGTTCCTCATCAATCACTCTATCCACCGGTGAAAACCGCATGAAAATCCGTTGGGTAGTTTTTGAGTTTATCGCGAACAGACAGACAGACAGACGCGGTAGGGGACTTTGTTTTATACTATGTAATGATAGTTATTATTAGCTTGTATAACAAAAATAACTCCATTATAATGAAATCACTTCTAACTTTGATGCAACCTATGCTATAGTTATACTAAACAAAATTGCTTGTTGTGTTTGTCTCTGTGTGGTTATTATTTGAACACAGATTTTGATACGGTTTTAAATATCGTTTTCATTAAATCGTTTAGACACTAATGACGTCACAAAAATACATATGTAGATGTAATTCTTTGCATCTAAATCGTTTTGAAATAACCACGACTCTCTGACTTTGTATCTAACTCATGACTAACAAATCTTGGTGACTTTTATATTATGCTCATGCAACACATCAAAGGGAGTGAGTAGTGAATCGTACCAAATTGCGATCACCCCTCTCTCCCTTTATATTGCCAATTCTAAATGATTTCTGCATGAAACCAACAAAATACAAAAAAAATATGTAATTCTGTTTGAGTGAAACCTTTTGAAGGCGTACTAACCTGATTCCAAGAACTCTCTGAAGTCAGGGTCGATGCTGAGCACGGGATGCTGTGCGACGCGGTTTAGGAACCTCTCTAGTGCCGCGCGACGACGCTCTACGAACTGTGATTGGACGCCGCCGCTCGCCACACTACCGTTAGCGCTTTCGGTCGATGGTGTTGACGTCATCTTCAATTTTGTTGTACCTGTTATATACTTTTTACATAACCCCTGGACTGTCCAAAACCATATACCGTGTTATTACAAAAAAGTTAAATACGTATTAAATACTTGGTTTTAAATGGTTTCGTAATAAATGCATCGCGCTCGCCCGAGGCAAGTTCGCGTTATCCCTTTTCACAAGTCTAACCTAACGTAACCAAGCGAGACAAAAGAGCTAGACGGCGGACATTCAGCGACCGCGGTGCATTTAATACGGGACCTTTTTAAAGCCAGGGTTCAATACGCATTTAACTTTTTTGTAATAACACCGTAAAGGTTTAAGCTCCATACAAAGAAATGTAAACCTCATGAGGGTCAGGTCAACAGACAGTTGGCAGCATATGCTTAAAACATACCTGTTTTATTATAATACTTTTAAAAATTATAAATGATGTAGTGTAAAATATTTTTTTTAATTATTCTTTCATTTGTACGAACTTATATCACTAAGCCATGAAACTTACAATTTATGATGTGACATTAAAAACATGATCCGCCATTTTGAGATCTGGGTCTTAAAAAATCAGCCGAGGGGGTTAAGTCAATTTAGGTCGCTTTCAGTTTAGACGATTTGTGTCGGACTACTGCCATACGGTTGATACACAGATTTATGAGCGGGTGTCGTACTACAGCAGGACTATAACAGTACAACTTAAATCGTCTAAATCATGCGGTTGCAGTCCCAATGTATTTTAGCGATGTCCACCAATACTCGCCTTTAGTTGAGCCATGAATTCAGACGTTGTTGTTTGTATTGGTCTTATTAACATAAATTGAATACAGAAATAAATGATTTATTGGAAAATTCTTTAAAAATTATTTTTATTTAACGAATTACTTTTAAAATTTGTTATAAATTTTTCATATATACCTTCCCAAATCTTTTATTTCTGTATACGATTAGATAATCATCATATTTTGAGTTTCATATAGTGGGCCAGACTTGCACTTCGTCTATAAAATCTTCTATTTTTGTGTCATCCATAATAAGAATGTAGGGAAAAACTTATTTATTTTACAAAATGCAAAACGCGATGTGCGCTCCTCACTAGTAAATCAAGAAAGAGGCACATGGTGTTCGCGGTGTTGCCAACGGACGTGCGCCGGACTGGACTCGCCCGTTCTCGGTTCGACACATTTTGTATGAAAAACATAACCGGCCGTGTGCAGTGCGCTAACCACCCTGCTCTCGCACGGCAGTAGTCCGATACCAACCGCTTAAACTGAAAGCACCCTTAGATTTACAGAATGGAACAAAAGATGAAATCATAATATAGCCTTGGTGGGGCTTTTTGTAAGACCCCCTTCGAGTTAAAAATCCGTAGCCAAGTTCATCTAGGTGTGTTACTTAAGAGCCAGTCCCCCTAGAATGTTTACCATGTTAGACTATATTATCATTTAACATTCAAATGAGATAGTGACCAAATTCTAACAACAAAACTGTTTAAAAATAGTTTTCTTTGTCAAAAAATTTTTTTTTACTCCTTTTATCACACTTATTTTTATAACAAAACACTATATTTACAAAAAACGCACACAGAGAGGGTACTATTTCCGAATGTCACCATTGTTCATATGTTAATCCACCCTATAATAACCTTTTCACATCAAAACCTGATTAAAATGGTGCTTGAATCTATTATCCGGTGAATTGGTAATGTACTTTAGAACTTTACAGAACTAAATTACTAACTGAATTGCATTTAGATGTTAAATCCATGCTGGTCTAAATCTAGTTACCCTGAGTTTTTACAGACATACATAAATTTATCAAGAATGTATTGGGAGAGCAGAGTTATACCTAATACTGAATTACTGAAACTTATCTTTAAATGATAAATTCTATTAACTCTCTATTTTATTATAGTTTCCGAAAGAGTACCAAAATGTGACAGATCTACCGAATGATCTAAATTATGAATGTATTCCTTCCTTATAGAGAGTGGTCGTTACACGATACTGTAAATATATTGGTTTTAAGGTAAATCTACCAAATTGAATTATTTTTTTGTTATTGGTAGTATCCTGTTATTATAAACAACATCACAAAGAGTTTAAACTGTGTATTGAATTTTATTTTCGACTAGCTGATATCCGGTACTTCGTTTTCTATACTAATATTATAAAGAGGTAAGGTAAGGTTTGTAAGTTTGTGATGTTGTAGGGGGTAATCTCAAGAAATACTAAACCAATTTTGAAAATTATTTTACCAATAGAAAGCCACGTTATTTGTGAGTGTTATAGGCTAAATATCGTCACACTAAGACCAATTATAGGAGCGGAGCAATTATGAAAAATATTTTAAAATCGGAGTATTTTTTCTTTTGAGAGCTTCCGCTGCGTCTTAGCCCAAAATAAATATTCAACGCGTACGAAGTCGCGGGCAGAAGCCATTAACCAATTATATTATCTATACTAATATTATAAAGAGGTAAAGTTTGTGAGGTTGTAGTAATATCTGGGGAGTCGCAGAAAAAATGATCGAACGAAAACGTTCTATGAGTGAGTTCTAGAAAAAAGTTGTAACTTGATAATGCCTATTACCGCCTAACGAAGTGGGCACGGGTCAGCTAGTCGTCAATATATTTGAAGTATAAAGGACAAAAATATAATAAAAATTACAGAGAAGATAATGAAGCAATTGCAATATATATATTTTCTTTACAACAGCCTATATCTATATAAAGTGAAACAAAAAAAAACGATCAAAAAATCAAACCAGTAACTTTTGAGTGATGTACTCATGATGCCTTTCTTTATAGTGAAAACAATATTTTGTTTCATGAATACTATATTTTATCTGAAGTAACTGTGAGCTTTCATTTTATTTAATCACAATTTTGCCACAATACTACTTAACCCTATTACTGATTTCACATTGTTTCTCTTAAATTCCATTATTTAAAACGTATAAAGTATAGTATATAAACTGTATACCTGTAATAACCGTAACCGTATAACTATAATACCTATATGTGACCTAGATAAAGTCTTGTCAAAGTCCGAACATTCTTTCAATAGATTAGCTCTGACAAACAATAAACATTTCAATTCTGTTTACAGTGTATCTTACTTAAGTATAAGGTACATTTTATCCCTATTTATTGAGTAATATTTTACAAGTTTAAAAGAAAAAGTCATACACGTCTATACTTAATATTATAAAGCTGAAGAGTTAATTTGTTTGAATATGCTGATCTCAGGAACTACTGGCCCGATTTGAAAGAAACCGCCCTGCTAAAAACAATGGTAGCGGAACACCAATGAAGAGTATTTCAAAATCGTTTTTTTTCCTGTTTGTGTGCTTCTGCTGAGTGCGTTGTGTAAACGATAACTATTCCACACGGACAAAGTTGCGAGCAGAAAGTAGTGAATAATAAAGTGTATAATTTCATTAATTAAAACTAATCCTTCTTCAATAATACTACTTTCTTTTTATCAGGTGTAGATGTATAATGAAATTGAACATATAATTGAGGAAATGTTAATTAGTTTAGTAGGTGGTAGAGCCACGCTGAAGCTATTATTGGTTTCAGCATGAAAGGGTAGGCGCGCCCGGGGTAGTACCACCCTCTCATAGAAAACCAATGTGAAGTAACAGTGCTTGCAATGTTGCGTTTCATTAGGTCAGTGAGAGCGCCGGAGGCCTACCTCGCCTCCCCGCCCCTCTCCCTTCCTTTCTCCCAAACGCAGGCTGGCAACACACTTTCAACTCTCCTGGTGTTTTTAGTGTCTATGGACGGTGGTGATCACTTAACGTCATGTGACCCACCTGTTTGTATGCTTGCTATGACAATAAAAAAAAACTAATAATGGTTTCTGGATTCTTTACCCATTACCCTTTACATCAACAACATATCTTTCAAAGTACATACCTACTATACTTTTCTCCGGCGCTGGCGGTATTATTCTTCCCGAACGTAAATATTTCTCTGTCAACTTTTCATGGAGACCCAGGAAATCACTGAAACGTCTTAACACGGCAAATTCCTGTTTACTGAATATCGGCATATTCGTTTTTGTAAGCACACGATATGCAACATATGAGCTCATGCCTTCACCAATTTTTTGTGGCTCAGTAATTGTTATTATAATGTTGTTAGAGCGCTCTGTTGCGATCTGTAATTAATGAAATAGTTACTATGTATTTATAAAGCTTTTAAATTATCAGTGATAATCTACAGTTTATTGTCATTTAAGAAATATTAAGTATGCATCATTTATATAAATTACGATATATAAATATTGATAAAAAATGCTAATTGACTAATGTATATATAATATATGTATACTGAGGCCCTTTTTTGTTACTTCTTTTTTGGGGGTACGCTGATTTTCAAAAATTATAAGTCCATTTTTTTCTGTCTCTACTATACAGATAAACCACTGTCCAAAGCGTAACTGTTCAACTGTTCAAGAAAGAGATATTAGATTTTGTATTTAGATAACTTTGACCTATTAAAAAAATGCAATAAAATTGTCAAGGTTATCAAAGGTGATTTACCTTCCAACTCTTTCATTTTTTTCAGTTTTTATGGCAATTTTTTGATATATTCGAAAATCCCTAAAAGGGCTTTGCGTGCCCCCACAAATAATGTCATGTATATATTTAGTTAAATGCATGTTAGTCAATTAGGCATTACTTAAATAATTTAAGATGATATTAGAATAAAGTCACATATGGTAAACCCAGTTGACTTTTTAATGTATTAGTAAATTAAATGTAAATGCATAAGTAATATGTAGTTTAAGTGAATAAAGTAAAAAAATAAAAAATACAGTCGAATTGATAACCTCCTCCTTTTTTTGAAGTCGGTTAAAAAAGCAGAAACAATAAATGATTATAAAACAAAAGTTTATGTCTGTTTATTACTTTCAAACATATTTGTGCTTTATTATTTGTATGAGTTGTAAATTATTGGCACATGTGTGGAAGTTTCTGGCATAGTAACTATAAAATCATGATTGTGAGTTGTTTCAAGAAGAGAGTAAATATAATTTTCAATGTACTTTTTAGTTTAATATAAGATTGAACCAATGGTTTGATATAGATGTTCCATCATTACGCTTATCTGTATGGGTTAAGCATTAGTAAAAACATTACAATCAAAGAATTGAAAAGATTGCTCAATTTTAATTCCGATACAAAACTTGTTCATAATAGACATTAAACTACACAAAAATGAAGTCACAGGCAGGCGCGTACACAGAGGGGGCTAGTTGGGATTTATACCCCCTGAAAAATGATGTTACATAAAATACATGTGATCATAACCACTGTGAAGTACGAAGTAGGTATATGGTTGTTTCAATGTTTGTCCTCCCTTTTTTTTCCCCATGTGGAAATTCAAAACTCCATGGTACCTTCTTACACCTTTGGGGAGCAGGGACTGTCTAATCGACACTAGTCTGCTCCTCCAACAGGTGTTGTCCCCTCCTAAGGGGCCCAAACTGCGGCCTGAGGGGTCAAGATGGTGGACTCCTCAAGGGGGAATAAGAACCAAAAGGTTGGTCACAGGTATCAACAACTTTACTACACAATTTGTTTACCTTGTGTTAAGTAGTCTCTCTAATTTTACTATTAAAATTACTATGTTTTGATAGGTATGTTTCTTATGACAATGATATGAAATTTATGAGCAGTATTGAGTATTTTATACCTCTTCCAAAATCGGGCTACTGAGTGTAGTTGTGATAGATGGCAAGGCATTTCCAAGAGTGATTTTCTCCATACCTTCACTAGCACCATTCACATCAGAGTCCAAACTGACTTCCTGTAATAATTACAGCATATTGTAGAGAACAAAAATAATACAAAAGTATACCTCAATTAAGTACAAAAAAGCATTTACTTTTGAGTTAAATAGAACATGTTTTATAAGCTAACTTTCTGTGGCTGAATATTTCATGACACTTTCTTCTAAAACTATGAGTCAAGATTGCAAACAGAGTTTTAATAAAAAATAACTTGTTTCCAAGTGAAGTTGATAAAATATGGAGGCGAGCTTTACAATGAGACTGCCAGATGAGTAATAAAATATACTGTACCATAATGTGAAACAACATTTTAAGCTATCTGCTTTGTCTATTTTATATAGAATTTTAATTGGATATAGTCACTATGAAGATTAGGTAAGTATTATTACAAAAAACAGTCATAATGAAAGTTGTTTATTGGTGAAATAAAATATTGCAATTTTACCCCATTAGTTTACCCTAATTTGGCTAAACTTTGTTGCTGTTTAAATGAGTACAACAAATCTCTTACTGTAATATTTAAAGTATGTACTTCACAAAGACTACATTAATTATAAAATTTTCCTATAACATGGGGTCCTTCAAGCATTTTTTAATTTTTTATTTCATAGCCGACAAACGAACAGGTGGGTCACCTGATGTTAAGTGTTCACCACCATCCATAAACACTAATAACACCAGGGGAGTCGAAAGTGCATTGTCAGCCTGTTTGGGGGAACGGGAGGGAGGTTAGAGGAGAGTTGGGCCTCCGGCGCTCTCACTGACCGAACGAAACACAATGCAAGCACTGTTACTTCAACTCAGTTTTCTATGAGTTGGTGATAGTACTCTGGGCGAGCCAACCCATTCATTCTGAAACCAGTAATAGCTTGAGCATGGCTATACCACCTACAAAATGTAACATGAAGAGGCAATTATGCAGGCCAGCCTGACCACAACGACCAACGGAGGGGGTGTATCTATCATTGGTCACCATTGTTTTTGGATTGTACTGTGCTTACCATTAGGACATGCTACAATAAAAGTAAACATATATGCTAGCATCCTTCAGTTAAAATTTGAATTAAAAGCTGAATTAATCCAAAAAAATATATCAATTTAACTTCTGTCTGTATTAACTTAATTCCAAACTGTGAGCCTCTAGCACATCTATATTGTGTGCTCTGTCAAGAGATAAACTTTAGCAGTATTTATACAAATTCTATAATATTTTTTTTTCCATTATCTAATAACTGTTTATATGAATATAAGGAAAGTTATTTATATTTATATAAATAGCATTGCCGTTAGAAACATGATTAAATTTATAAATAATATTATGTTATCAATTATAATGTTCTCAATTTACATAGTTATGTATTTATAAAAGATCTAATATAATTAGTGATGTCCAGATTATAATTATTTAATATTTAGTGAAGACATAAGTGTAAAATAACAAATTTTAACTAAGATATTATTGAGTCAGAATTTACAAATGCTTTTTACAACTTTTATAGGTACAAAAGAATTATGGCTGTAATTATTAATTCTGTTAGTGTAAGAGATTCATAAAACTTAATGCCATATCATACAACAATAATATCAGGAAAATAGAAAACAGTACTATCTCAGGCTGACTCAAACATATGATATGAATGTTGACGATTATATACCTTACGTATGCGCACACTTTGTGATTTCTAGACACTACCAATTACCAACCTTCATACCGTTTACATTGTAATTAACGGTATATAATATTCGAACAAATAATTGGGTAAATTGTTTTTAAAATTTTGCCTGTACTTATATGAAGAAGACCCTTATTTTTTCCTTATACCCCAGGGGGCGTTAACATGGTTCCTACCGGTATCCAGGGGGCGGACGTCAAACACCCGCCTAAAAACAAGATTCCAATAAGGTACCTGGACCGCGGACGCAAAAAGATCTTCGTCATCTCGGCCGTCGTTATTAATATCCACTGTACTGAATGGCGGCGTGTCAGGTCCTTCCGACATCGTATACAAGTACAAGGTACAATGAACAGTTACAATAAAACTTTTATTAGCGTGAAGCTAAACAACGATATAATACAAATTACGATGGCTTCTGACGATGACAAATGACAGATACATCTAAAATTTTATAAACGTCTACTAGTCGTGTTCCATATCCGTGTATCGTAGATAAATATAACATTAGTTTCTCGAGTCCCGAGAATCATAATGGTTTAAGCTCCATACAAACGAATGTAGACCTTATAAATCATGTATCAACAGAGACTTTGGAAAGCATAAGTTCTGTAAAACAACCGCATTTATTACAAAATAAATTGTGTAATGAACAATTACAATCTTTATGTAAAATGTATGACACGATTTTTTTCATTTCTATGAACTTTAGGAGCTTCGGTATCCTATCACTGTCATCACGTCCAGATCACCAAACGTACGGGATGGAAAAGAGGATGACATATTCGGTAACTACAAACTTTTTTATTATATGGATATGGATGATTTCTAAGCTCCACCAGAGTATTTTTTTTTTAATATTTAATGTACAGATTTCGCCTCGTTACCCTTTTATTATATGTATAGATTTACTGCGTTTAATTTGAACATTTTTTTAATTAATCAAGACGCATTTAAGTGCTTTTACGTCTAATACTTTCTGCATTTGAGATACTTCTTGTCTCAACCGAACAGAGAGAAACCGTGTCAACATAGGGATGATGATTTGAATATTATTAAATTAAAAAATCAATTTTTAAACAAAAAAAATGTTCAATTAATTACAATGAAACATTGATTGCTATGATGTTTTTATATAAATAGAAGTTATAAAAAAAAAGTGTGTGTGTACTTATGTACACGCGTTAGAAGTTATACTTCTTTGGCGTAACAAGATAACAATCTGTTCAAAAATTTTATCTTTCGCTTTAATCTACGTTTGTAGAAAAAAAGACAATAAAAAAGTGTGCGTGTACTAGTGTACACACGTAAGAAGTGAAACTTGTTTAAGGCCTTATTTTTCGCAAAATGATCTATATGCAACTTTCCAGAAATTGGTTAAAAAAAAAAAAAAAAAAACCCTTTCTTTCTTTATGGCAAACAATTTCATTAATATATTAAAAAATTAAGTTAAATTAGATAAAGTTTAAACAAAGGGATTTTATTATCATAGACATGAATACAAACAAGATGGCGCGTAACGGAAAAATGTGACGGTAAATTTTTTCCAACGCCGATAAAGAAGTTTCACTTCAAAAAAAAAAAACAAAAAACGACGAGCGTACCAACATGCGCGACTAATATCGAGGTTCAATTTCTATTTTGTTGGTAGCTTTTTTTTCGAGACTTAATGAGCGGTTAAGCAGACTGCTTCATACTGTTAATTTTGTGTCACAAAAATTAAAATTTCACTCTCATCATTTTTTCATAACGCGCCTAAAGAAGTATAACTTCAAAAAAATATTGATTTTTGTATAGTGAATATTGTGGACCTTGATTTTTTCTTGAATTCATCCGTTAGGCTACAATTCCGAACAAAGTAAAATTGTTTTTTTTTTCTGGGAAGAATCGCCATCCCTAGCCTCATTACTCCAAGGAACTTATAAGTGTTGTTACTTATAAATTCCTTGCAATACTCCGTTCGCAGCTGTTATAGCTCCCGCGGTGACAACTCACAGATGACAACACACTGATTTGTTTGAGAATATCTGTTTTGACATTTGTCAAAACATCCAGGAGACTAGTAAAGCGAAAGTAAATTAGTTACTTTGCAGTTTATAAAGTAATTTTTATGTCATACAGGCCATTATAGCCAGCATTTTCTCTATATATTTTAGGTTTAATTTAAGATGAGTTCTGATAAAAAGCCAAGGATTCCTGAGGCCCCGACGACTGCTACTAACACTGGCACTGGCAATTTGCTGTCCAGTGTAGCACCACCGTCGCAGCTGCCTAACTTTGTTACTGCGGTATCATCTTCTCCAGTGAATATGCCGGGTGACGTGGTCCGTTTTAATTTTGATTAAATATTTCTACATTTCAGATAATTTATATTAACAATGAGTATGTAATTTGGCAAATAATTATGTTAATAAAAAGTTTATAATAAATTGAAAGTATTAGAAAAACGGTTAGTTTTCTGAGAACAGACACTATATTCTTATGAGCAAATAACTACATTTTATTTAGCAGACAAAATTAATTTCTAAAATATTATTATTTTGTTTTTGCAATGACGTCATTATTCCTGATGGTAAGAGTAGAGGTAGAGAACAATGACAACTGCTAAGAGACACAGATACTACACACACAGAGACACAGACACTAATAAGAGATTGGCATTCCATTTTTGATTGTTGCTGTCATGATTATATACTAGATGTTTCTGAACTTGTTAGATAGAAAAAAACGTTGGCTTAGGTTTATTACCTCCATGGTGAATGTGAATGTTACAGATTATCTACTACCATTCTTGATTGTTGAATATACATGGGTTGATCCTGAAATATGACACATTTAAGCATTCCACTATGGTGGGTGTTACATCTTTTATGATGTGGTATTCAGAATACAATCTGATACAGATCACCACTCAACAATTTTGGTATTGGTAATCACATTGATTTTCCAATGTTGAGCTGGAATAATAGTCTGTGCCATGTTCAACACCACTCTTATCTGCCACAAGGTCATTATGCTTGTTTTGCTGTGTTTTAGTTCTTAGATATTGTTAGGAAGACATACTGACACATTCTGTGGCCTACGTCTGTCAGCGTCGGGCGTGTTTATTTGTAACTTATACCATTTTACAGAAATTATTATAGATTTCGAAGTTGATTTTTGTTTATAGTGTGTTGTTCTTTGGTTTTGTGGTGGTGGTAAGTGTTTGTGTTTTTTTCCTTGTCTCCCTTCATATAATACACTCTCCGTTATGGAGGGTGACCCCCCTGATCCCCCTGTCCCCCCGGACATTTCAGCCTCTTCCCCAGCTATAGGAATTACTGGCAAGCGCCGTTCGGTTTCCCATAATGAAGCCCCCACTGGCAAAAAAGCTATCACTGACTTAGACATGGGCTCTGCGTCTATTCAGCGGATATACTTACACCCTAGCATTGTCATAGGTATTAATACATATGCAGATTCTGACAAAGGCCCCTTTATAATTCAAATTTCGCGTTCTGAACCAGACCCTGCAGCTGGCCTTTCTATCCGGCCAATTAAATTTGGTCAATTGCTTTTCAAACACAGCATAAAAAATATATCACCAGATTGTGGTGTGAAACGTATTGGGAGAAATAAAATAGCCATAGAGTTCTCCTCAGTGGTGGACGCCAATAATTTCTTAAGTAACCCTATCTTGGCGGAACACAAGTATGTAGCTACTATCCCGTCATATAACGTTACCAGAATGGGACTAGTTCGGAATGTACCAGTAGACTTTTCGATGGATGAGTTTGTCGAGAGTCTTGTGGTACCTAATCACTGTGGTCTGGTTCTGAAAGCCAGACGATTGAGCAGAAAGGTTGTCACTGATGGAAAGATTGATTGGGTTCCGACTCAAACGGTTGTTCTTACATTTAGAGGCCAAATACTCCCAGAAAGAATATTTTCCTTTCATACATCTCTCCCCGTGGACACGTACCAATTTCCGACCATTCAATGTATGGCCTGCTGTCGTTATGGACATGTGAAATCTCAATGCCGATCAAACCTCGTTGCTACAAGTGTGCTCAACCCCATGAGGGCACTTCATGTGAGGTTCCAGTTGAAAAATCTACATGTTTGTATTGTTCTGGTCAGCATTTGGCTACAAGTCAGCGCTGCCCTGAACATGATAGACAAGTCAACATTAAGAAATCCATGGCTCTAAATGGAATCTCGTACGAGGAAGCTTCCCAACAGTTTCCTCTAGTCCCTAGATCCTTTTCTGACGTCATCCTATCATCTTCCACCACTCCTCCTCAAACCCATCCTACTCCCGCAAACAGTTCTAACTCTGGTCCCACCCAAACTTCCCATTCCTATGTTAAATCCATCTTTACTAATCGTCGCCCTAGGCCTCCACTAGGTAAGGCGTATGATAAAAGTGGTCATCAGGCAATCGTAGGTACTATGCCTCCTGCATTACCTAATGGTTGTGCACTGCAAAATCCTTCTTCTCTCTCCCATTCTTCAGAACAAACTACAAAATTGACCTATTTACCCAGAACAATCCCTCCTTACCGTCCAACGTTGCCTCTTCACTTGCCTCCTTAACCTCTTTAGTTCATCAATATGGATTCACTCGTAATCCTTCAATGGAATAGCCAGAGTCTACGCCCCAAGAAACATGAACTAGTACACCTGATTGATAAATTCAACCCTGCCGTTGTGTCCATTTCGGAGACATGGTTCGTGCCTGGCTCTCGTTTTGCGGTCTCAGGTTACTCTTGCTTCCGGGATGACAGAACTGACGGGTATGCTGGCTGTGCTCTTTTTATAAAGCGCTCACTCCCTTTTTCCCTAATCCCTATCCCTCCTCACTCCCCTGGTATCAATATTGTGGCTGTCAGAGTCCTCGACATATCATTTATATCAGTGTACATCCCTCACCCTAATGGCTCCTTAATTCCAGACATCCTTCATGTTTTATCGTCTGTACCATCACCCATTCTTCTAATGGGGGACTTTAACGCCCACCACCGATCCTGGGGAGGGAGTCACAATGATTCTTTTGCATGGTGTCTTATAGACACTTTTGATGAGACTAACCTCTGTGTCTTAAATGATGGCTCTCCAACTCGTAGAGTTTTGCCTAACCAGAATCCCAATAGTGCCGTAGATCTGTCGGTCTGCTCTAATTCCATCTCGTCCCTCATAGCATGGTCTACTTTGAACTCCACTTACGGTAGTGATCACTTCCCTATTATCCTTTCCATCCCCAGTAGAGTATATCCGAATTTTTGCTATTCTCCCCTCTTAAAATATAGATTATCCCGCGCTGACTGGAGTTCATACTCTAATCACCTTGACATTATAATAGACTCTCTTCCTGATCCCCGCCCCGATGATATACTTCCTACCTATTCTAAATACATTGAAGCGCTTACTAGTAGTGCAAATAATCATATTCCTTTGTCTACACAACCAAAAATCAAAATACCTACTCCTTGGTGGGATTCTGAATGTTCAGTGGCTATTGAGGAAAGAAAAGAGGCAGAGCGGAGATTCAACTATGCGATGACCCCTGAAAATTTTCTTAGTTTTCGACAAGTTTCTGCAAAAGTAAAGAGATTATTACGCTTAAAAAAGAGACGTGGGTGGCACACATTCTGCGAATCTTTATCACCTAAAACTCCTTCTACTCTAGTGTGGCGAAAAATCAAACGGTTCCGTGGTGCTTCTTATAATGATAACGTCTCCCATAACGACCAACGCTTGTGGATGGACGACTTTATCAATAAATTATCCCCTGACACTGTTCCATCTCCAGATATGCTCCCAGTAAACCCAGTTCAATATACCAGTTCAACGATGATGGATGACTCCTTCTCTCTTATTGAACTGGAAATGGTTCTAGATGGGCTCTCCGATTCTTCTCCTGGTCTAGATGGAATTCCATATTCTTTTATATCAAAATCGTCTAATAAAAATAAACAGTACTTCCTTCGCTTAATTAATAGTATATACAACTCCCAACAAATCCCTGATCCCTGGAAAACCCATGTCATTATCCCTATCCTCAAACATGGTCAAAACCCAGCTGACCCTAACAGTCGAAGGCCTATCGCCCTTTCATCTGCCCTAGTTAAGATAGTGGAGCGCATGATTAAGTACCGTTTGGAATGGTTTGCTGAGAACAACAATTTAATATCCAAGTCTCAATTCGCGTTTAGACGAGACAGCAGCACCCTTGATAGTCTTGGGATCTTTACAACTGATGTGCATGTTGCATTTAGGAAAAAAGAGTATTTGGTTGGAGTTTTCCTGGACATCGCATCTGCATATGATAATGTTATGCTTCCTGTCCTCAGGAATAAGCTAATTCAGCTGAGGATCCCGGATAAGCTAGCTTTCTTTATATGCAACATCTTGATGGAGAGAAAGGTCATTATCAAATATCAAGGGTTCTTTTCTTCTCCTCGTACTGTGTGGAAAGGTCTTCCCCAAGGCTCTGTACTCAGTCCGCTGCTGTACAGTCTGTATACACAGGATATAGACCAAGTTGTGAACCCTTACTGTTCCATTTTACAATACGCCGACGACCTGGTTCTATACACTACAGTATCGGACCCAAGCATTGCTTGTTCCAGATTAAACACTGCCCTTCACTATCTTTCACCATGGTTACTAGATCATGGTCTATCTTTGTCAGTTCCAAAGTGTGCAGTGGTTGTGTTCTCCAAGCGGAGAAATATCCCATTAGTTAAAATCAAAGTGGGTGAAGAAGTTATTCCTCAGACAACTAACATTAAATTTCTAGGCGTTTGGCTGGATGCTAAAATGTCTGGGTCTTTGCATGCGGATTATGTGTCTGGTAAATGCGAGAAGAACATTAATATCCTGCGGTCGTTATCTGGAGCTTGGTGGGGAGCTCACCCTTTTTCCCAAAAAATGCTTTATAATGCTATCATTCGCAGCCATCTAGACTATGGAGGATTTCTTTTAGATCCCAGTAATAAAGGGGCCTCGGAGAAACTCTCGAAAATCCAAACAAAATGCCTTCGCATTATTCTAGGGGCCATGAAATCCTCGCCCATCAATGCTCTGCAAGTGGAATGCGTGGATCCCCCTCTCTATTTACGCAGGCAATTCCTCTCGGACAAGTTCCTTTTCAAACTCTATCAAAATTCCCAACATCCTCTCCTACAGAAGCTAAGACATTTGGCTTGTATAGTTGAAAACGAGGGTTACAGCTCTTTATTCGATTTGCCTTGTATTCTCCGCAGTTATATCAAAATTTCCCGTTTAACTATTCCCATTCTGCAATTTCCATGTAAACTTATTTTCTCTCTCCCTTATTAAGCGTTGTGTCATCAGCCCAATATAATCCTAGATCTGGGCATTCAGAATGACATAGTTAATGCCGATAAAATTTTAAAAGACAAGCTTGCTTCACAATTTCCGAACTGGCTAGCAACCTACTCCGACGCATCCAAACTGACCCAAAACAACAACATGGGATCCGCCGTGTGGATTCCTTTTTTTAAAATTATACTAAGTTTTAAATGCCCTCCGGTTTTAACAGTGTTTACTGGTGAATCCATTGCAATTTTAGAGTCTATAAAATTTGTATTATCCCATGATATCAAAAAGTCCATTATTTTAACTGATTCAAAAAGCTGCTTACAAGCCGTACTGGCTAATCCCTTCAAATCTAAATACAGATCCCCAATTATATTAAAAATCAAAGAAGCTCTTTATATGTGTCAACAGCAAAACTTAAAAGTCGTCTTGGCTTGGATTCCGGGTCACTCGGGCATTCCAGGCAATGAAACCGCAGATTCATGTTCAAAGCAAGCTGCCAACATAGGGTCCCTAGAACATTTTCAAATCATTCCTGGGGATCTCTGTGTAAGCATGAAACACCAGTTGTTTAAAGCGTGGAATGATGAGTGGCAGACATCACACAAGCATAAAGCCAAATTCTATGGCAATTTACAACCTACCATCCCCACTAAACCCTGGTTTTCATTGTTTCCGAACTTAGACAAGCGTACGATATCGGTCGTGTGCCGTATGCGTTTGAATCATGCCTGCACACCTGTCCATCTTGCAAAAATTAGAGTCCGGGATCACTCGCTATGTGAATGTGGGCTAGATGAAGGAAGTGTAGACCATATTTTTTTTAATTGTCCAAATCGGCGCGTTTCTCTGTATAATTTACTCCCCCAGGAGATATTCCGTCCCACCTGCATGCAATTCCTACTCTCCCTCTCCTTTACTCCTTTTATTACTGTTCTGTGTAAATATATCTATATTAATAAAATTAAGCTCTAATTATTTGTTAAATTATGCTTACTTGCGCTATACATGCTTATATGATAAAATATACATATTTATTTACTAACTCATATGTTTAGGTACTTACTAACCCAATTGTGTATTGTCCCTATGTTCTATGTTAGTCATACGGTGGTGGTCTAAATCAACTTCAGATCTTTTGGTATCGTAGAAATTAAGCTTTATGTACATGACACTGGCAGAATTGCGGAATTTTCCACAAAGGCCAAAGAATAAGATAAAAAAAAAGACATACTGACACAGAAGTTGTATCGCATACTGTTTGCTACTTTACAATTTAAAAATATGATTTTTTATTACTATTGTTTTACATTTTTGCTTAACACTGTCTACAATTCCATATCTGTACCATATATCATTTACATCTATGCATACAATTATTGAACATCATCTAAAGATTGGAGGGAAAAATTAAGATCGATTGAAATAATCCAATTTTTAAAACACAATATTGCAAATATTGTTTTTTTAGCCTTCACAACCTGTATCAAAACCACAACATCCAGTACCGGTTCAACCTGTTTTAGTACAGCAAAGATCAGAGCCACAGCCAGAAGCAGAGAAATTTAGGTGATGAACTAAATAAAAATATATAAAATCAATTATATACTATGAAATGTGATAATTCTTTATCAAATTATAGCTTAACCCTTGAACTATGCCCTGATGTTAAGTAATGTTATTAAACACACTGAGCATTAAAAAGTGTCACTATTTCAATATATTTGTATTATGTTACTTATTATGTGAATAAGGTTTTGTCTAAATATTGTCATTGATGTTATTAAACTGCTGATTAAATATATCTTGAAATTATAATTATTATTATGTCAATGAATGTTAACAAATGATAACTTCCTGATAGTATTAGTGAGTGATGTCACTTGAGTACTCAATTATTTAGAATTCATACATACTAGGTGATTGTAATTGTTCACAAATTATTATTGCAAATATTAATTTGTCTGTGGAATTCGTTGTGTCGATAATATGTAGTTATAAGTGTTTGAACTTGAAAATCTTACAGTTTTATATGGTAAATGATTATCTCCTAAGTAGGAGGTATATAGGTAAAAATTTATCTCTAACAAAGTATAACTCAACAGTTGATCAAATGTAACCAGTAATTGTTGAGTGACTTGATTAGTGGTATATTGATACAATGTTTACAGGTTCGATCTCCATTATATAGTAATGAATTTCTTAGAATTGTTGTAAATTTACTGAATGTAAGAAAGAATGGAAGTTTAAAAATGATAATGAAGAAAAACATCATGAGGAAACCTGAACTTGAGAAGTGTTTTTGGGAGTATACCACTTATGGGAAAAATATAGAACTGTATTTCTCGGAGCTTAAACTCACTACAATCTCGGTCTGGTGTAGTGATTATGCTGATATCTTCTTCCGGGAACTGGCTTTTGGTTCAGCAGTGGGACTCTCCCAAAATTATATTATTTATTATTAACCCCGTACTCAAAGAAAAATGATTGTTCCTTTTCATAAATAAATTACTGTGTATAGATAATTATTGCGATTGTAATTCTAATGAACTAATATTTTCTTATATAGTCCAGCTATACCTTTGAGTAAAGGCGCACCTTTGGTATCTGTAAGATCCCCGGAAGACTCAGAAATGTCACCTGAACCTCGACATGAACTAACAGCAGAAATGGAACAGATAGGTGAATATTAATTGACAACACATATATTATGATGTTAATGCTTTATTGTTTGTACTATTATTATCTAAGGGTTAAAGTTAATTCCAGGAGATAATAATAACTACACAACAAATTCCTTTTCTGGTAGCTGTCTTCTCTTTGATCTGTAATTATATTTAACTAGCTAGGACCCGGCAGACGCTGTCCCGCCCTGATTATAAAGAAATCCTGGACACATTATACATCCAAATGTTCCTCATGAAATACATTATCCACTGGTGAAAACCGCATAAAGATCCATTCAGTAGTTTTTGAGTTTATCGCGAACAGACAGACAGACAGATGCAGTAGGGGACTTTGTTTTATACTATGTAATGAAGTGCAATGCAGTGCAAGTTAGTAGTCGTCGCTGATGCTCATTCTCAATATAGGGACATATTTCAAAAGAATTGCTGTAACCTATTAAAACAAAATTTTTAATTAAAATATTTGATGCTTTATTATTGTAGTTTATAATCTATAATCGCCTAACACAGAGGTTCCCAAACTTTTTCAGTCTGCGGCGCACTTTGAAGTTTGGTATTTGGTCACGTCGCCCTAGCCTAGCTAGCTAGTTATAATAGATACAAATACGTCCAATGACACTAGTTAGATAGGCACAAATATTAAGACATCCATAACGTGTATGCGGATATGTGTGTTGGTAATTTAATGGTTTACCTTGTACCCCCGAATAATTAAGTTACGCTAGCGGAGAAAGATTAAGAGGAGTACCTCACGGCGCCCCTCTTACATTTGACAAACCCTCTTTGGCAGACTGGCTGAAACTTTTGTATATATTGTAAATAGAATGTCATTCACACAACTGAAATGAAGTGTCTCTGTATAAATGCCATATATGGAGTTGTAACTAGACAGTCTATACTACGCACTTCGAGTAGTCTAAACTCTAGGTACTAAGGTAGTAAGCCGAAGCACCTACACACACTTTGGGAACATAAAATTCTCCATGATTAAATATTTAGATGTGCCAAATTTTATGGTGATTCATCAAACGAAATTGGAGTTTATTTAACGTCAATTTTTATGTATAAAGTTAGATTACCTTATACATTGCTAAGGACTCCATTTGTTTTTTAGGTGATGTGATGCCAGGCAGTGGTATATTAACGTGGATGAAAGGTGCCGTATCCAGTGGTGGTATATTACAACGGGTTGCAGAAAAAGCGAAGAGTTCAGTTGATTCCATGATTACAACTCTTGACCCACAGATGAAAGAGTACCTTAGTAAGTTTAAGTTAATATGAAGATTTTTTTAATAGGTCAAAATGATCTCAGTACAAAATCTAATATATCTTTCTTGAGCAGTTAATGTGTCGCACCGTGGTTTCTCTCTGTAAAAGAGGTCTTAAAACAAAAAAAATATGAACTTATAATTTTCGAAAATTAGCGTGCCTCCAAAAAAGAAGTGACAAAAAGGCGTGCCTATAAATATTTTTAAGTCATGAAACGCAATTGGCTTGAGGGGTCTTCATAGCTACACCGCAAATCTTACTATACTAAACTAGCTAAGCTAATCATACAGATAAGAATTAATGAAGCATGCATGCTGGTATACAAGCTCAAACATGTATTTTGTAGCTGTTAACTCGGCTACACTAAAACTAACCAAGTTCGAAAATGAAGGGTAAAAAATTAAACCCACCATATGTGTACCTGTGTGTGTGTGTGTGCACTTATGTGCGGTGATCTGTGTTAAGCTAGTGAATGAAAATTTTTTGTGTCAGTGTCTGGCATTAGTAGAATGTTCGACGGCTCCAGTCCGGGGGGATCAAACCTAGACTTGATAATAATTACAGGCTTGTAATAGTTAATACCAAATACGCCAACACCTGCGTCTACTATACCGACGTGATTGACAACCCAATTAGTAGGTTCATCCAACGGTACATTGTACATTATCATTACATAGTATAAAACAAAGTTTCCTACCGCGTCTGTCTGTCTGTCTGTTCGCGATAAAATTAAAAACTACTGAATGGATCTTTATGCGGTTTTCACCAGTGGATAAAGTGATTCACGTGGAATGTTTTGGTATATAATTTGTCCAGGATTTTTTTATAATCAGGGCGGGACAACGTCTGCCGGGCCCGCTAGTGGATTATAATTTAAAAATGTCTATAAAAGATAACAAGGAAACCGCCATAAAGGCAATAATCTTAATCAAAAACCCGATGTATGTATGTATGTAAGCAAAATAATAACAGAAGTTGCTCACATTTCAAACGATTTTTGACAAGACTAATAAAATATACGAAAGCGGAAAAAAGGGGAGGACCAAGAGTCTGCAGAACCAAAAAAAAAGTTAAGAATAACATTGAAACGGTGGCATATTAATGATGAGTTGCATCCTGGACAGAAATTGTGCTTTTGGGGTGTAAACTTTAAGTCAGAGCAGAAAATCTTCCAGGCGGACAAATGTTTGTCCGTCATTGTATGTATTTCTGCATTTTTGTTCTTGATTGGGTGTCCTACCCTAGAGATTGATATTCATGGTTGAACCCCATCGCCCCCGATTCTTCTAGTAACCAGGAGTACTTTAACAATTATGTTTATAAGATTTTCTTAGGCAGTTAACATATTTTTTATGTAGTCTGTCTTAGAAAATTCTAAATTTTATTTTCAGAAAGTGGTGGAGACATATACTTAGTCCTTGCATCAGACAAAGAAGTAAAAATATCACCAGTCAGAGAAGCATTCCAAACAGTTTTTGGAAAAGCAACTGTAATGTAAGAGACAGTGATCATTAATTACTCTTTATTTCTGAAAAATGTCGCTTATATTTAATTGTCAGGAATGGCGTGCTATAATAAACTGTAAATATTTATACCAGATTGAATATGCATAGTTGAATATTAACCGCTTTTGAAATACCCATTTCTACAGTGGATTTTATCTGTACTACACAAAAATTCCTACTATGAAATAGTGTCTAGAACTTAGTGAATTACATAGTCAATGATTAAATAAATTCTCGATTTATTGAATAAGAATATACACATCTTATATATATATATATATATATATATCATCTCCTATCAAGAATATACAATAGACATATCTTATAGTTTCCTAGCAGCAAAACAATTTTTTAAATCGGGTCAATAGTTTCATAGTCACATTCTATTAACTTTAATTGTTTATAATAACGGTGTAGATAAAAAAAATACATTCCTACATGTTGTTAATACAGAGTTTGTTTATTAACCTGTTGTTGCTCAGTACATGCAATGAATTGTATATATAGTACGTACTTATACTTTAGATTGATAAGAGTCATTCTTTCCATTTATACTTATTACAATTGTTTGTGTTTTGAGAAAACATTTATAGTTATGATTATATTAAAGGAGCAGTAAGAAATTCTCAGGGTCAGCGAAATTCGGACGGCCAGAAAACTATTCCTTCGCGTTATTGATAATGTTCTTTTGTTTTCCAAGATTTTAGTAATTAAAGAAAAAATGACGTAGTACATCATTCGAGATTTGAAAAAATTATAAATATTGTCTTCGCGCTTTTAAGAAAAGTGAAAAATTTACTAAGTAAATTTAGAAACAGATTATCAAAAGAAAGTTGCTTTGCTTAACGTTTCATAATGTGTAAGATTAATTATGGAATAAAAAGATTAATAAACAATCAAGGTTTTATTTAATGTAATTCTCCCTACATACTTTTTATTGAGGAATACATAAAAAGTAAAAAGCCGGATACTCTCGGCGTTCTTTGCCGAATAGTTGCCACATCTCTAAATAATTTTTCGAAGTTTAATAACAGGGGCTAGTGTCGATATTATTATGCAAGGTTAATAACTCCGGGTTCCCCCGTTGCAAGTTACGGCACCGGTCATTGCACCTAGGTGTATTTTGTTTATATCCATATTTTGGAAAGTGTTAGAGCAAGCTTTAACTAAGGTTCTCTTTGTTGTGTATTAGTATTTGTTTTGGTATTATTATTTTATAGGTTAAATGTGACCATGAAGTATTATATCCTAGAGTACTGCGAGTCCTATCACCTGCTATATAGTCGTTCTTATGTACAGAATTGATGTATTTCTAATATGGTGGCGCTAGTGTTAATGTTCCGTTCGCGTTGTAGTCTCGATTCTCGGATGTGTCGTAGCGGTACCGGACGTAGATAATATGTAGATAAGGTAATGTGTAATATTTCCAGCGGGTACGAAGCGCATAGTGACGTGACGGCGACGCAACCGGTCGGGTACGGTGCAGCGTACGCCGCCGCCAAGCAACGAATTGCGCACGTTCGCTCCACGCACACGGAGCTAACCAACAACGTGCCGGTCGTCGCTATCGAGAGCTTTCTACTAGAAGCTATATCTGATAGGTAATTTACTTCTTTTATACTTTTTCATATATTTCGCCGGTTTATCTGAATTAAAAAAAAAAAACATAATGTTTGTGCTTATTTAGGTATGTCCAATTCCATTTTTTCATGTGGAACAAAACGCAAAACACAAACACTTGCAACCCTATCTGTATAAACATAAGAATCAAGTTGTTTTGTCGGCCATTCGTTCTACTAGTGCTACGCGGCACGCGGCGACGACCTTGCGCCCTTTGATAAATACCGCTAAACACACCGCGCCAGCGCCTAGTTGAATTTTTGTATTTAATAAAAATGAATATTTATGTAATAAAATAAACAGACATTATTTTATAGTAAAAATTTGTAATGCTTTATTTTTTCATGCTTATTAGCTATGGCATAAGCCATAGCTGATTCCTGTCGTAATCTGTACTTTTAAGCATATATTACTTAATCAAAACAATTTTGATGTTTGACATCTGCCAGGCGTCCCATAACGGCTCAATTTTTTTAAAATATGTTTATTTATGTATCTAAACATATAAAAATACAGTGTCATGTCGTTTGTCCTAGTCCATTCTTAGTCGTTAGTCCATGATGAACTCCGAAACTACTCAAGTAATCTCCATGAAAGTTGACATTTATATATAATTTGGTCCAACTTGAGAGATAGGGTAAGTTATATATCGATTAATGATCTTATTATTTTTTAATTACAAATGAAGTGATTGTTAATGTTGATTATAGTTATTAATTGTGAGTTTCATTCATTATGTAAGTCCAAGTTCTAACAAGATGGTGGCCCATTGTTAAAACTTTCAAGGGAGTTTGCATGCCGTCTCATGTTTTATGCCCCGTGGTATTATTTCCCATCCACTTCACTTGTGTATAATAACCGAACCGTATTACGTAAAATGCCACCTATATTACAAAATATAGAGTCGAATAACACAAAATTATGAATAAAATATAAAAGATGACATGACAGACTAAGATACCGCTAGAAACTCCAAAGAGGAAGTTTTTTTTAGGTGGTACGACATAGCTCTACTGGTGTTTTCGCAGCCCTCCTTAGGGATTGAACTGCAGGTACAGTCGCAAGGAACCCCGGTTCCTAGTGCAGCAGTCTCTGCAGCTAAAGCGGCCACTCCACAGGATTACGAGCACTCGCAAACTGGATTCAGTGTCACTATAGGATCCATTATGGGAGCTAGTTTGCAGGTACGTTCTTCTTAACATTCTTTCAACATGCTGTATAAATAAGATGCTTGAATTACACAAAAAAATGCAGATATATTAAATTGAAATAGAATGAAGTATAATATAGGATTATCGTGACAGGTCGCCCACACAAATTGAAATAGTAGAATGAAGATAATATAGGATTATAGTGACAGGTTGCCCACACAAATTGAAATAGTAAAATAAAATATAATATAGGATTATCATGACAGGTCGCCCACACAAATTGAAACAGTAGAATGAAGTATAATATAGGATTATCGTGACAGGTCGTCCACACAAATTGAAATAGTAGAATAAAATATAATATAGGATTATCGTGACAAGTCGCCCACACAAATTGAAATAGTAGAATGAAGTATAATATAGGATTATCGTGACAGGTCGCCCACACAAATTGAAACAGTAGAATGAAGCATAATATAGGATTATAGTGACAGGTTGCCCACACAAATTGAAATAGTAGAATGAAGTATAATATAGGATTATCGTGACAGGTCGCCCACACAAATTGAAATAGTAGAATGAAGTATAATATAGGATTATCGTGACAGGTCGCTCACACAAATTGAAATAGTAGAATGAAGTATAATATAGGATTATCGTGACAGGTCGCCCACACAAATTGAAATAGTAGAATGAAGTATAATATAGGATTATCGTGACAGGTCGCTCACACAAATTGAAATAGTAGAATGAAGTATAATATAGGATTATCGTGACAGGTCGTCCACTAAAATTGAAATAGTAGAATGAAGTATAATATAGGATTATCGGGACAGGTCGCCCACACAAATTGAAATAGTAGAATGAAGTATAATATAGGATTATCGGGACAGGTTGCTCACACAAATTGGCAAGAGGAATCGACTGGAGTGTGCAGAAGAGAGGTCCTCGCGCTGGCGGCGCGATCGCTCGCCGGATCATACAAGAAGTTGTTAGCAGTTTCCGCAGCAGAGACTTAGAAAGAGAATAACGTGATATCGGAATTTGATTCAACAATACATTATGCAGTGAGTAAGAAGTTTATATAGATTGACTCGAAGAGAATTCCTTTTTACCCGACTATGCACAAAGAAAGTTATAATCTTCCAGTGTGTATGCATATATGTGTTTATATGAATGTATGTATTAGTATATAAGTCGTCTTCTTTGTTACATTTTGTAACGTAAACGGTTTGATGTATTTTATGAGTTGTATAAAATCAAAGGTGCCATATTGAATTACGTGATTTGACGACTGTAAAGACGAGTGATGGATTTTAATTGTGGACATAAAATAATTATTGTGAATATTCTATTATAATTTTTTTGGTGAATTCCAACCAGCAATGTCAAATGTAAGCTTAAATCTTGATCTCGTGTTTACTTTACTTCTTTTCTTGGACTCATTTGATTGTATACAATGCATTTGACGTATGGTTAGATTTATCTTAATGATGTGAGTGATGGAGGCTATATGATATTTATGATGCCTGTGAATTAAAAAAAATAGGGAGGTCTTAAAATAAGTTTGTGTTCTAATCCTAAACGGAATAATTCGTTCAGTAGCATAGCTATAAAATGATTCAACATGTTTGTCGTCCGGTTTTTGAAGTGTAACTTTTTATGGGAGCGCTTTGAAATTCAGATCCGTAACCTTTTTGTGTGACGAAAAGGGTAAAAACACTGTCGGATAGAGTGTTGGAAATACAATTTCTCGTCCGATCACCGACGTTTGGCAACATCGGGCGCGGTTAGTTCCGGGATGGGTGACCGCCTGGTAACACTGTGGCGCTGGCTTTTTTTTGTCTGTAATACAAAAGTTTCACTTCTATCGTGGGTTTTTCCAAAGCAGCCCGTTTATTTTTTGTTTTGCAGCAGACTATTTGCAACTGGCCGTTTTACTTCACAACGTACATACGTCTTAAGAATTAAATAAGGACCTTAATAAAAAATGTTTTAAATATATGCTTTTAACCTGTTATATTATACGTACTTATAAACGAATCAAATAAGTTCAATATTTTTAGTTTCAGAGGTAATAAATATGAATAGATTTTTATGCAAAAAAGCGATTGTTCTTTTTTTTTCAAATGGCGTTATTTTTTTTTATCTGACAGAAAAAAGTTGTCGTTGTTTTAAATATGAAATATTATTCTAAATAAAATACAAATTTGTGTTCACATAAAGAACAAGAAAATAGTGTGTATGTATACGTGTATGGTTAGTGTTTTCTCTTCTTTTTGTTGTATTTGTTTTAGCTTTCTCATTTACTTAAGTTATTTGCTGTAGAATATAATAAATACGTCGTAAACACCTATAATTAAGATTGCACTTATATAGAGTTTTTAAAAATACATGTTATGTACTATTCTAGTGTAAATCTTGTTGGTGTTTCTAAATAAATAAATAAATATAAGCAAATTGATAAATTTCATAAATATGTGGTTTACCTCTTTTTATATTATGGCGTACCCATTTAGAATGTTATTGTATGTTAGGTACTGATTATGACTCTTTTGTTTCAGGGATAAAAACTGCTGTAAACTAAAAGGAACATATATCTCTAAGCATGTAACATTCATAATTGATAATTGGGATTTAAAATAAATGCTCTAGAGCGAAATATTTTTTTATTGATAAAAGAATTAAATATATATTTACACATACATACTTATTTTCTTTATTTTATGTCTCTTTTAGTTAAGTGTTATAGTTTCATAGGGAATTTACGACTGTTTTTTCCTTAGAAATATTTTTTTAATTATAATTTAGTATTACTATTTAATTCTTAAAAACGCTTTTTCGAGTGTATGTTATCTTTGTTAAATTCTATAATTTCTGGTTAGCTTCTATAGGGAAACGTAACGGTATAAGCTAGATTATACTGTGAAAATTTCTCTATTTGCTAGTGAAAGTCTTGTCAAAATCGGTTTAGTTGTTTTGGAGATTAACCCGAAAATACAATAACCTCTCATTTTATTTGCATTCTAGCAGCCGCCTGTGGCTTCACATACGCTTTTATGTGGTAACTAGCGGTCCCGGTGGACGTTATTCTGTCCTGAGAATAAAAATATCTTGACATATTATACGAGATACCTAAACATCTTCATGGATCACTTTATCTACTGGTGAAAACCGCTCGAAAATCCGTTTAGTAGTTTTTGAGTTTATCGCGAACAGACAGATAGCCAAACAGATGTGGCAGAGGACTTTGTTTTATAATGTAGCGATTGTTTTCGACTAGTTTTCTTTATATTATTAAAATGTAGTTACCTATATGTTATGAATTATAAAACTGCTGTTGATATTAATATGTAAAGAATAGGTATTCAAAAATAAATAAAATAAAAAAATTATTATAATTTTTGACATGATATTATGTCAATTAAAATTTAAAATTCGTGATCTGATGTTACCATTAAAACATAGTAGAAGAGTTTAAGTCCTAAGTTAGGATTTATCATGGTAGCTAATTTTAGTATGTTCGGGTTTATACGTAATATAATCAACTTTTAATCTACGTTAATTCCATGAAAATCGGTTAAGTCGTTTTGACTTAAATCCGGACATACAGACAGACAGACAAACACTATAACGTTTATTAATATAGCTTTACGTGCGAGGTGTTTTAGAAGCCGGCATTAGGTAAAGCATTATTAGACGATTTAACTACATTAGTATTAGTGCTCTGTAACCTCTTATAAGTTATATCTGCTAATAATAATGTTTTCGAAGTCGGAGCAATCATTTCCAATATTACATTAGACAAAGAACAAATACTCAAATTAGATTCGTGTTTCGTGTTTGACGTATTTTACTGCTTATTAGAATACTAGCGGGCCCGGCAGACGTTGTCCCGCCCTGTTTATGCAAAAATCCTTGACAAATTATATACTAAAACGTTCCTCATGAATCATCCTATCCACTGGTGAAAACCGTATGAAAATCCGTTCGGTAGTTTTTGAGTTTATCGCGAACAGACATAAAGACAGACAGACGCGGTAGGGGGACTTTGTTTTATACTATGTAATAAAATAATGATTGTGTGATTGTAAATATTGTTATATACTGACAATACTAATTAGTTACAGTGTCCACACTATACAAATGACAGGACAGTGATATTCGATAATGTATTACTATTTATATTTTATATACACCAACCGTTATATAAGTTTGAATAATATTTGATAAGAACAGGAAAGACATTAATTAGTATATTGTTTTGTTCGGACGCGTGTCGATAACGCTTGTATACACCATTTGAAAACTATAGACCGTCAATTATCGTCATTTAGTGATTGCCTTTGTTCTGGGATCATAATATTGAAGGTAAAGTATAGTTTGTACAATTAACTTTCTTAGTATTATTATTGGGTCAATAGATCTTTGTACATATCTTAATATATATATTTCTTGTGTGCGTGTGTATGTGACTGAACTCCTCCTAAACGACTGGACCGATTTTGATGAAATTTTTTGTGTGTGTTCGTGGAGATTCGAGAATGGTTTAGATTCACAATTGGACCCGGCAGGTGGCGCTGCGATCGACTTTTAGGATTTTTTTTGTTTTCAAGGCAGGACAACGTCCGCCCGGTCCGCTAGTAATTTATAATTAGAAAAAAATGTGGTAATACTTCTACAAGTGATGTGATGTATGTGCGATGTTCTTTCTGCCTGTTTAACGTAAATTCTCATTAATTTGTTTCATTATTTCCGTAATCAATTGATTTCTGTGTACTTACGGCTGCCGATTAGTCGAAATTAGGCTACAATTTATCTCTTTAAGTTGCAATATAATTGAGGTTTTTGTCATAGAGTGTCCTAATAACCTACATTGTAGATTAATAATTGTGAATTATTATGGATAGCGACTTATAAACAAAAAAAAAAGAAAACTGGGTCGAAGATAGAGACAAAAGCAACTGTTTCGAAAAAATGCTGATAGAATTAAAACTTTTCAATAGATACAAAACAAAAAAAAAATAAAGAAAATCGTTTCACAGACATAGAAAAAAAGGTACTGTTTTGTCTTCGCCCACTTATACCTATATAGATCATTATATTACTGATGTTCTCATTTATGTATAAGGGATAAAATATTGCAAGAAAAAAGTGTATTAATAAGTGCGTTACACGGAAGTCATGAACCTATAGTCCGCGTCAAACTTTTTAACCGTTCTGAATGCGCAGAACACAAATTTAGGTATCAGAGGGACGTAGTGAGGTAAAAGGGGAGCAAGCTCGCCCGCGCGCGTACCTCGCCCCCTATTTCACTCACGTTGACACATGTGTCCTGTCATTATTAGTTGCAGTACAGTTGCATTCAGAAGTTAATTTAGTTTTGTTGTTGTTAATTACATGTTATTGCTATTTTCGTTGTTTTTTGTTATCTTGTATATTTGTCTTTATTAGACGACCCATCCACTTCAAAAAATGATGTTTCTATGGAAGGCGTTGTTTATTACAGATTATTTATTTATTATGAATATATTTTATTTACAATGACCCGTGTCCACTTCGTTGGGCGATAATAGGCATTGTCAAGCTACAACTTTTTTCTAGAACTCAATCATATATCTCTCATCATTAGGTGTTCGTAAGAAAAGTTTTGGTTTGACCATTTTTTATCTGACTACCCAGATATTACCCCCTACAACCTCACAAACTTTACCTCTTTATAATATTATGATAATAATATAATTAATTAATAGCTTCTGCCCATGACTTCGTACGCGTGGAATAGTTATTTTTGAGCTAACACACAGCGGAAGCTCTCAAAAGGAAAAAAAACCTGATTTTAAGACATTCTTCATTGTTGCTCCGCTACTATTGGTCTTATCCTGATGATATATAGCCTATGATATTCACAAATAACGTGGCTTACTATTGGTAAAAGCATTTTCAAAATCGGTTTAGTGCTTCCTAAGATTACCCCCTACAACGTCACAAACCCATAAACTTTACCTCTTTATAATATTAGTATAGATATAGATAACGGTATTGTAACACGCATAATAACTGCACAATATATCCCATGGATAGAAACATATACATAAGGCGGATCATCCAATTAAAGTACGCGATCACCCAAAACTCCCCAACCAGGTGATTAAATTTTATTTGGATTTAATTATAACTAACAAATACATAATGTGGCAAACTGTTAATTTTCTAGCTTTGTCTATTGTTCACATAGTACTGTCCATTTCTAGTTTTTACTGTTGTTTTATTATCCCAGTAATGATTCAATTTTTATTATCTGTTTATTTTTATCTCTAATATTTTGCATGTATTCTGTATGTATGTAAAATAAAGAGGTTTCCGTAAATTAGCTGTCAAAGCGTTTACAAGATGACACAATCTAAGTCGTATCTTTATTCTAAAAAATCTTTTGAAAGTTGTAATGTGGTCGTTGTACTGCCACATTCTTATTACTTAATGTAATAGGCAAATATCTCCTTGAATCATAATTGATTAAAAATGTACTACTGTACGTATAATATCGTGACAAAGATGAATAAATGTCAGTGTTAAATTCTTATGGTAATATTTTGTATTTGTTTTGTATTAACTTCTTGACTGTACTGTACGCAAAGCCAAATTCAAAGCTACATTAACATAGCCATAACATTTGACGCGCACTATACGTGACTTAATTAGCACATCCATAGCCAATTTTTTATTCTCCAAATAGGTACGTCAATTGTAAAAGCAGTGACTTCATTATATCTGCTTCATTATAGCAAGTTCATAACAACAACAAATTTAGTCATTGTATTTTTTGTAAAATTATTCCAATAACGTTGACTAAGAATAATTCGATCTGTTTGAAAAATTTGAACTCTTCTTAAATCAATATGTTATTAATGAAATAGTTATTTAGTACATGAACAATATTGAAATTAGTCGAATAGTTTGAATGACCAATGCCCGGTTTCTTAGGTACTTTAGTTGTAGTTTATCTTTTCAATAGCGTTATCGGTTCGACAACTTGTCAAATTGTGTTTCTGAACACACAATCGTACTATAAATGTCAGTAAAACTCAACGGGCTATTTGACAGTTTATCTTATGGATAACTTTCTGGAGCCAATATCATTGGTAGTTTAACCGAGTATCTTAAAAACCGGTCATTACTCGAGTTTCGATTCGAATTATTTGATTCGATTCGTCGATGAATAATTCGGATATCATTTTATTAGTGGTATTCCTTGTTTTAGTATTGTTTTATGGGGTTTTGAAATTATTCATACAATTTTTTAAGTAAAATGAGACATCAGTAGGTGATTGATATATATACAATTTGTAGGGCTTAGTCAAGATGTTTTCTTCATCAAGTAATAGGTTTTGTGGGGTTAAAGCGCACGCAGATTCTCGATACGTCTTATTTCAAGTGAAGCATATTCGAGCTATGGTATAGAAGTATTGACTTATAGTTGTTACGTAGGATTTTATAGGAAAATGCTCGACTTGCAGGGGCTTATATTCTAGCTTACCTAATGTTGAGTTACAGTGATAAATGAAAACTCTTGTTATAGCGGAAACTTTAAAGAAAGTACGTACATATGGACATATCGTCGGAAATACTCTTAAAGTCGATACATTACTCATTTTTTCGTCGAGTTATGTATGTTATTAATTTGAAATAATACAATTGTAAATGTATAATAATAACAGTTTATATACGAAATACAAAGGTAATCGTTACATAGTATAAAACAAAGCCCCCTATCGCGTCTGTTTGTATGTCTGACTGTTCGCGGTAAACTCAAAATTTACTGAATGGATTTTCATGCGGTTTTCACTAGTGGATAACGTGCTTCACGAGGAATGTTTTGGTATATATTTCAAGGATTTATTTTATAATCAGGGCGGGGACAACGTCTGCCGGACCCGCTAGTATAACATATATTTTAAGTTATATTAGGAAAATGTGTACTGCAATACTTTATTCACAAATACTGATTATTCCGACTTGTCAAGGGCTCAAGTATTTGAGGTTGGTACGGAAACGATCAAGGCATTCGTTTTATAGGATTTCAACTTCTTAAGGTTCTACTGTATAAGTAATAATGTATGACTTATTAAAGGGTAGACATGAAGTCCATTATAATCCTGGCGTTTATACTGGAAGTGGCTGTCGGAGAACCCGTCATTAGAACCTGGACGTTATACGAGTTAATGACCATAAATAACAGCGATTTTAAAGTACAATCTGAGTTCAAACCCTATCTGAGTGAAGCAACGAGCGAGCTCATGAATAACTTTTGGCTTGAGGAAATCAAGGTACCGAATCTGTTTTTTAAAATACATATGAATTTAGACACGTAACATTCACCTTTTCTCTATCAGATTGGTATTTGATTAAGATCTAAGACCGACCAGACAGAACATTCTTAAATATATTAAGCCTTACGTTCTGAGTAGTGTTCCGTGTATTTAGAACGTTTGCGCACTCACAGAGTTTGATTCAGGGGCCGATATATCACATCAGGTGAGAAAGGTGAATGCAAATAAGAGCTACTTTAGGTACTTAAATCAAAATGGCTGATTTTTATATATCATTATCATTACATAGTATAAAACAAAGTCCCCTACCGCGTCTGTCTGTCTGTTCGCGATAAACTCAAAAACTACTGAACGGATTTGCAAACGATTTTCACCAGTGGATAAAGTGATTCATGAGGAACGTTTTGGTATAAAATTTGTCAAGGATTTTTTTATAATCAGGGCGGGACAAAGTCTGCCGGGCCCGCTAGTTATGTATAATATCACTCTAAAATAGAGTCCAGTATCGCCAGACACTTTCCGAGAGCCACAACTTCTGGCAGGCGCTTTAAAGCAGACAGAAAAATGAATTGCTCTGGGATCTTGAACTGTACATGACGTAGAAAATAGGTACGAGGTCATTAATATCGGAGTCACCAATGCGAACATCGTATTGGACTGCATTAGGAAATAAGGTTTCATAATAATTATCCATACCTTAGTAGACGATACAACAATTCTATATAGCGTATTTGTAATGCAATTAAATAAAAAATGATCCTTTTTTAACAGACTTCAAGAAGAAGGAGGCTCTTAATTGAATTTTATTTTGAAGTGAAAACTTTTTTAGAGGCGTCGAACGGTATTTTTTGACATGATATAAACTTATAATTTCGCGAGATAACATGTTTGTAAGCGTGTCCGAGCGTGACCCACGTGTTCGTTTTCCTGCTATGACATAAAAGAAAAGTAGTCCGGTGAAGCTGTTAAGGCCTCGCGCTAGGCTAATAGCGTAGTCAATTCGAGCAAAAAAAGACATACTTCAATTAGCCATGTGTTCCAAATAAACTCAGCATAAAAAAAATCAGTTGCTTTGGTGGTTCGTTGTTTGAATTGTTGTCTTGTTATCGATTCGTTGTGTTGGTGACGAACAAAGTTTTGTGTCGACAAAATTTCCGTAAACAGTTTGTTTCAGCCGTCTCTGCACGCGTTACTCCGTTCACCTAGCGGCAGAACAACATGGACTACAGAGGAGCTACTTAATGATACGAATGAAAAGAACACCGAAACTGAGTTAAAAGTACCAGGTTTGGTTCTAGCTAAATCCCAAGCGCGGAAGAACCGTGATTCTGGAAAGAGTGAGGTGAGTATATGAAGATAACAACTACCTTTTGCTTGCGGCTTCGCTCGCTTTAATGTAGATTTGCTATATCCTTTGAAAACAGTATATTTATTTCGGAGTGAAAATTACCCTAGTAAACTCTTGCGTAACAAACAAACCCACTTTCGCATTTACATATATATTATAATATTATACATATTACTAACGGGCTCGACGGACGTTATCCTGCCTTGACAATAAAAAAAAAATTCTAAAAGTCAACCGCAGCGCCATCTACCGGGTCCAATTGTGAATCTAAACCATTCTCGGATCCACTGGAGTATGCACACAAAATTTCATCAAAGCGGTCCAGCCGTTTAGGAGGAGTTCAGTGACATACACACGTACAGAAGAAATTTATATGTAAAGACTAGCGGGCCGGGCGGACGTTGTCCTGTCTTGATAATAAAAAAAAATCTAAAATTCAAACGCAGCGCCATCTACCGGTTTCAATTGTGAATCTAAACCATTCTCTGATCCACTCGAATACGCACACAAAATTTCATCAAAATCGGTCTAGCCGTTTAGGAGGAGTTCAGTGACATACACACGTACAGAAGAAATTTATATATAAAGATATATATATATAAATGAAATGATAGGTCAGCTGTTGTGCGCGTATCTACCAAAAACTATTGGATAGATTTCGAACAATTTTTCTTGGTTTTACTTCTTAAAAATGTATTTATTTATCACGAGTCAATATGGCAATACGTTTGTAGATATACTATTAATAAGAATGTTGTATTTTTTTATGTAGATTGAAATCATAGTCATATTTATAAACAAAAGCGGCAAGCTCTAACAATATGGAAACGATTCTGCCGCCTCACCCGTAAATTGAGTCGTCTGATTATTTCAATTTACAGTCACTATTATTTATCACGAGTCATGTATTGGATCACGTGTCGAATCACGCCGGTAGTCACCACTTTAGCTCAGTAGCTATATGTATGTAGTGATAAATAATGCACTTGGTTTTATTTAGAACGTATATTTTATTGGACCTAATATGGTCCGGACGAGACAGAATTGTGTAAACTAAATTTCAATAAAACCAAATATTTAACGAATGACTAAAACCATTTAATATTTATCTAAAAAAATATCACGATATCTTTATATAATACTAGTTTTTGCCCGCGTCAATGTGTGTATTGTGGTAGGGCTTTCTCTAAGTCATTCTGGCTAGTAGTAGCTGAAGGTAGTAGACCTTAAAGTTCAAATTCTATCGCCAAGCACCCGGTGGCGTGTTCCGGTAGCTGAATTTGTGAGCCTGTCCCCTGTATGTTTGGCGTGTTTATCACCAAACGCACCTATAAACTATAAAAAAATTGGCTGCCTGTAAAGTCGGTTTACAGACGATAATTTTACGTGATAACCCCTCGGACGATAGAGTGGAAGAGAGATAGATATGTCACAAGCCGAACGCTTATGCCGATCGCGCCTCTCTATCGCTTGTTGTTCCGCACTCTCGCTTGCACGCTCGGCCCAGGCGGAACGTGACAATGAGTCTTTCGTGCGTGCAGCCTTCATTCATCGATTTATAAGACGTTATCACGTCAAAAGTTACCCGATGTCCTTTTTGGTTTCACTGACAAGACTTGAAAACGTAACAAATAAATTCAATTTCGCATTTATAATGTCATTAATTAATAAATACGTGTTTTAATTAGGACAATATCGAAGTCAAGGTGCCTGTTCTAGATGTATCCATATGGAAACTAACAGATTTAGATGAAGCTATTCAGTTTCAAAAGTATACCAATAGTCATACACAATCGTTGCCGTATCTAGAGAAGGCTCGCGGGGAACTGACAAGGCAGAATCTGGTGAGTGATGTTGGGAATATTTTATCTTTTAAAAGTATACAATATTATTTTAGTATTTTTTAATATGGATTTTAACTAATTTGCAGGAAAAAATAGCTGTAATTACGCCGTATGGATTGTTGAAAAGTCAATCGGGTCACACAGAACTAGTCCCAAAAAAGAATTATAGTTAATTAAACACTGCAAGTTTGGTTACTCATAAATAATTAAATATAATGTATCGATGTAACTACTCGTTTTATTTTACACTGTGTAATTCCCGCGACTTAGTTCCCTTAAAAATTATTTTGCAGTTTCATGTGGTGCTTTCGGCGAAGGATAACATCGTGTTGAAGCTATACCAGCGGCACGCTATGATGGCCGTTTTGACGTTTGTCCGCTCATGAAGTTTCGTATAAATTAATCAAGGAATTTATAAATAGACAACTTCCTTATAAATTCCTTGAAATTAATATTAAATTTGAAGAAGCAAAGTGATGTTCTTTATTGTTAATAGTGACGTGCAGTTAGTCCTAACATTTATCGAATGTATAATTTTATGACATATAATTAACTAGCGGGCCCGGCAGACGTTGTCCTACCATGATTATAAAAAAATCCTTGACAAACTATACTATACTAAAACTTATACTAAAACGTTCCTCATAAATAGCTCTATCCACCGGTGAAAACCGCATGAAAATCCGTTCGGTAGTTTTTGAGTTTATCGCGAACAGACAGACAGACAGACGCGGTAGGAGACTTTGTTTTATACTATGTAATGATTTTGTAGTGACTTATAGATCATATATGCTATATATCGATCTAGCTACTACTACTAACTATAAAATATGGTTGCGCGATCAAATCTTTTCTTAACCAAAAAAGAACGCCGTTTGACAAAATCCTTAATCTTTATATATAAAAATCAATCTTTGTATATTTCTCCGCTATGCATGCCGAAACTACTGAAGAGATTGTGATAATAATTTAGGGGGTATTATGGGGACCCTCGAGAGTGTTCCTGTATCTAAAAATCTATATATAAGTGTGTTTTTAATATACTAATGAAATTGTTTTCCTTAAAAAAAGAAAGGGTTTTTTGTTCGTATTTTAACTTTTGACACTACATTTCAATATTATTTTGACATATTTTAATTGAATATAATTAGCTATTTAACGAACTTCCAATAAAATGTCAAAATTGCATTGTTAAGGATGACTAATTAGATGTGGGTCACTCCATGTCAAATGCATTACTTTGAAATTGGACCCTTATTGACTTTTCCGACTGATTTCTTTCTTTTTAAAAACATTTTCAAAAAATAATGTTTTTTTAATAACCTAAAATAAGGTAATGATTTTATTACAAAGGCTTCATTTTTCAGATAGCTATAACTTTTTCAAAGATGTAATAATTTTGGGCAATTTATTTAATGTTCGTTTGTGAATGTACTTGCGGAAAACAATTACAAAACATGTTAAGGTTTTAAAATGCATGACAATTTTCACTTTTCTAGAAAAGTAATCTTTCCTCGAAATTGCTGTTTACTTTTTATCACGCTTTTGTTAGCTTCACCTGTATGTATGTATGTAACCGACCCCTTTGAGCTTGATTTTGTCCTACTTTGAACGATCAGATTTAATTCAAACTTTGCACACCTGTCAAAGGTCGATGACAAAGCAATAATCCGAAAAAAAAGTTAAAATAATTTAACTAAAAAATGAAAAATAAATAATAGTTTAAAAAAACTAAAAAAACACGCTTTCATAAAAAATCAACTAAAAAACAGAAAATAAAATTTGATAAATTTGGATTAAGAAATAAATTAATTGGAAAAGAAGTAAATTAGAAATAAATGTATATTTTTGTAAAAAGTATATAATTTTTTTGTCACTTTAAACTATTATTTATTTAAATTGATTATTTATTTTTCATTTTTTAGTTAATTTTTTTTTCACTGAAAAACAACTTCAATTAATTTTGGAAATAATGCCGCCTAAAATATATTGTGCTGATTTTACTACCTACTATATTTTACTTTACATTTTGACTTATCGATGGAAAGTTTTCTAGCTGGGCTTATGTCATAAAATAACACTCGATATTTTTTAAGAATTTATAAGGGACCTCGGAGCTTGCAGAATTGAGAAGTAAAAAAATAAATAAAAATGATTCTTTTAACATTTAAAAAAATAGTTTTCTATATAAAAGTGGAAATTCACAAGTATAATAACATTGTACAATAACATATTGCCACATTGACACACAATGACATGACAATAATCGACTATACAACACAGAGTGATCGTAATTACTACATGAAGAAGATAATAAGATATCATACAATAAAATACTAAAATTGGGGCAATTGAATTTTTTTTATTTTAGAGTATCTTCAACCGGCCCAGATTCACATCGAGTTGCCCTGATTCTGAGTTCTGCAAGAACTGGTGGAGAGCACACCTCTACAGATAGTATACGCAGCACGCTTGTAACAGTCACGAAACTTATAAAGCCACAGCTTACCCCGAATGTTATTCTAAATATATCCCGAAGCATATGATTTGCCTTTAATTTGGTTGGATACATTCCAGTTTGAGTTCCATGATGCAAACAAATCAGTCTTGTTTGGAGAAATCCTTAACATAGGTTTTATAGTGATCAAAATATCCAGTCTGGATAGTTTCTTTAGCGATAAGATCAACAGCTTAATTACCCTAGATCCCACTATGTCCTTGTATCCAAATTGATTAATTCGTTGTGATAACCGATGTTTCATTGAAATACGTCAAACATGTCAAAACAATATCAAATATAGTGTAAAAAGTTTCAATAAGAAGAAAAAGCCCTTTCTCTCTTGAAGGCAAACAATTTTATTGTTTAAAAAAACATTTTATATACATGTATAGATTTTTTGGGCCAGGAACAATCTCGGGCGTCCATAGAACACGTTACTAAATTATTATCACAGTATGTTCAGTAGTTTCGGCATGCATAGCGGACAAAGATACAAACATTGATTTTTATATATAAAGAAGATGTATTTTATACACAGATTACAGACAGATAAAATCGCTTTTTCATAGGCATTTTTTTTTTTTTTTTTTTTTTTTTATGTTATAGCAGGCAAACGAACATGTGGGTCACCTGATGGTAAGTGATCACCACCGTCCATAGACACTTGCAACACCAAGGGAGTCGCAAGTGCGTTGCCAACCTGTGTTTGGGGGAGAGGGGAGTGGGGAAGTGGGGGATGGGGAGGGGAAGAACGGGGAAGGGGAGAGGAGGTGGGTATCCGGCGCTCTCACTGACCAAACGAAACGCAACAATGCAAGCACTGTTACTTCACGTCGGTTTTCTATGAGAGGGTGGTACTACCCCGGACGAGCCGACCCATTCATGCTGAAACCAGTAATAGCTTCAACGTGGCTCTACCACAAAAATAGCACATCTAGCACAAATATACTAATTACCATTATTATAAAGTAGTAAGGGTTGCAAAGAGGTCTGGATGTTTGTAGGAGGTAATCTCTGAAACAACTGGACAAATTCTGAAATGTCTGATTGATACGGAGATTGGTTCTTTCTGAATAACATAGGTTGTATGTTCCTGTTATTCAGTTTAAGGGCACAAAGTGGGACTGATGTTACTAGGGTTCTAGGAGGTGTACCACACGTTCCCCTGCACGTGCTCTCCGGGTGGTGCTAAAGATTCACAAATTTTGGGCCGCTGCACTGTTCCACATAAATTGAATCTCGCAGCGGAATAGAGTAATTAATCAATCGCCTATAATAAAAGATGGATAAATAAATAAAAAAGTAGTGTAGTTTTATTATCTATCTATCTATACATAAAATAAGAATGTAAATCAAACGTCTGTACATTTTAGATTTTTGCAAAATATATGTTGCAGGTGTCTAGGAATAAGTAATAAAATACACTTCAATAAAATCTAGAAATGTCTCTGTCTGTTTGTTTGTATGAATACGCATCACTGCTAAAATATTTCGTTAATGATATAACCTCTTTAAGAAAATCATAAAGTGTATCTTCGAGTAACATTTAATCTTTGTTTCATTAAAATCGGTCCTGTTTAATGACGACGCGGCCTAAGTACGAGAGAAAAGTAAATAGACTTAATACATTCAGATGACTTTATTAATCGCTGTTTTTACACAAGGTTTCACGCGGAGGAATTCGCGGGTACTGCTAATATACAAATAAAACTACGACTTAGTTCGCGTTGAATAGTTACTGCGGGCTAACGCTAACACGCAGTGGAAGCTCTCAATAGGAAGAAATACCCGATGTTGAAACAGTCTTCATTGGTGCTGCGCTCCTATTGGCTTTAGCGTGATGATATACAGCCTACAACCTTTCTCGATAAATGAGCTATATAACATTGAAAGAATTTTTCAAATCGGACCCGTAGTTCTACTTTACCTCTTTATAATATTAGTATAGATTCTATAGATAATAAAGGGTTACCGATTTATTTGTTAGATATACGTCCTTATCTAAAAAAAATATCACGATATTTTCACTTACCATAAAGTTATCAATGTTTTAAGAAACTATTACCTTCATAAGCACTAATCGTTTAGCGATGAGCAAAGGAGCGCAAGCGGTGTGCTGCGTATGAGCAGAACAGGGGAAGTAAACGGGTAACATCGTTTACCAAGAATTTTAATAGCGAAGTATATTTTTGCTTCCATTTTTAAAATAGTCTTTTCTATGTACACAAAATATATTGTTAACACAACAGACAACGCAGACCAGCTAGTTAGCTAGGAAATAATAGTTTGTAGTGTAAGTGTTACTTGTTTTTTAAATACGTTCGTGAGTATAAGACAAAACTAGCAAAAAGGAAAATTTTTGCACGTTGAATACTCCTTGGTACTTAATACAACTTACTACGAACTGTATTATGTCTCATTAATGTTATACGCTAAAATCGCGTTTTGAATCAATATCGCACTGTACTGAATTAATGCGATTTATCGTATTTAGAAATTAAACGCTATATAATTGTTAGAGCTAAATTCGTATTTCGTTGTAATCGATGAAATTCAAGAATCTTGTTGTAACAAATTTTTAACCAATGAAATACGTTCGATGTTGTTGGTTTTCGTTCACGAATATGACAAATGATTATGTTCAACCAATCACAGTACCTTATTTGAATCCATATACAAAGCAATTAAAATATTAAGTCTACAAACTTAAAAGTGACATCTATGCAGAAAATAAGTTAACCAATTCCGCCTACTATCTCCTTGTCTAGTTTTAGTTTTGTCGGATAGATGACGCTTACTTATATTATTCGTTTTTATAAAATCGATATATTTTATAATTTTTTTTATTACCTCATAATTATAGCAGCTTTATCATGTACAGTGGTGGTCGTATAATTAGAAACGCTACCAACGGTCCTTGACATTATGTAAGCACTTCACCGCAATCGTTTTTATTTTGAAATTAAACAATAAATAGGACAACAATATGTTCAACGATTTATCATTTATTAGAAAAACAATATAAATCCCACTACACAAGTGCAGTTTCAATATTACATTACGGACAAACATTTAAATCAGTTTTACGGTATGAACAATAATATTCAACTAATTAGAAACAACAACAACAAAGTATAAAAAACAATATTTTTTTAAGTATTAGTAATTAGTATTGTTATTTACGAAATAGCTACTATCCACAGTCTACCAATAGTTATAATTAATATTTAGTGGCGTATCCCTTATTTTCAATAACAGCACTGCAACGACGTGGCATTGATTCAATCAATTTCATACACTTTTCTAGGGAGATTGAATTCCATGCTTCAACAAATGCTTCATATAGTTCGTTTTGACTGGTGTTACGTTTGTTTGAGACTTTCTTTTTAACATTATACCAGAGACTTTCTATCGGGCTTAAATCCGGACTATTTGCTGGCCTGTCTAAAACGGATATACGCTGTTCTCTATGGAAACATTTCACGCTATTGACCGTGTGTTTAGGGTCATTGCCATGCTGAAAGATCCAGGTTACAGGCAATGATCGTCCGAGTAGGGAATCATTGTGTGCTCTAAGATATTTTTGTAATGCCATTGATCCATTGTACCTTCAATCTTCCGAACGGGTCCAACTCCACATCCGTAAAAACACCCCCAAACTTTAATGTTACCGCCACCGTGCTTGATTATACTACTTGTGTAGGTACTTATAAATAAAAGCATTGCAAAAACAGGACGTCTAACTTAGCACTTTCCATCGGAATTTACCATATTTATTTTTGTTTCATGTGAAAATAACACTTTTGTCCCTTCTCGTACCGTCCAATTAACATATTTTTTAGCGAATAATAATCGTTTCTCTCGGTGTTGCTTGGTAAGAAGCGGTACCTTTCGAGAGATTCTTCCAAACAATTTAGCTTCCACTAATCTTCGGCGTATTAGTCTTCACGAGATGTTTCTCGGGTCATCAGGCGTAAAAACTTCAATTTAATCTGGTTGGAGCCTTAAATTGTGTCTTTTTTAGCAACACGAACGATTAGCGTGTCTTCTCTGGGAGAGGTTTTTCTTGGCCGAGCCTTTCTAAGAACATTTTCAACAGTTCCATGTGTTTTATAATAATCAGTTGCGTTAAAACCCATGTTAACAGAACAATTTAAATGCTCAGCTATTCTTCTGTACGCCCACTTATGATCTACATGTAAATTAATGATTATTTGCCTAGTTGACGCGTCACAACTTTTATTTTTGCCCATTTTGAATATAATAAAATTCAGATTACATTTTGAATTGCCACCAAAATAATAGAAAAATCTAAGAAAGAAATGTTACGCCCCAATTTCAAAGAAAGAACGATCTATGGATGTTTTCTTAATATGTTTCTAATTAGGCGTCCAAGCGGCCAGTAACAGAAAATAAACTCCTACATGTATAAGACTCATTTTGTAATTAAAAGTAAGATATGTTTTATATTTTATGCATTTCATGAGTTTTTTATTTGAGTGGCTATATTATTGCATGATTATTAGTTATTGAATGTGTATGTTCTTTACGAACATTTGTACGGTGAAACTACACTTTCTTTATTCATAAGAAGTGTTTCTAATTATATGACCACCACTGTATATGATTATAACGAATAAAATTATGTCTGAAATTAACGTTATAGTAATTGGTAATTAATATATTAACTACTACTATTCAAGAATTGTGCCATCTGTATGAGGTGATCAATTTAAAAAATATCCATCAAACAAATAGACTGTTATGACTTTAATATATCAACCCATTTTTCTCTACCAAACCTACCTATATCTTATTTCCGGAATTACTTATAAACCAGTAGTCCGGTGAAGCTGTAAAGACCTTGCCAGGTCAATAGCATAGACAGTTCGAAAAAAAAAAAAAACTTATATACCGTCGCTAACTTTTTCACTGCCCTAATAATAAAAATAAAAATTTTGATAAAAAATCTTTTAAATGAAATAAGTATCTACCTATCTGTTATGTGCCATCTATAGTATATATCTGTTATGTAGATAATATAAATGAAGTTAAAGTATTAGTCGTTTTCTCGGATTAACCTTCCCAACTGCTAAACTTATTTTGACTAAATTTTTAGTGACAGATAGAGGACTCTTCAAATTATTATCTAGACTATATATTACTACGTTTTTTCTTAGTAATGACAAAATTTCTATTTAAAAAATGAACCATTTCTGAGGAGAAAAAAGAACAACGAAGCACCTATCTAGTTAAATATGCATTGACAGATGACTGAAGGTAGTGTATAATTTTTTCAAGATTTAAGCAATGGTTGTTCCTTTGTATCTGTTTGCCTAACCTGAATAATGACGTCTTAAATAGGTGATACCCGCGACTTCATCTGCGTCGTTTAGTATCTTACCAATGTATCTTATGTATAGAAGAAAAAATATAAGAATCATAACGCTTGTCCCAATTCTTCACGGTAAAACAAATATCTCTGAACGCGTAGTACTCATAAAAATTGTAGTTTCATACAACTTTTGAAGGTGGTAGAGCCACGCTGAAGCTATTACTGGTTTCAGCATGAATGGGTTCGGTTCACCCAGGTTAGTACCACCCTCTCACAGAAAACCGACGTGAAGTAACAGTGCTTGCATTGTTGCGTTTCATTCGTTTAGTGAGAGGCCGGCGGTCCGCCTATTCTTCCCTCTCTTCTCCCCTTCCAAGTCCTCCCACCCCTTCCACCCAAGCACAGGCTAGCAACGCACTTGCGACTCCCCTGGTGTTCCTAGTGTCTATGGACGGCGGTGATCACTTAACATCAGGTGACCCGCCAGTTCGTTTGCCTCCTATGATAAAAAAAAACTTTAATGTTGTTAGTTGTGTTGGCGAATGTGTTTCCATCCGTGTTGGGAGGTGGCTTTCAATTGGTTTTGTGTGTGAAGTATCTTCTTACATCAACTTTGTAATTCTCCGTCTGTACATTTATTGGCGCGAGCGACCGATTCAAGCCGCTGCGCAAGCGTCATTGAACTACAATTTTATAATCTCTAAATTATACAATACCGTGGAGTATTGTGGGGTAATATCATCATATTAAATTAAGATATTGTGATAGTTTTCTTTTATTAGAAGTGTTTAAAAAGTAAAATGAGAAAAATTGGATCGAACTCTATTCAATAGTTTTGTGTGATGCGCGTAAAATTATAGACCTCTATCGTGTATACATTTAATCAAAAGGTAATTCTACCGTATCTGTACTTTTTAGATCTGTGTGAAAAAAAATTGTTGCAGGGTTTAAATCATTTTAAGAATTGTCTGTCTCTCTGTTTGTTTATAAACGCATCACTACTAAAGTACTGTGTGTACGATAAAACCTCTTCAAGAAAATCATAAAGCATAACTACGAGTAACATTTAGTCTTCGTTTTATTAAAATCGGTTCACTCCATCAGGAGTTATTGGAGTTTTAATGACGGCGCGAGTTAAGTACGAGAGAAATCTATATATTACGAACTATCCGGCTCCGTGACAGCATGATAACTTGGCTCACGGTTTTTACACACATCAAAGGCACTTTGTAACGCTAATTTTGAGTTATTATTTAAATGACAAAGGGGTGCGACTGTTTTTCATGGGGATCATTTTTAATTCATAGCTTCGAGGGCCGGCATGCCGATCATATGAAAATAACCACGTGTCTGAGGCATGGGTAACGGTTTTTTTGAGTACCACGCCGTATCCTGAGAGTTAATATATATATACATTCAGATTATTTTATTAATCGCTGTATTTTTGCATTAAATTTTACGCGGACGTAGTCGCGGGCACAATTAGTTTTATTAATATAAGAAGATTTGTAATGGCTGTGTAACTTGTTATTTCAAACATAAAATGTACAAAATATATTCATATCCACAGCTCGTTTCCATAAGGGATCGTTATTGTGGCTTTTGACCACAAAAAAAACTTGCGGTAATAAACACTAGTTCACAATATTCCAAGAATGATAAACGATTTATCTAATAAAGAGTTGACATATCATTAGGTATTTTATACAGAGTCAAGCATATTACATAATCTGTATATTAATCTTGTTCTAGATATCCATATCTGTGGTATAAACACATGATGAGGTCAGCTCAAAGGTCAACTGTTTTAGTGTTGCCTGTTTTATTAATTAATGAGTTTTTTCGCATCTGTTGACTCCAAAATTTACCTTTTAACATGATACACATTCAGACAATCGCCATCAGTGATAGATACATAAAATATATTATTTATTTTTAATTTAATATTTTTGATTTGTATTAGGTACTTGTCTAGTTATTTATGTCAGCAGTAAAATACAAATATAGAATGTGCCTAGAATATTTCTTCTAGTATTGCAAAAATTGCAAAAAATTCTGTGACTAGAATATTTATTCTAGTATTGCAAAAATTGCAAAAAATTCTGTGCCTAGAATATCTATTCTAGTATTGCAAAAATTGCAAAAATTTTGTTAAAGTTACTAAAAAAAAACTTGTTATGTAACTATTATAGTTAATTATTTTATGGGTAGACGGGTAGTCTATGCTTATATAATAAACTTCAGAAGATTGTTGGAACACGCTTATATTAGGTCTTTAGCTATGAAATTGCCGTTTTGTATGAAAAAATTTAAACGAATTTTTTCATGTATTTTTTATTTGTATTAATCGAAGTAATCACCCATGCAATCAATGCATCTTTGCCAACGCAGTGACAGTTTATTGATGCCCTTCTTAAAGAAATCAGCTGGACGGGAGGCAACAAATTCTTCAAAGGCATTTTGTACTGCCTCTCGGGTATTGAATTTTTTTCCCGCCAAGGAGTTATCCAAATTCTGGAAAAAGTAGTAGTCTGTAGGCACAAGGTCTGGTGAGTAGGACGGATGACGGAGAACTTCCAAATCCAGTTCTTGCAACTTGGAGACCGTCAGCTGTGCAGTATGAGGTCGCGCGTTGTCGTGCAGGAGCAGCGGAGACGAGCGATTGACCAATGCTGGTTGAAGATGTGCCAGCTTCTCCATCATTGTGTTCAGTTCTTCACAGTACACATCTGCAGCATTAGCTCACCCCGTTTGGTAAGAAGCTGTGATGAATCATACCGGCGCTAGACCACCAAACAGTGACCATCACTTTTCTAGGGGTAACTTTTCGTTTAGGGCATTGTTTAGGTGCTGAACCAGGATCCAACCAACTTGCTGAGCGCTAGCGGTTATCAAACAGAATCCATTTTTCATCGCAGGTAACAATGCGGTTCAAAATTCTTCATTTGTGTGTCTGTTGAGCAGTGCAAGGCACGTCTCAACGCGTACTTCGCGCTGGCGATCATTGAGTTCGTGGGGCACCCATTTGTCAAGCTTTTTTACCTTGCCAATTTGACGGAAATGGACCAATATTGTTTTGACGCTAACGTCGAAAGCTGCTGCTAATCAGCCGTAGATTGTGTATCATCAGCTTCCACAATCGCTTTTAATTCGTCATTGTCGACCAAAGTCTTCGGACGACCGCGAGGTTCATTTTTCAGGTCGAAATTCCCAGAACGGAAGCGAGCAAACCAATAACAGGTGGTGCGTTGGTTTGTAGTGTTAGCTCCGTAAACGTCGTTGATGTTGCGTGCCGCTTGTGCCGCGTTGCTGCCACGAGGGTATTCATATTCCATAATTACTCGAATTTTTAACGTATCCATGATGACAAAAAAGATTGTAATGCGATGAAAATGTAACACTAATCAATAAACAAATGACTACTTTTGGAAAAAGAATTCCATGTTTTTAAAATAAAATTAATTTGAAATTAGAATTCTTAGCCAAACAAAGATTATTTTGATATGAAATGGCCAGTACTGCAGAACGGCAATTTCATAGGTAAAGACCTATTATTTAACTACCTTTGAGATTTATATATATACTACCGGGCCGGGCGGATGTTGTCCTGCCTTGATAATAAAAAAAAATATAAAATTCAACCGCAGCGCCACCTACTGGATCCAATTGTGAATTTAAGCCATTCTCGGATCCACTGGAACACGCACACAAAATTTCATCAAAATCGGTCCAGTCGTTTAGGAAGAGTTCAGTAACATACACACTTACAGAAGAAATTTATATATAACTAGCGGACCTGGCGGACGTTGTCCTGCCTTGATAATAAAATAAATCCCAAAAGTCAACCGCAGCGCCACCTACCGGGTCCAATTGTGAATCTAAACCATTCTCGGATCCACTGGAACACGCACACAAAATTTCATCAAAATCGGTCCAGTCGTTTAGGAGGAGTTCAGTCACATACACACGCACACAAGAAATATATATATTAAGATTTGTAATTTACATTTATTGAGCTTGGTTAAAATCTACTTTGGTAGTTTATTTATACATCATTATTAAATTCGTAGATGCCTAGTTATTGGTATATATATAAAGTGTGTGCTAGGAAGTACGCTAAGAGAGAATGAAGTACGTACGGTGTTTGCTAATATTTTTGATCGTTCTGAATATAGAAGCGCACAATACTAATTTAAGAATAAATATGTATCTATATTATATGTATTGGGGTGATCCAAAAAAAAAAAAAATTTTGTTCCAAACAAGCTCAAAAGTTTCTTTTGGGTGTAAAAAAAAAATCTGTGAAAAGATGAGCCCTTAATATTAATATTAAGATTGTCCTCATCGCATTTTTTTAATTCCCATAAGAATAACATAGGAAAATTTTTTTTTGCTTCTTCTGATTTTTGTACCGTTCAAACGACTGGTTGACTGATAAATCGCTGTTCCAATCTTTATAGAAAATTGAACGCTCTACAAAAAAGGTCTGATAACATTTTTTGATTTGTCCACGCGTTCAAAAGTTATTCAAGATCAAAGTTCAATTTTTCAAAAATTTGATCGAATTTTATAAATTACACCGAAACTGTTGGTTTCAGTGTCAAAATAAGGATCAAATTTTTTGTCAAACATAAATTAGCTAGTTGCCCAAATAAAATCGGTTGAGTGCCTTAAGCGCTCGCCTTGGTAGTCCGGTGAAGCTGTTAAGACCTTGCTAGGTCAATAGCGTAGTCAGTTCGAAAAAAAAAATGAAGTGGATCGGATATAATACCACGGAGCATGAATTCTGACTTGACATAAAAACTTCCTGGAAAGTTCTAACAAGACTGCCGCCATTTTGTTGATTCATTGAAATGATTTTGAGAAACTTGTAATATCATGCCTACTCGACAATGGCAGTAATAATCTACTAGAAGAATGGTTACCAAAAATAAAAAAGGAGGGAATTGTGAATACTTATTTCAGCGAGGTAGCTATACTGAGTTTGTTTAACCTTAACTGATGCTGTTGACAGTGAATTAAAATCTAAATTAAACACGATTGAAACCGGGTTCATCTGCTAGTGTAACTATAACATCGAAGGAATGCAAAGTCAGATGTACCGTTTTGTTATAGATACATACGTTTAAACCAATCTATAAGTACTTGCTTCAATAAACATAAGACAAAATTCTTTGATTTTGTCGTCACAATTATAGCACCTTTTCGATTCATGTTGTGATATTTTATGTTAATCATTTAATTTAATTGCCTTTTATTTAATACATTTCTTGATTAGTAACAGATCTGTTGTTATAAACTTAGCAGTAAATGAATATTAAAGAACGTCGAATTGCAGTCTTGCTCTAAGCTTAGTTCAGCTTTACCGCTATTGATTTTCAAATTTAAACGTACGCAAAAAAGTTTTGATTAATTTTTATTTCAATTAGAAGAAAAAATACATATGATTACAACGGTATAATGTGAAGAGATCTGATTTTTTGGTTGTTTGATTGAAAAAAAAAAACTCTTTCACTTTTTTTTAACCAGAGAAGATCCTGCATTGGACATTCTCTCCCTCGTGGGAGAAGCGGGTGGTATCAGACTCTTACTGCCTAAAACCCCATGATATTAGTCACGCGAGCATGCACTGCGACACCCTGGCGGTAAGGTTCAGCTACGAACGCCATGCCCAGGCTGTTCACTGACCGAGACAGTCCAATCAACGAGTTAAATTCCGATAAAAACCAGAACAAATCCAGGAAGAACAGCAAAATTGGCAACCCTACTTAATTTTCCATAACTGTGGATCGTGTTATATCTACTCATTTATGTGAGTATAGAAATTGCGCGTCCTTATCGACAGTTTATACATTTGAAAGGTCTCGGTTATGACCTTTGACTGTCGGTAAAGATTTTGTGGTCACTATCAGTAATTTATATATGTATAAACATTTTTCAACCACATGACATATTATGTAGATAGGTGTGTGAATCGACTACGTAGAGTGAACTTGTACGAGATATTTTAAGCGTTTTCCGTCAGCGTTTGTCGCCTAAGTGGATTCTTCAATTGTCTCTTTATCTTACACACATTGGGGCAATACTTGTGAGTGATGCAAAAATTGTAAGTTACAACCTATATAATAAGCATAAATTAAATGAAAACAATAAATCTTATGTTACATAATTAATTGAATTATGTTTTATTGATTAAAAGTAACGGAAAAAAATTATGAAGGCTCTAATAATATTATATTTTGAATAAAATATAATTTGATTGTGAGAATAATATTAAGTCCTAATTAAGTATTTTTGCATGGCGAAGTTACTTAGTATAGCTTAATAACATCCCACTGTGAGTTAAACATAATTTTCATATGTAATTTCTAAGTACTTTAAGTTATATGCTACCTCGCGCATAGCAGCAGCTGATTTTGGGCGGGATTTAGTGACTTTAATTTTTTATATATATATTGTGTGATATTGCTGGCGTCTTCCACGATATAGTTTAGTTACTGTGCATAAATAATGTGGTCTAGTAGTGATCATAATGAATATGATTTCTGATATGTGACTAAAATTCTCTAGAATATCCTGCCACCATTTTGTCAGAACGCTTAAGTAAAGGCAAATACAGAATCTAAGATCTCGGAAGGTCTAATTTTTCGTCGGTAATGCAGGGATTGTTAACGGCTTTCTAATATATTTATTGTTTGAATCATTCACTATAAATATGTCTTCTGTATCATTTAAAAGTATTAGGTTTTAACTACGCAATCTCCTTTATAATTTCTGTTTTATTGATCGTTATTTCTTAATTTATTTAATAGTGAAAGCACATAAGGAAGATCTTGTTATATATTTTTTACTAAACAAATTGAATTTGTTAATAGGTACATGATGAAGACTCTTGTTTTCGCTGCACTGATAGTGTCGGTGGTTGGTGGACCTATTGTGAAAACGTGGAGAATAGATGAGATGTCGAATGCACTTTATACTGGAAGTGGAGACGTCGATCCTGAAATAAAACCGTACGTGGAAGAGGCATACACCTCACTAGTTCTCGCTCTGTTTGCTAGTAATTTTACGGTAAATGTTCTTGTTTTATCAAAACAATTTAGTGAGTATAACTTAATAAGAGCGTACTGATATCGCGTCATCCCACGTAGTGACCTTATAAGTCTGAGTTTTCGGTGAAGGTCAATTTTGTGACCACTTTAGATTGGTCACAAGTCGCTCTTGATTAGCCAGTTAGTTGCTTTTCAACAAGTTGAAAATCATTGTTTTCTGCTGCAAAGTATAATATCAATATTAACGGTGATCTATTCTGGTTAGAAGGGTGAGGTTGGCAATGTATATAAGTATTGATATATGTATATAATATATCAATATACATGAGATATAAGACGATCCAATTCAACCATGAATATTAGCAACATATAACTACTGTCCTCGGGATTATCGTACAATTGATATTGTTATATATAGATATAGGTAGGTGGCAATATTTTTTATTTTGTCAATAAATAGTTTATAAACAAACCAATCAAAAAATGTTGAAAAAAAATTAATTATAAATATTAATTTGAATATTAATAAAAGTCATGCAATGGAATTAATTATGTATATGAGGGTGCGCGACCGTGCTGCTATCTGGTTTGAATGTAAGTAAGTAACTAATTAAATCAAAGCTTCATTATCACTCATTTTTTTTAATAATGTATCGTACTTAACCTTTGATAAATATACTTTAACTATGGTATAAAAATAAATTATACGAAAATACTTTACTCGGACTCTTTACAAAATATATTTTATTCACGCTCAATATCCTCGACCTCCGTTTTTAATGAGTAAAAAATTAAAAAATGTATATTTTGATTCCAAACTTGTATCTAACTAACGGGCCCGGCAGACGTTGTCCCGCCCTGATTATGAAAAAATCCTTGACATATTATATACTAAAACGTTCCTCATTAATCACTCTATCCACCGGTGAAAACAGCATGAAAATCCGTTCGGTAGTTTTTGAGTTTATCGCGAACAGACAGACAGACAGACGCGGTAGGGGACTTTGTTTTATACTATGTAATGATAATGATATTGAAAAAGGACTTATGACATTTTCAAATGCAACCAAATTGTTAGCATGATCTAAAAGCACAAAAAAAAACATATTCATGAAGATAAAAAATATGAAAAATACTTTTTTTTCCTTCCCTTTATATAAAATACCTTTTTGAAATGAAACTTCTCATGGGAGCGTTTTGAAATCCTGATCGGTAACGTTTTTGTGTCACGGAACGTGGTGAGGGGAAAAACTGTGTCGGCTAGAGTGTTGAACACCAGTTCTCGTCCGATCATCGAACGTCGGACGCAATCAATACTTGGACGGGTGACCGCCTGGGCACACCGCGTGACATTGGCCTTCTGTTGTATTTTTTTGTAATTGAAATGTTTTCCTGTTATACAAAAGTTTCACTTATATCATGTGTCTTTGCGCCACATCCTGTATTTTTTTGTTCATACGATTGGATATGTAATTTTACTGCAAAAAACCTGGCAACCCTAATATAACTTATAATGAAAACTGACTCTGGGTGTGAATAAATGGTTAAACTTTGATAAATGTATTTGGTTAATAAACTTAAGTAGTAGCTAGGCAAGTAATAAAAAATGCGCTGTAAGAACAATTGTGTGCAACTGGCGCTCGAAATATTTTTACTTTTTGATCTTTTAAAATACTCCCACTAATGATGTCGTGTAACAACCACGAATTTATTATTTAAAAATACCATATATTAATGGTATGGTTGAAAGATTTTATTTTTTCGTTTATTTTTGCCCGGTTTCTGGGGTACTTTAACTGTACTTTATCTGTTCAATAGCGTTCTCGGTTCAATAACTTGTCAAATTGCGTTTCTCAACACACAATACTACGATAAATGTCAGTTAAATTCACCGGGCCTTTTGACAGTTTATCTTATGGATAACTTTGTTCAATCAATAACTATTGGTAGTTTAACCGAGTGCATCAGAAACCGGGCATAGTCGATTGGTTAGTTTAGTTTAGAGTTGACAGATACAAAATACACGTTTGAGTTCATGCTGGTATATATGTGTGACTTATTAATTCTTAAATGCATGATTCGCTTAGCTAGTTCAAGTAAGATTCACGCTGTTGCATCCATGACATCAGCTCAAGCCGAGGTTCGGACACTTTGGCACCCTTGAGCTTGTCAAGCGGCTGAGCGCTATAAGCGTCTGCCTTTATTAGTCTAGTGAAACTGTGTAAACCCATAAGGCCAATAGGGTTAGTCAGTTCGAGAAATATATATTACATATACACCAACATTAATCTGTACTTTACAAGATATGTGGATATTTCAGTTGAAATGAGATAAGTAGAATTTTCTTTATTAGTGAGAAAAATTACGAAATAGAAATAAAAAAGTTCTTAGTATTGGAAAACATCACGGTTACAAAGGAAATAAAGAAATTACACATATAGATTTATTATGAATAGCACCCCCATTCAGCTTCATGGTGCAGTAAAACTGAGTGGTACTACAACGCTGATTTTCAATAGGTAGTCATAGGAGTGCACAGACGTGTAGTCGGTGGCTTAACAAAACTACTAATATATACTAAAATTATAAAGAGGTAAAGTTTGTTAGTTGTAGGGGGGAATCTTAGGAACTACTGGACCGATTTAATTTTAAACGCATTAGTAGCCGAATATATAATAGAACTACAAGGATTTAATGTAAACAAACGAAACGGATTTTAAGAAGGTATTTCATATATGACCTACCTCGAAAAACTTAAATATAGGTACTTAAATTTAGTTTGTCGTCGTGTTGTCGAGAATATCTCTCCTCGATTAAACTGCAATAGCGGTTTCCTGAGGAGAGTCCTGCTGTATTATCGAGGAAGGCTATATATCATCACGCTAATACTAATAGGAGCGAAGCACCAATGAAGAATGTTTCAAAATCGGGGTTTTTCTCATCTTGGGAGCTTCTGCTGCGTGTTAGTGTTAGCCCAAAGTAACTATTCCACGCGGACGAAGTCGCGGGCATAGGCTAGTGTTGAATACGTAATAATACTTAAGTAGAATTATAACAATAGTTGCTCATATTTTAAACGATTTTTGACAAAACTAATAAAATCAACGGCAGCGGAAAAAAGGTGCGGACGAAGAGTCTGAAAAGAAAAAAAAATAGTGGTTGTTAATATTTCCGCTAATTCTTTGAGTTTCATCTGGTCAAATTTTTTATTACATATGTTCTTTGTATTCGAAGGCTATAACCCGACAAGTCGTTCCGTCTCCTAGAGGATTACCTAGATGGACGATGGACGAATTGTACGCAGCTATGAAAGATCCGAATACAAACCCAAATTATCTGCCAGCTATATCAAAATCCTATGAATATTTAAAGAATACACATGAAGTTGGAGAGGAACCATTGGTATGTACTCGAATTATAATTTTCTTTATGATAAGTACATCGTTTGACCATACCGTCTATTGTTTGTATAATTTCTAGGCTCGCTTTTTAGCTCATTCTTCATTCATTTTCATTTACTTAATATTGTATCTGTAAGTAGCTGTTACCCGCGATTTCATCCGCGTGGAATTTAGAAAAAAACTTTCAATCAGTATAAGTATGCGCGAGGGTTCGCACGGTTCTGAACACTACTTCTTTAGCTTACTAAATTTGCGCGGATTCCTAAATACATTTTTTTAAAATAAAATTAACCTACGTTATTCCTTATAATATACGCTATCAGTCAATAAAAGTGCCGTCAAAATGGATTCAACCGTTTTAGAGACTAGCCGAAATAAACAGAAGCACAAATAATATACAAGCTGTGTAACTGTACACTGAAGCTACTACTGGTATCAGCACGACTGGGTCGGCTCGCCCGGGGTAGTACCACTCTCTCACAGAAACACCGACGTGAACTAACAGTGCTTGTATTGTTGCGTTTCCCTTCCCTCCCCCTCCCCAAACACAGGCTGGCAACGCACTTGCGACTCCCCTGGTGTTGCAAGTGTCTATGGACGGTGGTGATCACTCAACATCAGGTGATTCATTTGTTCGTTTGCCTCCTATGATATAAAAAAACGACGTTTTCATATCCATTTGGTAAAAACCTGTTATTGTATCTTACAAACAGACACTCCAGTATCATCTATTTGTATAGATATTTGGATATTACGTTGGCTGTTATTGTTTGTACCTGGGCAATCGAACTTCGCTCATCAAAAAGCAGAACCTTATGTAAATATAAAATTTCATCCAAATATAATAGTTTTTTATGTATAAAATATATAAAAACTACTCACTTGAAGTTAGATTACAAGGTATTGTAATTCATAAAATGCAGTACCCGCTGGATGACAAAAAAGTAAATAGAAACGTAGAAATCAATTTTTAGTAAATAAATGAAAATCAATTTAATATATCCTTGATGTCTCAACGTCAGTGAATCAATATGAAGCACAGAATATTTTATCTATAAGACTAGTTCATCCATTTTATACTTTTTTTTCCAAGAACGACATGGAAATCCTATACCTGGCAATGGATATATCAACGTGGACTCTATCAGACTTGACAGAAGCTATCGCGAACCCTGATACAAATCCTGAATTAATACCTTATTTAGAAAACGCTCGTACTAAACTAACATCGTATCCGGAGTATCAGAATAAGGTAAGATTTATTATTTCGTTCATCAAGTCAAGTGCTAATGATGAGACGATGGCTCATAGCGCGGTCTTTATCAAATTCTGTACGGTTTGTAGTTTACTTTCTTTTAAATCAACTCTAGATTTATATTAAGGGAAGACTACATTTTATTAATAGAAAGTTTTGATACTGCTTATGAATACAAAATTGATTACTAAGAATCTACATGCATATTCTTGTATAGCTAAGTATTTGTAAGAATGGCGAAATTTCTATAAACTTTGACAGCAGAGACATCACTGCTACACCTGTTTCTTACACGAAGCAATAGTTCCTGCACTGTCGTATTCCAGTCCATAATATATGACTGGCTATACAAACCGCTATCGCGAAGCGTTTCAGGCCACTCCTCAGAAGTAGTAACCAAATTTTTGGGATGGCCTAAATTAAAACGGTGTCGTTTTTGAGGTTACTTTTTGATCACTTAACATCAGACTGACTGAATACCTTTTTACTGTTTATTAAATAATAGAAACGGAGTGAATGTGTATCTCTTTGATAACCTATACCATATAGAAACTTGTCAATCGTTAAGTTTAGGATATGTTACTAATATTGCAAATACAATATAAAAATACATCCGAGTTAGTATTGAAATTTTTTCGTACAAACCAATGATTTTATAAGTAAAAAGGTATAGATACGTTACCTACATGATATTTTGACTAAACATATGGCACGATAACGTACACATACGTAAAGTAATATTGTATCGGCACATTATGTGAAAGTAAGATGGCATATTCTCAATATCGGTGGTCAAATAAAGATAGTTATGTGTTGCTTAGATACGGGCGGATTGATGAGGCTAGATCACGTTTGATAGCTAGCCAAGTACTAACAAGGCGCTGTCGAAGCGCTTATGACGTATTTATAGCTCTTTAGTTATAATATCGTTGGTACAAACTCGATGTCTGGTGAAATGATAATCCAGTGATCTGAAGCATCGAACAACTCTTGATATGATTATGAAAATAGATATTAAATAAAAGCAATATCTATCTGTATCTTTTGTAAAGATTATCATGAATATTGATTCTCCGTACGTAATACTATGCCATAGTCATTTATTAATTACCTATTTTTTACAGTCAAAAATCACCATTGTCACAAAGTTGGGTCTTATAAAACCGGACGCAAACTTAGTACCATCAATAGCTAACACGGAATCAACAACTTTTACGGAATCAACAACTAATGAGATAATAGTTTCCACGGTTTCAATGATTACAACGGAAGCGACAAGTTCCAATGAATCAGTAACTTCTGAAGAATCAAACTCCAAAGAAGCTTAAGGAATTATTATTATAAAAATTGGTTTAATTGTATTTTGATAAATAAACAAATAATGTTTATATAGAACTTTTTTTTTCTCGACTGTGCGCAGAAGATGGGTTTGTTGTTTTTCAAGTGAATGCATCGTCTCTCTGTCTGATTGCCCGTTATTATGCTTAAAACCGTTGAACCGACTTACATGATGTTTAAATTATAGCTATCATTTATAACCCGGTTTTAGTATCAGGTAATTATAAAGCAAGTTAGAATTAACCTAAGTCATATTAAAGTTTATTGCAATATTTTTCATAAACCATTAAAGTATTTCTTAATATATCAATCGTTGATCTTTAAAAACCCAAGATCCACAGTCTCGAATAAAAATAACGCTCACAACCGTCCGCAAAAACTCACCGACATAACTAAGTAGTTATAGCTATACTATAAACTTTAAGTCTTTGTAAATTCATCTTTACACGAATTATTTAAAGTTGCTTTTACAAATCAGTGTACAAAAAGTCCAAAGACGCGAGTGACGAGATACTATTTGAAATGAGCTCAGAATTCTCAATTGTGCACTCATTTTATGCGGACAGGTTTGAAACGTTGACTCTGCATCTTGGATTTTTATATATGAATGATCACTATATATTTAAAAAAGGCAATATCTTTCTATCTTTATGGCCTATGGCGATGTTTATAATTTGAAAAAATACTGACTCAATTTATATGATGTCTTTTTTTCATTCTTTGGTCGAGATTTAGTATAATATATTTTAATACATTGTATTTTTATGTGGATCAACTTAAGAGATTTGTAAATAATTCGAGACCACACGAAATGACTGCAAGGCATTTTGTTTGTTTGTTTGTTACACTTTTACGCCTCAACTATTCAATCAATTATTTTCATACATTTTATGCACATTGTCAGAGATACCTACGATAGAAAAGAAATAAGAAATAATATCATGTAGAAAAAAGTACTTTTGCAGTGATGCGTGATCAAACAGACAGACAGACATTCCTAAAAATGATTGAAACGTATCTTATTACTTACTAGCTGACCCGTGCCTACTTCGTTAGGCAGAAAAAATATTTGTTTGTGATGAAATTATTAGTGTGATTCGGTAAGTACCTACTGAGTGCTATGTATTTTGATAAGATAATTGTTATTGATAATATGATCAATAAACATCACTTAACGAACTTAAATTATTTTTTAAATATAAAAAAAACTACATTTTGTGACTTAAATATAAAAGTTAGACATATGCCGTCGAATTTTTTGTAGACGTTATCAAGCTCTACAACTTTTCTCTAGAACTTAATCATATATCTCTCATCGTTGAGGCAGCGTTCTTAAAAAACCTTTTCGTTCGACCTTATTTTCTCCGACTTACTTTACAAATCCGTCCACCACAAAAAAACTCTTTATTTTTTTTCGGGATAATATATAGCGTATGACGCTCACAAATAACGTGGCTTTCTATTGTTAAAAGAATTTTCAAAATCGGTTAACCCCCATCCCACCGGAGTCTAACTATGAATCACTAGGAGATAGCATTAAACAAACTAACAAAAAGAATAAAACACAACAATTAAATCCAACTGTACGCATATCAAACAGTGTATCAAAAGTAGTTATAAAACCAGCTATTATAAACTATCTAGTAAAGAAAAACGTTGGCAAGAACTCGTATAACCTAAACAGAGATAATAAACATTTATAGCAACTAACGCCCTCCTCCCACACGGATGTAACATTTAAAACAACTCAACAAAACAACGAAAACCATCTTCCAACACGGTGGTCACCGAGGAAGAAAAAAACCGGAACCCTCAAACGAACAACAAAACAAAATCTAACCTAATCTCTGAAACATCTCGCAAGCTAAACATATGAACAGATAACATAAGAACACTATCATCTTACAGGCATTTGATAGAACTACAAGAAGAATTAAGCAATGTTAAGTTTGATATTATAGGTCTGCCTGAAACACACCGACTTGGGATAAAAATTGAGAAATACTAAAACTTTATACTCTGTTATACAGGTGTACAAAGGGTCTGTATGGAGTGGGCTTTCTAATAAATGAAAAATCTTTGGAAAAGGCCTTCACCCGAGAAGGGATTCCGGAAAAAAACCTACATACAAATATAAGTTAAAATTAGAGGCCTAATTAAGTTTAGTTTAGTATGAAATACAGGGGTTTTTATTTATATATATTTATTAAAATACAATTTACCTTCATACGGATTGTTTGCTTTTGTGGCCAACGTCAGCCCTGCGTACCCTCACGGACTACGCACTCCTGTGGCACCTTATATTTTTTAATGCAGAGTTATTATGAGTAATTTATATATAACAAAAAATACTTTTTAATCTCTTTACATAATATTCACGTTGAGATATTCATATCTGTTGAGTTTTGTACAGTAACCCGTTCAAGAGATTAAGCTTTTTGCTATCGGCATTTGTTACTTAAGTAGACTGTCATTTGTCTTTTTCAATGCATTCGGAAAATACTCGAAAGCTATAAAAAGTATGTTAGCCTTCATGGGACAACTGGCAGATGTGAAACATTAAAAGTAATATTAGAATTTATCATCACCATCAGCCTGTAAGAAACCCACTGCAGAGCCATAGGCCTCTTTCCCGAAGGAAGCATATGGGCATAATCACCACGCCAACCTACGACGTATTGGCGATTTCAAACTCTGAGAAAATCAACAGTTCTATGTTTTACATAGACATTCACATTTTATTATATTCACATTCATTCACATACAGTAATACTACAAGAACATTTCTCAGTTTCAGGTTTCCTCACGATATTTTTCTTCACCATCAGCAGATAGTGTTACCAATTTAAATTGGCAAATGTACGCGACTTCCGGAAAATTCGTTGGTACATAGTAAGATTCGAACCTGCGGACATCGGATTGATATTCCACCGGTCAATTTAATTAGCAAAATGAACAGATTTTCGTTAGTAAAAACTATATATATTACATATACATTCACAAGTCGAGCGCAATAGTGTAGAGGGGGCATGACGACATAAAACCGTCATGCCATCTACGGTGACGACAAACGGGTCGATTTTACTGCCGAGACACGACAATAAATGCTTTGTATCAAAGATCTAAGTTACAGTGCTATGAATGTTTTATATTATTTGTCTATGTATTTCTGTCGGCAGAGTATCATTAAAATAAAAAATAATAAGTTTATGATGCAAATACAATTCATTATAATATTTCATTGAAGAAGGAAGAAGAAATACATAGTTATAAAGGTACCGATATAATAGTGTAGTCAGTTCGAGAGAAAAAATTGTCGTATACAAGACTTTTTATGAAAAGAATGTGTTTCATAACGATAGCTCAGTCTCAGTGTTCGAATAGCTCTGATAGATATAGATAAGTAGGTAGATAAATAGATAGGTACGTAGATAGATAGCTAGCTAGTAGATGGTAATGAAAACCGTAGTATGGTTTTTAGCTTCTCCTAGTTCATATCCATACGTTTCTTTCGAACGAACGAAGAACGAAAAGTAATCCAAGGGATTTGATACGGTGATTTTCATATGGTGCTCTTTTCGCCGTTACATACTCGGAACAATCGCCGCTGGCAGGCTGTTCATCCGCACACGTTTAAACAATAAAATGACGATACCATTACGGACACTAGAACCTTTATTATGCGTACGCTAGTATTGTGGAATGAATAACCTAGCACGGTTTTCCTCCAATGCTAAAACATGGGACTCTTCAAAAAGGGGCTGAAACACGCTTTTCAAGGTTAGTGACACAGCTGTTGTCCATATGCGACGGTAATCGTTTACAAATAGGTAATTCGTCTGCATGTTTGTTTCCTTTTGGAGCAAAAGGAAGAACCGTTATATCAAACTTCAGGCATTATCCATAATCAGCAAGAGTATTAGGTGTTTGGGCTTAGTATCGAAACTTAGGTTTTAAATTTTGTTGTTATTCAAACTGACTAATAGGCCTGAACAGCTTTGACACTGGCCGTGTTGGTGAGGGAAGAAGATGTAGGAGCTTCGGGCTCACTACTATAAGATTCTAGATTGACACGGACAGCGTAATAATAATACTCGGAGTGCGTGAAATAGACTGTTTATTTATATGACCATATAAGTTATTTATAGAGACGCGATCGTTCCTTTGTTTGAGCGACGTTCTATTTACAATATATACAAAAGTTGTCTGCCAAAGAGGATGACATACTCGGTAACTACAAAGGCATTCACCCGTAACATTTCAAACACATTTGCTCTGTGCCTAAGGAATATTTTTTGTCACACTTTTATACTTGGCCACCTCTTCCTCATTTTAATATAAGCGAAGATTATTTTAAATACCTCGACCCCCGGAGAGAGGGAGAGCGGCTGCAAATTTTGGTAATTAATTTTCCCACGATTTTCGGGTTTAATGATTTTCGTTTTAGCAAATTGTATTTCAAATTATTTTCATGAAATTAATCACCAATATCAGTAGGGCCTTCACTCGAGCGATCGTCCTTGTGGCCTTTGATTGCTAATAAAGACTTTGTTTTATAAAGACTTGTTTATAAACAACATATTTATTAATAACTAGCCGTGCCCGCGACTACGTCCACATGAAATTTCAATTATAAACACAGTGATTAATATAATCATAGGATTGTAATGTGTGTTAAAACTCGACATCGGCGATTTAATTGGTCTCACTCTTTGTGAACGACTTTGTTCTTCGAGATGCAGCATGGCACTACAGCATCTAGTTGTACGTCATATATATTTGAAAAACATTATATCTACGTTCGTTTTTATGTACAGGGAGCTGTTAGTTCCAGACATCAAAATAGTTCACATATTGAACTACCCTATAATAAGCCTTCTCGATTATGTTTTCTTATAAGTAATGTATATGTAATGTAATATATATACATATGTGTTATATATGTAAAACATGTCCTATATTATATACCGATGTATACACTATTATGATACCACTATTAATCACAAATTCCGTCAAAATCCATCCAGTAGTTTTTTCATGAATCCCGTACAAACGACAAACAGACAGATAGACACAAATTTTAAAAACCAATGGAAATGTGTTCTTTCATTGTTTGTAAGTCTCACCAGATTATTGTTAAAATATTTAATGTACAGATTTCGTCCCGTTAACCTTTTATTGTATGTATACATTTCACGTGATCGAACTATATAATTATGTCATATGGAACCGGTTTGTGCAGTAAATTTATTCCAGATGGTGATATAATCTTTTTAACAATTTGTCTCATTTGTGTCTGTCGCTTATATTGGATTCTTCAGTTTACTTTTTAACTCATGCTCATTCGGACGACACTTGTGAGCAATATAAAAAAATGTAAGTTACAAATTATTAATATATATTATTTTTTTGCGTGTTCTTGCCAGGAGAAAAGTACAAATTAAACACAGTTAGGCGAAAGCAATCAATTAATTACTAGGTAGTGGTGGAAATTCAACCATAACTCATTCATTTTTTGAGTTTCAATATTATTGCGGCTTTTTACAGAAGACTACAATTATATGTGGATTAGTAAAATATCAATATAAATTAAATTATAAATATATATTAGACTGGTTCAAAAAATCGATTATTTTTTTCTTTCTTACATATATCGAAAATATTGTTGGAAATGATGAAAATAAAATTGCTGTGAAAGCCACAGCCCTTAATATTATTATTATATATATATCCTGCATGGTAAATTTCAATTTTCATGTTAATCATTAACATGGGAAAGCTTGTTTTTTTGAGTTTAGAATTTTATAACACTTTAATGCTTCATCAAAAAGGCTGGCCCAAATCATTTTCTTGTATAAAATTGAACGCTCTACAAAAAGCTAACTTATAATTTTTTGATAAATCGACGGTTTCGAAGTTATTCAACTTTAAAATATAATTTATAATATTTTCTCATTTTTTCCCAATTTTTTGATGAAACTATCAAGTATTTGAAAAAAATTGTCAAATATAATTGTGATAATAAAATTAATAAAAAAAAAATATTATACAATTTCAATTGTATGGTTCACAAACGAATATATGTATGATTAGCTTAAATTAATTTAGCTAGGTCAGATCCGGGGTATTGAGAACAGCCCAAGCCGAGGTGTGTCGTGCACCCTTGAGCTAGTTGTCTGAATAAATTCGGCTGAGTGCCTTAAGTGCTCGCCTTAGTAATCCGGTAACGCTGTAGAGGCCCTAGGAGGACAAAAAAATAGTTATGAGTATATTTATCGCTTCAACTATTTTCCGTAGTTAATGATTATTTGTCATTATAAGACATATTCATCGCATATTAATAAATGAAAGTTATAAGAAATAATGTGTTATTCTCTATTTAATCAACAAATTAAAATTGTTAAAGGTCCATAATGAAGATATCTGTCCTAACTACGTTGATTGTATGTGTTGTTGGCGGTCCTGTTGTCAAAACATGGACATTAGATGAGCTGGAGAAGATACTTCACGACAAAACCTATGATCCTGAACAGAAACCGTATTTGGAAGAGGCATACAACTTGATCATTTTCTCTATGTTTACTAATAAACATTTGGTAATGTTATTTTAATTAAAACTAGCTAAGTTCCGTTCGATTCGCTGAAAATGAAATAAACGTTTAATTTAAGGAAATTGGCAAAAGGCCAATGGAAAAATTCCGCATCCAATGGTCATAATCCTATGCCAATACGTTAGTTACTTTGTACGTAAGTGTGCTTTAAAGGAACTATAGTAAGACTTTAATTATTTAAATTTGTTATAGTAACGTATCTAATATAACTATTGGTCGAAATTCGACTATAATTCATTTTTAAATGCAATAGGACCAAAGGGATAATTATTTCAGTGGTTTCATAAATTTACTAAAGATATATTTTTTAAAAATTAATTATTAATGTACATTATGGATTTACATAATGTATATTTTATAATTATAAAATTAACCTACAATTTGACTAGTCAATTTCAAAGGGCATGTAAGGTATGGAACGTAAATCATGTTAAAAATATTGAGTGTAGGATGAAAAAAGGTAATTGGAACGTGAGAGTAAAATGACGGATGGCGAAACGTCATTTTCATTTACATGTGTGTATATGTTGTGTGTCATTCAAGCAGTAGTATAGGAAATGAATTTAGGAGGTCTGTATCCACCACTCACCCGCACTAGGAGATCCTCTTCTTCGGGGTACCCAGCTTGGTTCGTGGCTTCGATCGCTGATTTTGATATAATACCACACAAGTCTACACTGGCACTTGGTTTCTTTTAATGTTTTGTTAGATATCTGTACCGGTTTTGCAATTGTTTATTGACGCAGAGCACACAGAGCGGTTTTGTATGTTGCTAGATTCAAAGTTAACTCAGTTGCCATAGAGGGCAGCACTTGCGTACGTTTTCAAGGTGCGTTCACGAAAACTAGTGGTCAGATACATTCCTTTCAAACGACTAATATCATTTAATATCAAAAAAGATTTGTGCTAACATATAAATTATTACGGATAACAAAAGTACGGAACAGTGAGTAATGTATATTTTAATTAATTTAATGTGTTTTTAATGCATTCTATATTTAAAAAAAATGTGCACTTCTCCTCCATATAAACTTTAACTATCCCAAATTTCAAGTTCATCCATTCGCACAATTCGCTTAAAAGGGGGTACAAAGTTTTCGCTTCACGTATTAATATATAGATATAAATACACATCATGGTCTCAATTACACTGTAAAACATTGTTCTGACAAAATTACTAATATCTATATTTATTATTTATTTTATTGAATTACACAACTACAATATTTGGTACTTAATAACAAAAGTATTCTAGAGAAATAATTAATATTGTTAAGTCTATAATTACATATTATAAAACATAGTCCCCTACCGCAGCTGTCTGTTTGCGATAAACTTAAAAACTACTGAACGGATTTCTATGTGGTTTTCACCAGTAGATAAAGTGATTCATGAGGAAGGTTTAGTTATATAATTTGTCAAGGTTTTTTTTTATTATCAGGGCGGGATAACGTCCGCCGGGCCCGCTAGTTATAAATAAGAACACAATTGGATATATGTGTATGATAATTAGGTATGGAACAAATTTTTTCATTCAAAATGACGTAACGGAGGTAGTCTGCTGAGTTTTTGTTATAAATACGAATATATATTTGTTTGTTTGTTACGCTCTTTAATTATTGAAGCGATCATCAAATACGTTGTCAGGGGGTACTAAAACGCATAGGGTTAATTGAAGAAAAGTACTGCTTCCGAAATCTTTATTAACTCGAGCGAAGCCGTAAGCAAAAACTAGCATTGTATGACTTTAATTTGGAATCCAACTCATATGAAGATATTATAACTAAAAACGTATGTACATACGTCACCTACATGATATTTTGACAAAACAAAAGGCACGAAAACGCACACATACGTAAACTTAGATAAAATGTGGAAGTAAGATGGCATATTCTCAATATCGGCGGTGAAAAAGAAATAGTTATATATTGCTTAGATATGGGCGGATTGACGGGGCAGCCGTTAAAAAGAAGTTAGCTAATTTTTAGCAAGACGCTGTCGATATTTTAATTGAAATATTACATGGAGAAGCATCAGATTCTAAAAAGTCGAGAAACTTATGAACACGTCAAGCAACTACGTTAAATATTCTTTGAATTCTACGATAGTATTATTACTAAAACAGCTTCACTTTTATAGGATTTAACTAGCTACAGCCTTCCGCCTCCTAAAGGAGTGTCTAAATGGACAATGGAAGAAATGGAAAAAGCTATTAAAGACCCAACTACGAACCCAAAATTTCTGCCAGCTTTACACGAATACTATGAATATTGGAAGAATACACGTGATTTTGGAGATAAACCTGTGGTATGCACTCTAATTATATTCTTCTTCATGTGGGATCTCTCCACGTTAAAAAAGGAGTTGACTGGTAGAAATCGTCTATTAAGGAAAAAACGCTATGCAACTTTTTCTCTCACTCTATATTTCTCTATAGTGTGTATGTATTATAATGTTAATTTCAGAAATAATCTTATCTATACTAATATTATAAAGAGGTAAAGTTTGTGAGTTTGTAACGTTGTGACGTTGTAGGGGGTAATCTCAGGAACTACTAAACCGATTTTGAAAATTCTTTTACCAATAGAAAGCCACGTTATTTGTGAGTGTCATAGGCTATATATCATCACGCTAAGGCCAATAGGAACGGAGCAACAATGAAAAATGTTTTAAAGTCGGGGCTTTTTTCCTTTAAGTAGCCCAAAATAACTCTGCCACGCGTAGAGGTAAAGTTTGTGAGGTTGTAGGAGGTAATATCTGAGGAGTCGGAGAAAAAATGGTCGAACGAAAACGTTTCTTACGAATGCTGCCATAACGATGAGAGATATATGATTGAGTTCTAGAGAAAAGTTGTAGAACTTGATTATGCCTATAAAAAGTCAGCACATAGCATATGTCTAACTTTTATAATTAAGTCACAAAAAGTAGTTTTTTAAAAATGTTTACTGCTCAACGAAGTTGGCACGCGTCACCTAGTCTATACTAATATTATAAAGAGGTAAAGTTTGTGAGTTTGTGACGTTGTAGGGGGTAATCTCAGAAACTACTGGTCTGATTGGAATAATCCATTCAGTGTTATATAGCTCATTTATCGAGGAAGGTTATAGGCTATATATCATCACGCTAGACCAATAGGAGCGGAGTACCAATGAAGAATGTTTCAAAATCGGTTTTCTTTTCCCCTTGAGACCTTCCGCTGCGTGTTAACTATAGCCCAAAGTAACTATTTCACGTGGACGAAGTCGCGGGCAGAGGCTAGTTGTAAATAAAATAAAAAAGAATGTGCCAGATACGTGCAGCCGTTCTGAGTTGTTGTGCTTATTTACATTCGGCGATTGATTTTTATTAATATAGATTACTAACTGTGCCCGCGACTTCGTCCGCGTGAAACCTATGTAAAAAACAGCGATTAATAAACTCATCCAAGTATATTAAGCCCATTTACTTATCTATTTTTCTCTCATACTTAAGTCGCGTCGTCACTAAAATTGTAATAACTTTTGAAGGACCAAACCGATTTTAATGAAACGTAGACTAAATGTTACTCGAAGATATGCTTTATGCTTTTCTTCAAAAGGTTTTGATGTGAAACATTTATAGGCGAGGGTACACCTGATTGTTGACGTGGCGATGCCGTGGCGATACAGGCCGCGTTGTGTGTGTGAAACGTGGCAACGCGATGCCATGAGCAAGCGCCTGTGCTTATCTATCTTGCCGTACTGAACTCGCATACCTATAGTGTAATTTGAGATTCGTTCGATTCGAACAATTACGATGTTTCACATCTGCCAGGCATCCCGTGACGGCTCATTTTATCATGAACGGAGTACTTTAGCAGTCTAAATGTTCACACAAACAGACAGACATTTCTAAAAATGACTGGAATATGTTTTATTAGTTACTCCTAGACACGTACAACAATTTTTTTTCCAAAAATATAAAAGTACAGACACGTTAGATTTACATTCTTAGTATATGTATGGATATGAATATTTACTATGTTTTCTTCTTCAAGGACTCCATCGAAGTTCATGTCCGTGGAATGGATATATCAACGTGGACATTACCTGAATTGAGAGAAGCTATTGCGAACCCTGAAACAAATTCGCTGTTATTACCATATTTAGAAACAGCTCGTACTAAACTGACATCTGATCCGGACTTTCAAGACAAGGTAAGGTTACTAATAATCGAATGAAGGAATTACCCTTCTGTATACTAATGACTTAGCGTTGTTGGCTGATATTGCAATCGGATGCCGAAATCTATATTCACCAAATACTTATAACCTACGTCTACATGTCTATGTGTCTTATTATATTTGCAAAAATTGTTTGGTAATATTACGAGTGTATTAAAATTTATAAAATATGTTTTTACTATTCAAATAACAGTATTTTTCTTCGACTTGTACCGATATCAAAAAAATTATATCAGAACAATGTTTTGGAACTCATCACACTATGGACAACGAAACTCGATTGCACTTCTGTGATAATACATTATTTAGAATCGACTCGACGATTCATGAAAATTTCCAAAATAGCAAAGTATGTCTTGTGTTAATTCGAACAAAGAATAATTCATGGTGTCTTATTTTCCGATTCACTATACTTGTGTCTATGCCAAAAGTGCTAAAACGTTCCTATAGTCGTAGACCGAGTAAGTGGGAATTTTAGACAACGTATCTACCATTCTTTTGAAGTAGGTATATAGAATTAATTTAGTTTTTGTTTATGTCATTGGAGGCAAACGAACAGGCGGGTCACCTGATGTTAAGTGATCCTGAGATTAGCGCTTTTAAACAAACTCTTCAGCTTTATAATATTAATATAGATACCTAATTAATAGTATACTTTTTACAGACAACAATCAGCATCATGACAAAGATCGGTCTTGTAAAGAAGGACAAAAACGTGGAACAATCAACCCTCAATCAAGTTTAATAAGCTATTAAAATATATTTAATTGAAATTGATCTATTTTTAATGTCATAAGCAATAAATATATAATGGGAGTGTTATTATAATAAAAGATATACTGTCACAGTTCACAGATGGCGTTAAACATATTATTTTTTAATTTTAAATGTTCTGAACCAATAAAATTTGTAGGTTCACAATATATTAATATTGACACTATATAGGCGAGGTTATTTTCATGTTTTTCTTATTCATTTTAATTTTTGAATTTGGCCCGGTATCTTAGCCTTATAAAATTATATAAGAATATTTATTATATGGTTTCTATTATTGTTTTATAGGTGTTTAATTATAAAAAATATATCTGATATTTGAAATAAAATGATTGTATCCAATAAACATGAGTGCTCTTTATTTATTAGTTTAAACTCATAATTTCGAGAAGTTGCATGTCGATGATATAAGAAACACGTGTCTGAGGCATGACTAACTGTTGTTTTGAGTACCACGTCATATCAGGGTCAGGGGTATATATCAGATGATTTTATTAATCACTGTTTTTTTACACTTAAATACACCTGAACATAGACACGGGCACAGCTATTTATTGATAAAATACAGTTTTTAGTATACCTAGTCTTGCCATAAATACTCAAATAAAGAAAAAATATATTTTCTATTGCAAATAACATTTATTACTTTTACAGTGTGTTAGTTTAATACATAAATATAAAAGAATTTAAAATATAAAAAGCTTATTCGAAGTGGTTTCCATTGGCTGCAATACAGTCCTTTAAACGTTGAGGCCAGTTATAGAAGCAAGCACTCTTTCCAAGGGAAAATTCTTCACTGCCAATCGTACGGATTGTTTTAGGGACTCCAAATTATCATGGCGTTTAGAGTAAGCCGTACTCTTCAAAACTCACCATAAATAATAATCCAGCGGATTAAGATGGGGACTAGACGACGGCCAGTCTTTAGCTCTGATGAAGTGCGAAACGTTCGTTTCCAACCAAGACTGCCTAAACCGAGCTTTATGACCTGGCGCCGAGTCTTGCAGGAAGGACCGTTCTTGGTTATCGAACATCACTGAAGTTGGATAGTGCCCTCGTTACACTCTGTCGACTAATTGGGAAGCTTCCTTAGAGCTTTGAGCATAAATACGGTCATTTTGATTGTTAAATGTTGCTTAATTGTAAAAATTTTCTCAACCGTAAACAAAATTTTTCTGTAACCTCCGTTTGCGTACCGCTTCAGTAGTTGTTTCGATTTTACCACCCTATTCTTTTTTAAATTATCAGTTAAGAAATGATCAGTATGTCTCTTATAGGCTGCAAGTCCTAGGTCGTCTTTTAAAATACGCGACATGGTGTGGATGCTATCTTCATCTCCCGAGATAAAATCTTTTGCTATCGGACAGGATTTCTTCGAATTCTTTCCCTTACTGCTTTGACCACATTTTTCGTACGAACACTACGTGGAGGGCCAGATCTTTTCTGTCACAAATAGAGAAGGTCTCATTGTAGCTATCAACTCTTTGGGGCTGTGGGTCCGATTCAATATGCTTTTATGACCTGTGGCCTTTCATTGTGATCGGTTTAAAGATTTAATCGTGAAAATGTGGTGAACAGACAGACAGCGTTATTTTCTTGTTGATATATTTTTTTACCAACGAACAGGCGTATCACCTGATGTTAAGTGATCACCGCCGTTCATAGACACTAACAACACCAGGGGAGTCGTTAATGCGTTGCCAGCTTGTGTTTGGGGGAGGGCTCGAGGAGAGGAGGGGAGGTGGGCTTCCGGCGCTCTCACTAACCGAACGAAACGCAACAATGCAAGCACTGTTACTTCACGTCGGTTTTCTGTGAGAGGGTGGTACTACCCCGAGCGAGCCGACCCAGTAGGCATGTAACAATCACATGTACATAACACAACATGTAACATATGTCAATGTCGAATGTTTTAGTGTCTAATAGTCCAACGAAGCGGGCGGGAATTATTAGAGGACTAGCGGCCCGTCCCGGCTTCGCACGGGTGAACAATTGTTTTAAAAATTTGGGTTAAACATATGTGGATTGGCTAAAACTGATCATAGTCAATCTAGTACCCACGACCCAGAATCGAAAATCTTACAGAAAGAAATGTCTTCTGTTCGAGGGTAGATGATTGTACTAACCTAACAAAATGATAAGATAAAAAAACTATTTGGTGTATTCATTTGTTTTGGTGCGTGATAGCTTAGCGGGAACTACTCTTTACTGTATCTGCCAAATTAAGTCACAGTTAAGCTAAACACTGGTGAAACACGCCATAATAGGCACGCCATTTTTCAAAAAATGAGCGGATTATCCACACTCCATTTTTTAGCATAACATTTAGTACAAATCTTATTGATTTCCCAATTTGGATGTTGTTCTGATAAACATAATCAATTTATGGATTGTAACTGAATGTCGACCTATTACTATGAGCTAAAATTATATTGCGCGAATAAGCCGCGCGGTTACCTACGCTATAGATGTGCGCGCCCTCTCCCGTGACGCTTCTTCGCCGCATAGCCCGCACGCACACACCACACCCCGGCAACGATAGCGGCATATTTTGTTTAAATTAACAATTTTAAATTCGTAAAATCTTTTGAATGCAATGGCCGATTTTAATAATTCAAAAAGTTATCTACAGGCACTGAAACAGTCTTAAATAAAAAATAATTTATTTGGATAAGGATTAATATAAAGACATGAATAACATGGTCTTTTAGGCATGGTCTGGTTTTTGTTAAGATTTATTTCAAAAATATAGTTATAGTGACATAAATACAATAGCTGGACATATGGTACCTTGAGGTTTTTTATAGATATTAATATGTTCTTTAATATTGTAGAACATATTTTTGTTCTATCATTCATACTTTCCGCAGCGCATGCGATGAAAGTCATTTTAGGGCACTATTTGTTCATACCTTGGATTACATTATTTAAATTTTAGTAGGGATTCCTATTTTTTTCTAGTAAAAAATATAACCTATGTTACTCAGGGACAACGTAGCTTTCTAATGATGATTTTTTTTTTTTTTTTTTTTGCTCTCTTCTTTGTTCCGGCCCCCCCCGGCCCCCGGCCCCCCCCCCCGCCGCCGCGCCCCGCCGGCCCCCTTGTGTTTTTGGGGGGGGCGCCGCCCTTCTCGGCGTTCTTTTTCTCTGGGTCGCCTCCTCCTCGCGCGGTCTTCCCCTCCTCTCCGGGGGGGGGCCCGCGCGCCCCCCCCTCCCCCCCGGGGCTCCCCCCCCCCCCCCCCCCCCGGCCCCTCCCCCCCCCGGGGGCCTCCCCTGGCCCCCCCCCCCCCCCGTTTTCCCCCCCCCCCCCCCCCCCTTTTCCCCCCCCCCCCCCGGTTTTAAATTTCCCCCCAAAAAAAAAAAAAACTTTTAATTACGAATTATCGTAATCCATTTAGTAGTTTTTGAGTTTATTCGTTATAAACATAGAAAAATCCAAAAATACAAAATACAACGTTTCCTCTTTATGATATTAGTATAGATAATAAATACCTTGTGAAATTGCAAAATTACTAAACTGTTTTTGTATGATCGAGTCATCTCGATGGATAGAAATAATATCGATGATTTTAGTCAAAGCCACAAGAACGTGGAAAATTTTACAACATTCAAATATGTGCATTGATTAAGCTGTTGTGTTATCGCATGTTACATGTAGTGTTCAGCGAAACTATGTACTTGTTGTTATCTTCAGATAAGAGGTCGAATCACGTGACTCCAAAAGGTCAGCTTGCGCTTGCTATCGCACGAAGTGTTATCTAAATACCTGCTTACTGCTGTCATTTATAACTTTTTTTTGGCTCTTCTTTTCTTCTCAATGACATGGATATTTATATATTTGTATATTTATGTATGTATCATAGCGTATAAATTACGTATGTTAGGTGTTACAGTATCTAGCCCCAATGATATTATCAGCTTTTTACTTATAATATCATTGATCTGGACTAAACACTATTCACATTTTCAGCCGCCTGGCTTGGATTTTCGCCTTTATCGAAGAAAAACTGTAAAATATAGCGAATTTTCTCATTGCTAGTATCCATTTTTGACGCGCGCTCAAAGAAAACTGAGTGAACTAATCACAAAACTGTCAAAAAAGTTTTTTAGTACGAAATCTCCTATTTTAACGCCATCTAGTGGAACCCGATTCAATTTGAAGAGAGTCAATTTTATTATATCATAAATTATAAAATAACATCAAATTAGAATCATGAAACTAGTCAAAAACAAAAAACAAATTCCAAAAAACATTATAAAATAACATAAAATTAGAATCATGAAACTAGTCAAAATCAAAAAACAAATTTCAAAAAAAATAATAAAATAACATCAAATTAGAATCATGAAATTAGTCAAAATCAAAAAACAAATTTCAAAAAAATATATAAAATAACATCAAATTAGATTTATGAAACTAGTCAAAATCAAAAAACAAATTTCAAAATCAAAAAATTTCATATCAAATTAATATTAAAACTCTCTTCTCAAATTCAATTTTTAGGTATTCCTGAAAACAAACTATTAAACACAGCTAACTCCAGAAATATCGATTTTCCAAGTACGTGCAAAAATATATCGAAAATAACTAAGTGCCGGCTTTAAAATTGTAAATCCTAATGAATCTATAAAAATAAAACATTCAGTATGTCGCGTATCACATAAATACTACTGGACATATTTCGATCAACTTTTTGTGGTTTTATTTGTAATCACTTAATGTTTTAAGAAACTATGACGTTTATAAATACTACTCGTTGAGCTACGTGTGTTTTCTTGCCATGGAGAGATGAGGCAAGCGGTGTGATCCTTATGTTTTTCCTTTTTATTAAGTTAAGGAATATCCCTTCGAGCGTTGACAGTAAAAAAACGAATTCTAGCTTGAGTGTGGTTCCCGATTTGGGATTTACAATACATAGGGGTTTGACCACAAATTTTTGAAACATTGATTTAGAAAAACTGATTATCTCTAAATCTAATTAGAATTTTCTATAATTCTCAATAGAATATATTCCTTTATGTAATATCTTAAACTACACTTGACTTTGAATTGCGTTGCAACTGTTCTATGAGAAATAATATGGGTTACCTAAAATTTAAATTTTATTTACGATTAATAGATAATAAAACGCTTACTGGATATAATATTACATTTTTTTAATACAATCTTACTTATTGATAAAATAAAAACTAAATGACATATGTTCCAATTCACTTATACTGCACATTTATAAACTTTGGATAAGAAGCCTCTCTTCAAATGTTAACAAATCTCAACTTTTTTGTACCACAGACGTGCTGAACTATCTGTGAGAGGTTGGACCCTTTCATTCTTATACTATTCTTAATCTGCGTGAAAGAGTAAAATCTGTGTTACTCCATACAATATACCTGTAAATAAATACCTGCCGCACACGTGCGACGCATCCCAATACAGGACACGCCACACTTAAGGACATTTTTACTGAGTCCCATATTGGGACGCTCAACACATGAGTGGATACATAAAATAATATACGACGCAGGCAAAGTCGTGCTTGTTAGCTAGAATTATAAATGCGAATGATAGTTTGTTTCTTACAATTTTACGCTTTGACAATTATCATTATTAATTATCATAAAATTTTGCATATACGTTGTCCAATAAAGATTTCACTTCCGAAAGATATAACATTGTGTCAGGGGTTCCTCAAGGATCCCATTTGGGGCCATGGCTTTTCAATGTTTTAATTAACGACATGGTTGACTCTTTGATGCGTAGCTAGCTCTTCTTATTTGCGGACGACTTAAAGTTGGTAAAAGTCGTCAATGTAAATGAAGACTGCCTTGATCTGCAACGTGATATTGACTCAGTGTCTAAGTGGCGTACCACTAATGGAATGGTGTTAAATGCCGAAAAATGCTACCATGTAAAATTTACCAGAAACCGTCATGTTATACCATCTAGTCATAACATATCTAGTACAGCCCTCAAAGAAGTCAACTACATAAAGGACTTGGGTGTGTACTTCGATTCCAAACTTTCATTCGTACCTCACATTAACGAAATTATATCCAAAGGATCTAAAATGTTGGGGATTGTTATAAGAAACTGTAAAGGTTTCAAAAATCATGAATCTTAAATTATATGTCAGAAATATTTTAAAATATTGTAGTGTAGTATGGTACCCACTCTATAAAAAACATCAAGAGCGAATTGAATCCTTACAAAAGAGATTTGTGCGCCATCTGTCATATACATCGTATATAAGTAAACGTAAATTTTCTTACCTGGACAACCTACAGTTCTTTGAAATTGAATCCTTAACTACTCGTTGACAACTAATTGATCTTATTTTCCTTTATAAAACTTTGAATTGTATAATTGACTGTCCACAATTCCTACAAAGGTTCTCCTTGAACACACCACGTACATTCCCAAGGCACCCCATCAACTTACTTAAAACTCCAACCATAAAAACTAATATCGGATTAAATGCACCTGTCTCAAGACTAAGCAATGTGTACAACAAATTAGGAAGTGAATTGGACATCTTTGGTGATCCCTTGGTTACCTTCAAGAATAAAGTATCATCGTTGCTGAGAGACGTTTTAGCTCCTAACACTTTATAAATAATACTCAATTATGTTTACCGCCTTGTTTTTGTACTCCATATTCGAGATACTTAATATTTTCAATGAATGATAATTCTTTAGTATTAGCTATTTAGGATTATTTGTTATTATTTTAGTTTGTATTGTGTTTATCTTTATAGTGTTTAGATTTTAATTTGTCTACCACATAGTGCATGCTGTGGCAGCTTTTAAAGGCCAAAGTGCCTGTACATTGTTCATATGTAGTGTCGATTTAAGTGTGGTATATTTGTCACTAGCTGTCCTTAAATAAATAAAAAAATATAAATGTGATAAATGTTCAAAAGATTCTATTTCAGGCAGCATAATAGAACTCGACAGTACTGGAAGGCGTCTATTACTAAAGAGGCTCAAAGATGATAACTTAAAACTACTTAACTAATTTTACATTATACGTATAGATTTATCTACATATGTTACAAAGGGTACTTAAAAATGTACTATTCCTGAGGGACAGATCAATTCTTCTTTTTTTGTTTAATAGTAGCACGGCAAAATGACTGTACTATGCCTGATTGTAAGCACAGTACAATCCAAAAACAATGGCGACGACCGAGTGACACACTATCCATCGTCGGTCGCCGCTGTCACGCCGGCCTGCGGAAAGCTGGATATGGACAGGCTGATCCCGAAACGCGACCCGCAGAAGCGAATCAGTATGACGGGCTTTTTCGCCATATGCATGGTGGTTGCGACCCAGTCAGGTTGTAAAACCCTACTACCCCGCTTTCGCCATTGCCCCGTTCGTTACTCAGCAGGGTGCACCACGTGCAGGTGAGGTTGGCTTGGGTGTCTCAAGTCTTGGCCGTGGTTCGCGCTATGGTCGGCGAAGAGAGCGCTTGGCAAACGGTCCTGACATTTTGTGAAGGCATTATGCCCTGCAAAGACGAAGCAGAGCGAGAAAGGGAGAGGGCTGCTGATGCATCTCCAGCACGCCGTAGTAGACCCAGCCGAGGAAGGAGACGTGGTGGTGGCAGGTACCATGAAATACCTCTCTGAAGAACAACCTCCTGATAATTGACGCGGGAGCGTCCATTGTCAAGGAAAGGAGGACTCGTGACGAAGAAGCACGGGATAGCCGCAACTTTTGAATGAGGCCAAGGAGAGTCTTGTCTCTCTACGAGAAGATGATCCCCGTATTACCATCAAAAGGCGATTTGAGCGCGTGACCAGGGCGTCGGAGTTTGCTTCCGTCACCCCGGTTCCCTGGTCCACACACATGCGCTAGGCGGCAGTGGAGTTTTAGCCAGTAGGAGTCTAGCATAACCCTCTCACTGTCCCCCAGCAGTGGGAGGTGTATCCAATGTAGGATTTCTCGACTTACAAAAAAAAAAGGGTGTCTCAAGTCTTATGATGTTATTCGACACCCCTTACATCTCCAATACTACTTTAATGCGAGCGAAGTCGCGAGTGAAAGCTAGTTAATATTATATGCCGGTCATAATTAAGCTTTAAAAATAGGTACAGTCCAGTTTTACACATATAGTACTAAAAATTTCCTACATAGAAGATCATCTTCACTACGAATTTGTAATTTTGTAACTAATATACCCATTGCCGATATCGTTTTACTTTCGTGAAATACGTAATAAGGGGCGAAACTACCTCAAAACGCCACTAAAAAGAAACAACAGTGTCTAAAGCGTTTTCAGTACCCTCATTAGCACGGTGTAGTTCACAGTTACTCAAGATGACGCCAAGAAGGTTCATTCTTCAACAAGTATTATTATCGTTAGGGTGGTATAATGAGTTTCTTTGAAATAATTATACGAAGAAGCAAAAAAAGTTACTTTTCAATATCGCTGTTTGTTAATTACGTAATTACGTGTATAAATGATTGTATAGAGAACTAAAAGCTCTTACTGTAAGACGTGCGGTCTTACTGTAACAAAAAACGTTTTATTTTATTTGCCTGAGTGTACCTGAAAAAGTTACACCTGTATCTATTCTATCTATTACTAGTTTCAGATGTAACTTTTTCAGGTATCTACACTCGGACAAATAAAATAAACGTTTTTAGTTGTAGTAAGACGTGGTAGGGGGCCAATCTATTCCAGACGAAAGAGCAAAGTAAAGTCCACTATAATATCAAAGCAATGGAATTTAAACTGTGTTTTCTTTTGAATTTTTAAATGAATTATAGTGTGAATTATTTACTTTTTATAATTTGTGAATTTATAATACCGTTAGTCTCTCTTTCACATCTATTATATATCTATACTAGCGGACCTGGCGGACGTTGTCCTGCCTTGATAATAAAAAATAGAAATCCCAAAAGTCAACCGCAGCGCCACCTACCGGGTCCAATTGTGAATCTAAACCATTCTCGGATCCACTCGAACACGCACAAAAAATTTCATCAAAATCGGTCCAGTCGTTTAGGAGGAGTTCAGTCACATACACACGCACACAAGAAATATATATATTAAGATATACAGTTTATATCTATTATATACAGTTTATTGATTCATCAAACATATGATGTACTGCACAATCCCAATATAAAGTATCAATATTTACCAGATTAGGCCCCCCTCGGCAGCGGCTCAAGCCTAGGTCCGTTCTCTCGGCGTGGAGCCCTTGAGTGCGTTGCTCGCGCGATACAGTGACACAAAATCTTACATCACTGCGACAACATTACACATGTCACCTCCACACAAGTGCACGCATAAACGCTTACACATGAGAGTGGAAGGGTTGCATTTTTTCCCTTATCGAGTTGAAATAGTTTAGAAAAAATATCCGACACAAAATACATACAAGATTAGTCGAGGTATGTATGCTTGGTACACATATATGTTTCAATAACTCATATAAGTATGAATATGTAGCTTAGCTCAGATAGGTCGCGAATTGCATGTATCAGGCAACAGCCCGAGCCGAGGTGTACCGTGCACCCTGGAGCTAGTTGCCCAAATAAAATCGGCTGAGAGCCTTAAGCGCTCGCCATAGTCCAGTGAAGCTGTTAAGACCTTGCTAAGTGAAAAACGCAGTCATGTCGAAAAAAAAATGTATCAATATTAGACGTACACAGGCTCTTATATTCCGCGTCACTTGTCTGACGGAAGCCTCGTAAGCGCAATAACGCGCCTAAAGAAGGTTTCACTTCAAATAACACACGGAGGTATATCTATGTACATATATACACAGTATATAAGTATACATATACCTTATGGAAAGCGTTCGGTGACGATGACGCGAGTTCCATGATTTTTGTTCACCCAATAAAAGTAGTCAACGCGCCTAAAGATGTTTTCACTTCAAAAAAAACCGTTCGATATCGGTATTTCTTAATTACGTCTATCGATTTTCTTTATTTTTAATTACAAGTCGTCGTTTTCAAATAAAACCTATCATAAAAATGATTAATAACCATCTATTGATGTTTAATGATTATAAGCTTCATATTTATTGTTCTTTTCATTTCGCATTGATAATCAAAGAAATCGCCGAAATAACTCAAGATTAGATTGCGTTAAAAGACCCACAGGGGTTTATGGTCATAAAATGTTATCTTACGCTTCTAATCAATGGCCAAAGGTATCTGAGTCGGTTTGTAAACAAGTAATTCTTTTAAGAAAATAAAATTTAGGTACGGCCTCTAATTACAAACTAACTATAGCTGGTATTATGATAACTAATAACAGATATATTGATATTTACCAGCCGGACACAGAACTGATAATTTTATTTATTAGCGAAGTTTACTATCTCTGTGCCACGAAGGTCAATAAAACAAGCTATCACTATTACATTGGATACTTATAGTACTAAACATATTTACATAGTATCCAATTTACTGCAAACAAAATATGTATTACGATAACAGAAAAAATAGAAAAAAAAACGTCGAGGCAATCATAATCTATACTATTTAATTTATACATGTATATATACAAATATATATATTAATACTAATTTACTAATATTATAGTATCATAAAGAGGTAAAGTTTGTGAGTTTGTGACGTTGTAGGGGGTAAGCTTAGGAACTACTAAACCTATTTTAAAAATTATTTTACCAATAGAAAGCCACGTTATTTGTGAGTGGCATAGGTTACATATGAAGCCGAAAAATAAAAGACTTTTAGTGGGAGTCGGATTTGCGAAGTAAGCCGGAGAAAAAACGGTCGAACGAAAATGTTTCTTACGAACGCTGCCTTAACGAGGAGAGATGTATGATTGAGTTCTAGAGAAAAGTTGTAGAGCTTGATAATGTCTACAAAAAAGTTAGCGACAGCATATGTGTAAAATGTTTAAGTCACAAAAAGTAGTATTTTATAAATGTTTAGCGCCTAATGAAGTGGGCACGGGTCAGCTAGTAATCATAAATATCAAAATAAGGATTGCTGACATAAGTGAGAACACAAAATAATGAAATAACTGTGTTCTGAATTAGTTAAATATGTAAATTATACTCATTACCCTTGCTTTGGTTTACACATCTATTGCATACAGCAATATTTACATAGATTTATTTAGAGTCAATTAATTAATCAAACTGCACAAGCTCAATACAAATTATTATACAAAATACAAATTATGACATACATTATCTATATTATATGTACGCAGGCCGCTATACTAAGCGTTGCTAGTCTGGCGCAAGGTAATATGTCACGAGCATGTCGAGGCTATTGGTGTAGCGAACCCATCAGTTTTTCTCCTAAAAAATTGTTTAAATCGCAATCAACACGGCTAATGGAGTTTGTATTTCAAAAACAAATAACAAGCGCGTACGGACCTGCAGGCATAGCTAGTAATATCTAAACACGTTAAAGTAATTTATTAAGCAACATAAAAATAAACAATAGTTGATATAGAATGATTAATTTACAACTGTCATTCGACTAATTTGTGTAGATCGTCATAAGTAATTCCTTTTGTAATATAATCGACTACTGATAATTATTGTAAGCTTAAATGGATATTTAAGTTTTTTTTATTTATTTACGATGAAATATTATCTAAATACTAGTAATCGCCAAGTGGTCGATATTCGACCATAGTTCATTGATTTTTTAAATTTGAACTTTATTAGTGTTCTTCTGTCAAACGGTTATACTTCTATAATCAAAGGCCACTTTTTTTTATAAATTATATAAACTTAAAAAAAATCTATGCCTAAATGAAAATTGAAATTAATTATAAATTTTAAACAAAAGACAGGCGGTTACAAAAGATTGTAAGGCTCTCAAATTCTAAGTAAACATAACTTTACGAAAATAAAGAAATTTATCGCAACTCATGATACAATTCTCAATTAATTTTACACGACACCATGGGTGGGTAGTATTTCTGGGTGATATTGAATTAAATGTATTCTGTACATTATGAGGAATAGTGATATGCCCAGTAACATCGTTTGGAAAAGTAAATGATGATGAATCCAAAACCAAGATGTTTTTAACTTTTGAAAATGCATTCATTTTTGTTCAAAATTAATCGTCAACTGTACTAAATATAACTACTACATCAGGTTGAACTGTATCATTGTAACTGCGTAAATCTAAATCATGAATTACTTTCATATGAGCATACAAATTTTCAACTCTCTGACAATGATCTTTAATTGCAATAAATTACTACATAACCATTACAATAAAAAGCATTACTGCGCTCCAATTCGAAATGTCATGCATTATGCTATCATTGCATGTTCGATTAATCTGCTCCTGGAATATATAATTAATAGCAGTGTCCACATCATAAAAATATAATTACGCATAATATGGTGAGCAACCATATCCAGCAATAATTGGATCTGCTCTGTGATAAAAAAATATACAACTGTATCGGAAACTTTAGCTTTTTGGGTAACCAGACGCATAGGCAATCGACAAATTATATTTGCGAATGTTTTCAAAATATTTTTAGGCTTATTTTTTATTGAATCATCATTTGAAGTGGGTCCACCATAAAAAGATATTACAATACTAAACATTCAACTATTTACATTGATTTAAGGCTGGTAATATTCCTATACTCTTATGACAACATGAAGTGAAAGCAGTCTTGTCAGCGATATTCCATTGCGGATGAAGTCGTGGGTAAAGTTAGTCTAAAATAAAATAATTGAAATTACTTCTTATAAGGTTAGCCATTTGCCAGTGAAAATCTTGTGAAAATCAGTGCAACCGCTTCGGAAATAGCACTGTGGACGAAGTCGCAGGTAACAGCTAGTCCTAAATATAATAACCTATGCTACCCGCTGTAATTTCAGCTAAGTGCAAGTGAAATTTCCATCAAAATCGCTCCACGCGTTTCGGAGACTACCCGAAACAAACAGACAGACAGACAGAAAATTTTAAAATTGCAGTTTTGTTATTAATACCCCATTTCATATCCAATCAGTAAAAAGTTATTATTTTGATATTACATATAGACACTTCATTTTTATTATATGTATAGATATAGTACAATAATTTGAAGTACCATCTTAAAACAGGTTTCCTGTAAAGAGGTTATTATACGGTGAGCAACAGTGATGTGTGGAACTTATTTTCGTCTCTGTGTATAAGTTAAACATAATGATAGAGGACTGTGAACAATTATTTACATTGTTGAAAAATAAATGTTTAAAAAGTTTTGTGTGATTTTTATTGCTTTTCCCAACGGCCTTAGCGTAAATTATCAAAGAATACATAACACCAGTCAAAAATTGGTAAACGTAAAAGACGAATATTGCGGTACACATACGGAATATATTGCGGTACACATAACATAAGTAGTGGTTTGTAGTCCGAAAGTCCTTTCCGTACAATTTCAATAAAAAATAAATAAATCCGAACGAGTTTATTGAACGTAGTCGTTGTGACTGTGATGTAATTAATATTTTTGAAATGAAGGGTCTTAAAGTTAATGAACGCGTCTGAGTATTTAATACAACAATTTTTGATTTCATTTTATTTTATAAATAAACAACTACTACTATTATTATTTTACCACTTAAATATAGAATGATTCACCATTTTTAATAACTAAAATAAACCTTTATCGGTCTTGCAAAGGCTAACTTACTTTTTCAATCAAAAAAAAAAAATACTGCATTTATAGATTCTTGTTTTTTGTAAATTTAGAACTAATCATATATTGCACAATTCCTTCTCGTTCCTATTGGTATTTCGTTATAATTAAGAATATTATTTTTTTATGTCATAGCAGACAAACGAACAGGTGGGTCACCTGATGTTAAGTGATCACCACCGTCCATAGACACTAACACCGGGGGAGTCGAAAGTGCGTTGCCAGCCTGTGTTTGGGGAAAAGTGAGGGAGGGGAGAGAAGAGAGGGGAGGTGGGCCTCCAGCGCTCTCACTGACATAACGATACGCAATAATGCAAGCACTGTTATTACAAGTCGCTTTTCTATGAGAGGGTGGTACTACCTGGGCGAGACGACCCATTCATGCTGAAACCAGTAATAGCTTCAGCGTGGCTCTACCACCTACAAAAATATAAATATAACTAACTAGTGGGATCGGCCGACGTTATGCTGTCCTGATGATAAATAAAACCTTGACAAATTTTATACCTAAACCTTTTTCATGTATCACTTTATCTACAGGTGAAAAACGTATGAAAATCCGTTCAGTAGTTTTAGAGTTTATCGCGAACAGACAGACAGACATGTTTTATAATATGTAGTGATTTAATGTAACGAAAACTGTGAAATAATTAGGAACACAGTACTTCTAATACCTATAACATCCACTAAGCATATTGAATTATATTGTGTTACTTTTTGTTAATCCGTTTCGTATAAATAAATATATGAGAGAGGTCATTTGTGTTTATTTCTGGTATTAAAAATTTGCCGATCGTTTACAAAATGCAGCTATCTCAGTTTTTGTAAACATTTTTTTAATTCTCATTGATGTAATTAGCCTAAACATTCCTTTATTTCTTTTTGATCACGGAATACATTTTGATGACTAAGAGAGATCCCTTATTACTTAACATGAGGTGTTTCGTTGAAGAGAAGCGTAGCAACTACGGCATCTTAAGTATAAAACTAAGTTGTAAAATATTAAATTTATTGCAAATCAAGTTAAGTTCACCTGCATAGTTTATTTCATGTTACTTTGATGTAATTAGTATTAATTGAATTAATTGTAAATAGAATGTCATTCAAACAGTACAAAAATCGCTTGTGAAGAAATACAATATAGTACAGAGTTAGAAATAAACAGTATATTTTACGCACTCTGAGTCTTATTGTTAGGTTGTCAAGTCAGTCTAGACTCCTACAGTAGTGAGCCCGAGGCTCTTATATATCTTTCATTAATTGACAAAATTCTTATTTTAATATCAGTACTCATGATAGGTTGTGTTACATAATATTATAAGTTTTGAATGTTATTTACACCATACTTATTAATACATGGGTTATTGGATCCGGTTTATTGTATATTATTGAAGTTATACTTGTTTTGGCGCGTTAGGGAAAAATGATGAGAGTAAATTTTTACGATGCGCGCGCACACCGTCACGAAAATCCGACACCCTGAAGTTAGCTATAGTCAACATTTTGTTTCTTTATATTAAAACTTTCAATGTATTAAATACCTTTTTTCTATTGTTCATGTCGTTTTTTCTACAAACGTAGAATAAGGCGAAAGATAAAATTTTTGAAAAGATTTTTATCTTGTTACGCCAAAGAAGTATAACTATAACTTCTAACGCGTGTACATAAGTACACACACACTTTTTTTTTGCTATTTTCGTTTATATTTGGGACACTCTAATTATTTCCGGATTGTATAAGAAAAAAATCTATGGCTGGTCAGAAATGAATTGTTGTTTGTCAAAATATTTTTCCTTAGCTTTAATGAAACTTTGCATACGAATTAATCAATTTTGAATAAATTTATGCGACTACTACGTGGTGTCCATGGTAACATACTATTTTGTACTCTTTAACAACGTCTTCTGGTGTTGAAAATCTTCGACCGCGTAAATAATACTTGATTTTTGAAAATAAGAAGAAGTCGCATGGTCAATATTTAGGACTGTGTGCACGATGAGGGATGGTGTAAGATGATATGGCGTATTTGGTTATAGTTACGAAGTTTCTCAATAACTTACGGCATACAGATGGTCGTGTACCAATCGCTATCCACTGAAAAAAAAGCGAATCTCGTAAAAAACCGGCATGATCGAAATACTAGAAACTGTGACAAACTGGTTGTTCCATGTTTGGTAAAAGGAATAGTGTTAGGTTTTACAACAAAGTCCCAAAGGATATTATCGATTTGCCGGATTGTGAGTTTGTGAGTGATTGTGAACGCCATGTCAAGCGGGTTTTGGTGTCCAGAAGCTATTATAGAGTGGATTATTATGTGATCGATGGTAATGTCTGGAATTTACTCATCTCTGTGCATCCACTAAAACTAAAAGAAACATCGAGTTTCTTGCCGGTTGTTCTCGATGACTGGGTTGTTTTCCGAACCGGTGGTAGTCTTGACGTTCATAGGTGCCTTCTTAAGGCCTAACTTGAATAAAGTATTTATTGATGTTGACACTAGCTACGTTTCCAGTCTTATTACCTCACACTTTAGTTGGTATCGGCTCACTTAGAAAGACCCAAACAGCCGACTGCTGCCTTCTTTTGGGAACATAGCTGCAGCTCCAAAATTAATGTTTCGTCACCTGTCACTATGACCCAGGCCAAATTTATTTAAATCTTGAAATACGCTTTCACGTATTTCTAGTAAGTTTCTTCTAGATATAAAACAAAATAATTTAGTTAATTCAACCAAATAATATACCTTAGAATGGCGTCAGAAATTCATCTGGTATAACTATCTAAGTTCTAAGTTATTGTTGGTTATGTTTCTCCAGTATACAGTACGAATTGAAGTATCAAACAGTTCAAGTTTATAAAGAAAGTAAAGTTCTCACCGTGCGACAATTTTTTATGCTCAGTGTCTGACTAAACACAAAGAGATACTAAATTGTCCCGAATATTCGCAGACGTTACAGCGTCGCTTATTCTGTTATCCGACACCCTAAGTAAATTCGGCTTTTACAATATATAGGAACTCTCATGGCTTCCCATATCTATTAGTTCTATTAGTTATTAGTATCTATTAGTTAGTGTAAGTGAGCACTGAGGTAGTTATATGGTATGTTAAGGTTCCAAATATGTTGCTGATGATAAACCTCATTTGACACACTGTTAGTATTTATATATCTAACTAGCGGACCCGGCAAACGTTGTCCTGCCCTGATTATAAGAAAATCCTGGACAAATTATACCAAAACGTTCCTCGTGAACCACTTTACCCACTGGTGAAAACCGCATAAAAATCCGTTCAGTAGTTTTTGAGTTTATCGCGAACAGACAGACAGACAGACGTGGTAGGGGCGTTTGTTTTATACTATGTAATGATGTATACGTTACATATTACTGTAAGTGGCGTGCGTATCGTACTTACAATTGTTATTAGAGAGCATTTCTATAATTGTACATGATATCACAATTTTATATGTCTATGAATCAATTTTAAAAAACGCGTGCGTAGCTGCGGATACAGCTAAGCTAGTCTATAATATAATCCTCAATCCAAGATGCTTCATTCTATACTGCTAAGCGTTTCTAAGAGGTTGAGCACTCTTAGCTATGACGAAACCGAATATATATTAAAAATTAAATCATAGCTGCATAATATATATATTTATTCAAAATTGTAATATATGTAAGTGTTTATATGAATATTTGTGACGAAGTATGTATGTATTTGTCAAATCACTCATTTTATAACTTATAATAAATTATATATGTGTAAGGCCCGCTAAGGTGCTTCTTGCTATAAAATAATCTGTTTAATCGTATCCATGCTACCAAAATAGAGGCTCTGCCTAGTTTGGAAACCATTGTAATGATATATGAAAAATGTAATGTTAATAAATTTTTAATTTGAATTAATTTAATTAAGACGATCTGAGTAAGATGTTGTCCTTAGCATGGTAGTATATCTACTAAGTCACATTCGTATTACTTGAAAGCGCTTTAGAACTGTGTTACAATTTTTCATAAAGTAGTAAACAGGCGTCCGCTGTACCTGATCTTAGTTGATCCCGGCAAACTATAGCTATGAGTAATCGACCTCAGTTTTATGATAATTGTGAGGTTTGTTATACCAGTCTCGTTACTTATTTTCGATATACAAGGCGTGTGACTGTGGTACTTTGGTATTTGAATTTTGAATAGGTTAGACCTAATAAACTTTGTTAGCATCAATATCAATCTTGTTTTTTATATTCTCGGCAAAGCCTTTCTAATTGTTGTTTATCATATTCTTTTGAGTCATCTACCGCTTCTATAAGATCACCCCTTGACAATATAGGGTATAAAAAATATAAATCCATTCCCTGAATGAACCATGAAAAAGGCATGATAAAGTTTACTACCAAACAGTCAGAGAGGCGCTGTAAAAGGAGTGTAAGGAACAAGATTGCTAATTAAAATTGGGATTAGAAAATAAATTCTCATATTCTAATATCTATATTGTATTTATAAAGTGCGCACCTATGCCGAACCTCCAAAAAAGATAATTTATTATTGGGTAACAATAAAAGTATATATTTGGAAAATTATTAACGTTGCGAGTCTTCGATAAAATAAAATAAAATCGCCATCCGTGTCTGTCTGTGTGCTAGTTTAACTGTATGAAACTATGCATGGGGTTTATATATGGTTATTTTTTTCGAACTGACAACGCTATTGACCTAGCAAGGTCTTAACAGCTTCACCGGACTACTAAGGCGAACGCTTAACGCACTCAGCCGATTTTATTTGGGCAGCTAGCTCCAGGGTGCTCGGCACACCTCGGCTTGGGCTGTTGCTTGATACATGCAATTCGCGACCTATCTGAGCTAACCTAAGCTACATATTCATACTTATATGAGTTATTGAAACATATATGTGTACCAAGCATACATACCTCGACAACTCTTATATGTATTTTGTGTCGGATAATTTTTCTAAACTATTTCAGTTCGATAAGGGAAAAAATACAACCCTTCCACTTTCATGTGTAAGCATGTGTGTGTGCACGTGTGTGGAGGTGATATGTGTAATGTTGTTGCAGTGTTGTAAGATTTTATGTCACTGTATCGCGCGAGCAGCGCACTCAAGGGCACCAAGCCGAAGGAACAGACCTAGGCTTGAGCCGCTGCCGAGGGAGGCCTAGTCAGGTGTGCGGGAGCGAAATTTACCCCCAGATTTATATATGGTTTGCAAATAGCTTTTACAGAGTATCTTCTTAATATTTAATTTAATTTAATATTTAATATTCTTATAGATTAATAGTAATTGGAGAAAAGTCGATATATTTTTGCAAAATAAAAAATCTCGGGCATTACTTTGCTAGCGTTGGCTTATGAGGTACATTGGACATAATGTACAGCGGAATTATATACTTTAAAAGGACCTAAAAGAAAGTCCACGTTGGTATTTGTTTATATAATCTATTGTAAACGTTTCTATCTTTTACATATCGTTATAAAATAATCGGTTACTTGTAAAACTACACGTATTTTCACCGATATAGTTTTAATCATTATTCAAATTACTCAGAGTTAATAAGCTCGCTGATATGGCGATTGACCGAGGTTGAAATTCTTGAAATGAGCCACAGCCTTTGTTGAAGAAGAACATCGTGAAGAAACAATGGCATTTTTTTATTCTCGTGGGTAGAGCTATTACTTTCAAATTAAAAATCCATCGCTTAAAACCTATAGGTGTATTCCTGCAGTTACGTTTGCGAGCTAGTTTACCTTTACGTTTAGTGTGCTTACTATCTTATACTGCATCGTTATTTAAAGTCAATATTGTAGTCAAACACTAAAATCTGCATAGTCAAAGAAATGGTATTAGAAACTTTACTGCAAGGATAACTCAGTGGTTTAAACTGTGGCCCCGTCTCTGACGCCGCGTTGACCCTAATGCGTGCCAATTCTACACACGATAATAATCTGTGTGATACTTAGCGTGTATTTTGTATCCCTTTATTGTTCATTTGTAAAGTTCTTCAAAAAATGTGGTCAGATCTCTAATGCAAGAGACTCACTAAAATCACACGCGCAATGAAAATGGCAAATCTACCATTCAGCTAATTATAGGATATACAAATTATAACTCAAAGTTCTCTAAGGAGAGGGCGTATTGCTTAGTGTCTTCGTTGCTGTGATATTTTAGGGGCTACATAACTCAAAATATAAATGATAATTCTTCATAATTTTACATTTTAAAGTAAGTTAGATTATTCTTAACATAGAAAGGTAGTAGAGCCACGCTGTAGCTATTATTAGTTTCAGCATGAATGGGTCGGCTCGCCCGGGGTAGTACCACCCTCTCACAGAACACCGACTTGAAGTAACAGTGCTTGCATTTTTGCGTTTCGTTCGGTAAGTGAGAGCACCGGAAGCCCACCTCTCTTCCCCCTTTCTCCTTTCCCTACCCCTCCCCTATACACAGGATGGTAACGCACTTGCGACTCCCCTGGTGTTGTTAGTGTCTATGGACAGTGATGATCACTTAACATCAGGTGACCCACCTGTTCGTTTGCCTCCTTTTGACGTAAAAAAAATAATAATAATATTATGAATGTAAGAAATTTTACAACACGAATGAAACGTGTAACAAATCTTAGTATTCGCTAAGGTATGGGATTATGTCATATAATTATAATCTATAATGTCAACATTAAATCCAGTAGTGCAATAAAGATGTGACGTTGTTTTATTATTTTTATCATATTATAGAGTATATATATTGGAAATTGTTGAAATTAGATCAAATTACTTCGCTGTGGGTAAGTAAATACAATTAACACAAAAAAAAATTGGAAAAAATTCACTTCATCCATGTAATATCTGACAATATTCAAGGCATTTTAATATTTATATTTGGACTATAAAGTATTTTGTAATTGTTTTTTTTTTAATATTTGTTATTTAAAGTGCTTTTTATTTTATTACATATACCTTAGAATAAATCATTCTTTAATTACTCTCTAACTCACAATATATCATTACCATTTTTCTTAAACATTGCTGTTGTATAAATCTGATACTGTTCAATTGTTATTCGGGATCTCATGTAAAAAGACCGTGTTCTTTTCCAGTTTAAAGGACATAAAGATGAAATTCATTACGGTATTCGTTGCTCTGCTGTCGGTGGCCTTCGGCTACCAGGCCTCCTGGACTCTGAACCAGCTGTCTGAGGCCATCCAGAACCCATCAACTGACCCTAATATCCTGCCGTACCTCGAGCAGGCACTCAATGAGATGATGGACTCTCTTTTTGCTGGACAACACGTTGTAAGTAGTATAACGTATATATATTAAAATCAGATCGTTTATGTGTGGTATAAATATACACTATACATCTAGCTGTCTGTATCTTTGATCAAGTGTTATTTGAGAACTGAAGCTCTTGGATGAAGATATTCTTAAAGGCTATTTTTTTTAAGTCTGTATATATAACAGCAATCTCATCTAATGTTAGATGACGACGTGGCATGCCAAACACAGAAGGGAATGGCTTTCAATTACAGCTGCTGGAATACACCAATGGGAGCTTGGCGATAGATTTTCAACTTTAGGGTCGTAGCTAACCAGCTGCACTTAGAAAAGCCCTACCATCATGCTATGGTTTCGTCAGGATGATTTCCATCACCGGAATCCCCAACACAGCTGTAAAGATTCGAACACGCTAGCATCTAAGCCAAATAATGTATAATACTCAATATTACAAAAACGGCAGATGCTAATATTACAATCAACGTTTACTCATGTTGCATCCCAACGCGTTACGAATCTGCTGTATTTTCACTTCAGAAGTACAAAGGCGTAAATTAGAAGAAGGCATTTCTAACTTACACTTTTATGCTTCTGAGACAGAAACCTTAAAGGGAGATTGAATAACATAGTAATTTGTATTTTCTTTACAGACCGCCGTCACCGTGACTATTCCCTCTTTGGACTTGTCTTCATGGTCTCTAAACGATCTTTCCAATGCTATTCAAAACCCCAACACCGACCCTGCCCTTCTGCCTTACCTCGAACATGCTTTGAATGAAATGATGCTCGCTATAGTCGCTGGACAGCCCGTGGTAACTATGATATTTATGACGTCTCTTTTATAAATTTTTTTAATAGAAACGGCAAAAGTACACGATGGTCATGTAATGTTAAGTGACAATATTGGACTATGGCTATATAAGAAATCCTAAATAGAATCGTGGTTATATCTAGCTTCGTTAGATTAGATCGATGTATGCTGCCGATGTTGCACTCAAGGCCACAACCCAAACCGAGGTGTGGCCACTTTAGCACCCTTCAGCTTGTTGCGATACAGCGGAGAGTATTTTGTGATTAACCAAAAAGCGTCGTAAAACAGTAAAAACACATCAGGCTAATAGTGTATAGTCAGTTCGAAAATAAAATTAATTACTACCGAGGTATGAATCTCAGAAAGCTTGAAGTAAAACAGTTCATACTAGCTGTAAAAACTGTCTATTTATGGAACCATTCTAGAGACCTGTTTTGGATAGAATCTAAATCCACACAAAATATATTCGTAGATTTCTTTAAGAAGTTGTAACAAATATTATTAGAATCAAAATTCTGATGTATGAATGAACTTTGAATTTCATGACGCACGGCTAAAGATAGCACATAATTATAGCTCTTTATCTAATACACCCTCATTATCGAACTTTAAATGATTAATGATTTATAAATTTTATGAGCAGTTGCAAAATATAATGCTAATTTATACGTGAGACCGATACGTGATGTTTATATATCATTTATTTACAATAGCAGAAATGACAATGAATTCACTTAGTATGGCTAAGTAACAGCCTGTTCGGTGTGAGATAATAAAGAAAAATTAGAGAATTAACCACAGCTTTTTAATAATAGGCCGAGATTTATAGTTGAGCAAATAAACTATGAACAATATTCTAATCTATCTTAATATATATATTTCTTGTGTGCGTGTGTATGTGACTGAACTCCTCCTAAACGACTGGACCGATTTTGATGAAATTTTTTGTGTGTGTTCGTGGAGATTCGAGAATGGTTTAGATTCACAATTGGACCCGGCAGGTGGCGCTGCGATCGACTTTTAGGATTTTTTTTGTTTTCAAGGCAGGACAACGTCCGCCCGGTCCGCTAGTCTTAATATATATATTTCTTGTGTGCGTGTGTATGTGACTGAACTCCTCCTAAACGACTGGACCGATTTTGATGAAATTTTTTGTGTGTGTTCGTGGAGATCCGAGAATGGTTTAGATTCACAATTGGACCCGGTAGGTGGCGCTGCAGCTGACTTTTAGGATTTTTTTTATTATCAAGGCAGGACAACGTCCGCCCGGTCCGCTAGTATATATATATGTTTTATGAGAACATAGTTCTTTCAGACTCAATCACGTTTACTAATACTAATATAGTAAATGTATCTGCATAGGACTATGAATATTCAACGCTGAATTCTTCACGGATGGTTTTAGGCTATTTATTTTTTGGGTTCGATTGACCCTTTGCCATTTTTTTATACCCAACGATGCGGGCAAGAATCATCTAGTTTGCTTATATACAAAATACTTATTAATATCTGACTGTTACTGATCTATGTATAAAACATTACAGATAGCATGAAACTTGGTGAATAAATTTATTTAGTAGTTCTTTATGATGCAAAATAAAATCCGATTTTTTTTCAGGATGCTGTTGCTGTTGTCGTCCCTGCCATGGAAATCTCTCAGTGGTCCCTTCACGAGCTGTCTGCAGCCCTCGAAAACCCCTCTACCAACCCAGCTCTGGTGCCTTATCTTGAGCACGCACTCAACGAAATGATGGATGCTCTCTTCGCCGGACAACAGATTGTAAGCATTTTATTTCTTATAAATGATGAACTACCTTTGTCTAAATACCGTTCAGTTGATTTAAAATACACATATATCTATGAGATGCGATTACAAAAGAATACTTGATATATATAGAGAAAACTAGCCTTTGTACGCAGCTTCGCTCAGGTTAATGTAACGTTATCCATATGGAACAGTTTTTTTTTGAGGATCGTATCTTATGTCCTTTTCTATATTCTCGATAACGCGTAATCAAAGTCTCATGATGATCCGTTAAGGCGTGAGAGCGTAACAAACAAACAAATTCACTTTCGCATTAATTTATAATTTTAGTTAGCAAGATGAATTTATTAAATACAAGCGTTGACATATAAAAACTCAATCAGATTAATATTGTTATGAGGAGAAAAAAAATACTTTTGTTATTTCTCAGATCAATATATACATATAAATGTTACAGGAATCCATCATCGTCGTCGCTCCCGCTGGTCTTCTGCCCGTTGAGAACCCCATCTCTCCCTTACCCGTCGATGTCGCCCCCGTTGAGGTCCCCGTTGTCCCCACCCCCGTGGAGACCCCTGTAGGAAGCCCTGTAGCTCCCTCCAGCCCTCTTGTCCAGATCATTATCAATGTCAACAAGGTTAGTATTTTATTATGCATATATATATATGCATATGCATACATAGTTATTAATTATGTAAATAACGCATGTTAACGTCCAAACAAATTTTATATTGCTGCTCATCCATGAAATTCAATAGTTCATGTTCGTAATTTGTATAGATTCATTGAATATGTATAAACAAAAAGAAGAGGTCACCCATTGTTTATGCATTACGGGAAAAACTACTGGATAAATTTCGATCAATTTTTTTAAGTTCCAATCTTTAGACATTTGGCTGTTACCTAAAAAGAAGTATCACGATATCTTTGTTTGATAAAAATTGATTAATATTTTAACAAATTACGATCTTTATAAATACTACGCGTTCAGCGATGTGTATGTTCTTGTTGTGGAGATGTGGACAATGCAGACGAACTCGTAGATATGAGCTAGTACGGAATAAACCTAATTAATTTAATAAATATAACTTATATATAACTCCTTCATAAGCCTTGTCTTGGACAGGTAATTACATCCTCATAACTGAAATAATATAAATAAAATCTATATTATATAAAGCCGTGGCTTTATTTAGTATACTTTTTAATTTATACTTATTAAAAATATAGTTGACTATTTGCGAGGCGATTTTGACCAGAATGGTATCAATATTGAATATGGACTAAAATTGACATATAATACTAAAGGATATTTTAAAAGGTATGACTGATTACGCGCAAAAACAATGTTTTTGTGACGACATTTAAGAAGTCTTTGGCTTTAATTAAATGATAATATCAAATCGCCAAAACTTAATTCGGATAGTACATCCTAGTACGTACATTGCACCTGTCCGAAGCCAGGTCAGGTCGCTAATAATAAATAATTTGTTTATACAAGAGAGATCGAAAATCTCATATTATTTTACTTCTTTATGACTAAGAGTGTTACAAATGTTCTAGAATATATTTATTTGTTTTTCATAAGTAACTGTGCTATATTCGTATTTATATATCTATAATTTATAAACGACTTTTGTTCCTTTTTAGGGCGCCGGTGTTGCTCCCACCCCCGTGATCACCCCTGAGCCCGTTGTCATCCCCGAACCCGTGATCGTTGTTGAGCAGCCTGCAGTTGTCCCCGAACCCGTGATCATCGTTGACCAGCCTGATGTTGCCCCCGCACCCGTCATTGTTGTTGAGCAGCCTGAAGTTGCCCCCGAACCCGTCATTGTTGTTGACCACCCCGTGGTTGTCCCCGAACCCGTGGTCATCGGTACCCCCCAGCTCCCCAACCCCGTGGATGCCATGCACCCCATCGTTGTTAACCCTGTCGGTGCCGGTGCCGCAGTTGTCGGACCCATGATATAAACACCTCGAATTGCAATAACAACGTTGACTTATATAGCATAATAAACAAAATGGAATTGCTGTAAAAGATCGTTTTATTTATTTTATGTTTTCTTTATTTAGCCATTCTTGTGGGAAACATAACAGACAACAATTAAAATGGATATTAATATCCAACAAGTGTAGATACGTCAACATGTATCGATAAAAAATGGACACTTTCTATATAATACAAATTGTTGAAACGTCGAAAAGATTTCGTTGTTGCCATTATTTGATTAAGTGTAATTTGAAAAATGAAGCTCGTGTGAACAAAAGAGACGCGTGGCCACTTCTTTGGAGGACAGTATAGTTCGCTATGGAACAAATAAAAAACAGTAGAAATTCAAAAGTAATAGGATTACAGATTAGAAACAGGACTTATAGCTGTATGATCGTCGACTGTTTTGATTCGATAAAGTTTTTATATGGTTAATTATAATAACCGTGACTCATATAGATCCATCACACATAGTATCAAAAATGCAGTCATCAGAAACTTTGATAAGGAAAGATAATCGTTACATTCTATATACACGGTGACTGTAAGTGTTTAGAATGGAATACTCCTACACGTAATTGACCGTTGCGCGTCTGTTTATTAACAAGAGATTTTCATTTGAATTAGCACAATTACTAAGTTAAATCCTTGATTCTTTTGACACTACATAGCTGTAAGATTGTGATGTTTAGTTTGCAAAACTCACCGCATGTGATAAAATAGATAAACGCTCTTACGTGGGAACGAACACCTACAGTCACACGGGGAAAAATTCTAGAGATAAACACATCATAGAGGATTTCTTATACGTCTCAGTACATCGATCATTCGCATGACACACCGTAATCTTATAAATTCAATGTCGACCTAAACGACCTTCGTTTATTAATAGAAGTCCAATAATCAATTCAAGGGAGAGTTTTAAATTCCGATGATCAATATTACATAACTCTAGCTAATTTCCACCTGCTGTGTTGGGCAATCGTTTACCGAAAATTGCAAATTGAGTGAGCATAATGCTATGCCGATAAGTTCAGTATTATTCATGTGGCAGAATCTCAAAAATTGATTAAAAATATTACGACAGTCATAAGGACTGTAGACAGAAGTGAAAATTCAAACAATGGAATGGCACTCCTAATAATAATTATATACTTTTTTATGCAGTTTATTACTTCTAATACACTTAAAAATAATTATATAAACAACGCACGAAGGTATATCTATGTACATATATACACAGTATACATATAGCTCATAGGAAGCGTGCGGTGACAATGACGCGCTTCACGCTTTTTGTTCACTTAAAATGTACACATATACACAGTATACATATAGCGCATGGAAAGCGTTCGGTGACGATGACGCGAGTTCCATGATTTTTGTTCACCCAACTAGGTGCTACTACAACAACTACTTAGGTGCTCAAAGCGCCTAAAGAAATTTTCACTTCAAAAATTTGATCAGTAGTTCCAGACATTATTTGCTACATACATATGCACAGGCTCTGTTTTTAATAATACTTTTTTTAAATAACTTAATAAATAATGAACGATTTTTTATCTTGATTCAAATTAAAATTTACATAACCTCTTGATTTTTTGCTGAGTAAGGACGTTTTATCTGTCACAAGTATAGTATTTATTAATAATTTAGTATTTAAAAATAATAATAATTCGGTCATGGCTTCAGTGGTTCGTGTTCGGACATCGCGTTGATCAAATTAGGTACAAATTCTCACGAAGGAACCGCTACTTTCGTTGAAGGAAAACGTTGTGATTAGCCCATAGGGTATTCTAAGCCCGGTTGGTTAGCTACGACCTTCAAATTTGAAATTTGTCGCTTAGCATCCATATGTGTCTTCCGGCAGTTGCACTTGAGAGTCAGTCCTTCTAGATCAGCTATACTCAACCCGCGGCCCGCCGGGTCTTTGTAGTTGGCCCACCCGCTTATACTTTATTTTCAATTATTTTTAATTTCATACCCATCAGGAAAACTATGAGCACGCTTAGTAAATCAAATAGATCTCAGATAACCCGACCGCAATGCGTTCCTTGTGATATAAGGGTTATACCGAGCTTGTTTTATTGTACAACCATTTTTCACTACATTAATTTGAAAGTGCGATTTTGTTATTTAATACCTAAATATTTGTAGTTAACGGCCCGCAACACCATGAGTGATACGTGTTTGTGGCCCGTTTAAAAAAAGGTTGAGTACCACTGTTCTATATACAGCGTGTTTAATATCAGGTGATATTGTGTTCAAAAGCTAAAACCTTTACAGTTAGATTAATAAATAGATTAATTCATATCTGCAATACCTCTGTAATAATTTTACATAAATGTTGTTTATCTTAAAGTCTTCGTTAATTTGTAGTTATAATCAGATTTGGTGGTAGCAGAGTTTAATATTTCTTAGAAGAAAAATGATTCAACCAATACCAACACGTATGACCAACGGGGATATATTTATTTGAAAGTATATTACTTTGATTCGAGTTTTTACGCACGGTTTTCCTTAATAATGTTCCAAGTACGAAATAGGTCACCGTTTATTGATAAAAATGCAAAAAAAAATTCTTCAAAATTATTGACACAGAAATTCGCATGATACTTGCGCGTGTAATATGTACTTTATCTTATCTCTATTCTACAAATACGATCGGTAACTAATATTAAAGTTAAATACATTTACGTGTTTTCACAAAAATAGGACATCATCGAGTGTGTTTCATATAAAAAAAACATGGAAGCGGTTTGAGTCATGTGAACAAATATCGACCGCAATGTAGGAAATATAGTTATTTTTTAACTGATAAAATTGTGGCGTTTTTTTGACAGACTGACACGCCGTGCCCACGGCATATCTCGACAAGTGTTGATAGTACGTGATTTATAAATTGGCTAGATAGCGAAGTTAGCCAGTCGACTACAACGGTTCAAGGAACGACCATTGCCCTTTGCTGATCTGTAAGTATTTTTTTCCATCACTTTTACAAAACGTGAGGAAGTTTTTCCTTCATAACAAATGAATAGTGATTTATGGATTTTATAGATATCTTATCGAGGTGGCGCTCAAATTAGATTTATAGGTGATATTACTACTTAACCGTTATATTGCAGGACTATAAAAATAATAGACTTTTATTGTCATGATTGTGAAGGTTATCACGTTGATAATATAGTCAAGGAATGCTACGATAGGAGAATATGTGGTCTAGACTTTTATAAAACATGTTTATTATTTATACGTATTTAATCCGGTAATAAATGTAATCTATTGGATTTGAAAAGCTTATGTTTTAAAGGTTAATAATACAAGTTAGTTTTAATTACGAATGTACTTAAATCGTCATTACAAAAGAGTTAAATACGTAGTGAATACTTGCTTTAAAAAGGTTTCGAAGGAAAATAGGAAAGGAAAATAGTATAAAATGTAAACACGCAACGCGCTCGCCCGAGGCAAATTCGCGTTATCCTTTTTCGTAAGTCTAACGTTGTTTTTCTCCTAATAAAACCTAGTAGTAACATCGGTGGATATTCTGTGAAGAAAATAGTCTTCTCCTTCTTACCCTTGTCCCACATAAGTAGGGTCGGTACAACATGTTTGTCATGTTGTGGTATATGATTTGGTTTAATTTTTACGATCGGCTGCCTGCCTGACATCAGCCCTCCTTGGGATTATTTTGTTATACCATTGTATTTATGGTTATTATTATATAGTTACGAAGTCTGATGGGATCTTTTAGCCTTACAATTTTTCTGTAGGTAGGTTAGCTTTGGTAGGCTATTTATATTTCTGTGAAGAAAATAGTGTGATGCAATAATGCCTAAATGGTTGAGTGATTTGACCGGTGGAATGTGAACCGATTAATTTTTAGGAAATCACGTAAATTTATTAATTTAAATTGGTAACGGCTTACATTGAATGAAAATATCTTGAGAAAACCTGAACCTTAGAAATGTTATGGTAGTATCACTATATGTGAGTAAAATATAGAACTGTGAATTTCTCGCAGCTTGAAATAACCAATACGTCATGGGCTGGCGTGGTGATCATACCCATATCTTCCTTGGGTCTTTTGTAGGCTGATGTGACATTCTTTAGTGGTATTGTGTTTAGAAACTGCATATGTCGACCTAAGTGCGAATTCCTACAATGAGTCTGAACTTTTTCGACGAAGAAAAACTGCGTGATGATATTGTAGTATGGTTGGAGAGGTGTTCCTAATAGCTCCCTGATAGCTACCATCTTCATGTTGAATGTCGGTCGCCGAGCATATGTAGATGTATTATGTATGGATGTAGCTGCGTTTGAAAGACAGTTTTGCCTAGGTACAGAGTATTACCACCTTTGGCTAGATATGACCACTTCACATCAGGTGAGCTTGTAGCTTGTTAAATGCTGAAACTTATGAACAGTAAAAAAAGATCTATCGTGTAAACTTTTTGATTATATAACATTTACTGCTTGTCTTAATTAAACCATATAAAAATTCTATTAACTAGTTAGTACTTACGGTTTTGTTCTGTTTTATCTGGACGAATAGCGGATTGTCTTGTATTGTGTAAATCCTAAATCATTTTATCGATATTAAGCTACTTATGTAAAAATGTCGTCATTTACTGCTCAACCCCTATGAAAGACCGATATATAATTAGGATAATTCTCAATTTTTTTAATTTCCAATAACATTCTCAACAAAATCGGTTGAGCCGTTTTGAAAGTTACTCGGGACAAAAAAACAAAAAACATTAATTTTATTTATTTGAACTTATGATTCTATAGATTACATTATCTTTGTTGCAGCGCTGAGAATTAATTAGTTAAAAATGGCAGTACCTACAGTCACTTTAAACGAGCTATCAGACGCTACTCAGGATAACACCATTAACGCAAGCCCGAAGAAGGTTCTAGAAGGAATTCTCAATGACTACATGGATCTCGTGTACGGTAAGGAAACCCCTTACACGACCGGGAAACAGGTCGTGCCCTCCGGTGCGACTATTGAGGACGTCGACGACTCGATTGATGATGAGACGGTGGAAAAGAAATTCCAGGATATCTTCGCCAAGATATCCGAGACGGAGAAGAGCGGAGACCTGACACCGCAGTCGAAAACCGACGGCTCTTGGGACCCCAAGTTCTCCCCGGTCTTAGTTGTAGTGAGACCTAACAAATAAATATAGTATTTTAACTCACGAATCTACATACGTTTATTAATTATTTTATGGATTATCTCTATTTATTTATAATTATGTTCTAAATAAAAATTGATTTATCAAAGTCTTTTCTTTATTTATTTTGAATTAGGTGTCCGCCCCGTTTTAGCGCGGGTGTAAGAATGAAACCAAATCTTTTGTTTACAGTACGACTATGGTATAAAATAAAATGGCAACAGAACATCTGAACGTCAATCTGTCAATTCTGTCAATATTTTTAAAGATCTCCCTACTGTCTTCTGTTTTACTTACTCACTTTTATATGGAGGTTTTTAACCTGAATTTTTCACTTTTCCGTACGATTTTCTTACATACAAATCTTGCCCTGTCATAATTATCAAGAGAGGACATAATTGTTGAGAGCGAGACCGGGTGGAACTCCGTGGCTTCCTGTTGCGAGGCAGTAATGCTTGCTAAGGAGGGGGTGGGGAAAGAGAGGGAACAGATCACTCGGCTCCCCTCCTGCGGTCGACGAACCACACGGTGGCGACGGGTTGGTGACGACCTGCGGGCAATAGACATCGTCATTTTCGTCACCCTGGCAACTCGTGGTTGTGGCATGGCAACATGTGGTTAAGGCGCTTAAGTGTTCATTGTGTCTCCAACCAGTTCATTAGGGAGGGCTGTCTTTCCTCCTAAGACCACAAGTTGGGGCCCTGTTAAGGGACCGACACTTGCTGGGTCGGGTAGATGTATTGCAGGGGTATTACCAACGCGGCTAAATGGTGCGAGAAGAACACCGAGGGTGTCGGTTCAGTACAAATCTGGCACTTTCCCCTATGCTGCCCGTCGAGTTGGGAATGCAAGATGATTCCGTGCGAGGAAAAAAAAAACAATTATACGAACATATTAAAGAAATGAAAACGTAGATGCAGCCGTTCAGAAGTGATGCATATACATACATTCGGCAGTTGATTTTTATTTACATAACTAGCTGTGCCCGCGACTGCGTCCGCGTTGAACCTTATGTAAAAAACAGTAATTAATAAAATCATATGAATGTATTAAGTCCATTTACTTATGGATTTTCCTCTCACACTTACGCCGCATCGTAATTATATTACAACTAGCGGGCCCGGCAGACGTTGTCGCGCCCTGATTATAAAAAGATCCTTGCCAAATTATATACCAAAACCTTCCTCATGAATTACGTTATCTACTGGTATAGACCGCGAGAAAATCCGTTCAGTAGTTTTTGAGTTTATTGCGAACAGACAGACAGACGCGGTAGGGGACTTTGTTTTATACTATGTAATGATAACTTTTGATAGAGTGAACCGATTTTAATGAAATAAAGACTAAGTTATTCTCGAATATATGCCTTATGATATTTTTGGTATGGCTGTATTATGAACCCAGTACTTTAGCAGTGATGCGTGTTCATACAAACAGACAGATAGACAGTCAAATATTTCAAAAAATGATTGAAATGTATTTTATTGCTTATTCTTAGACATCTGCAACAATTTTTTTCACCAAAATCAATAAAGTACAGACACGTTACATTTACATTATTCTTATATGTATAGATTGATGTAATGGTATTACTATTTTATCTGGAATATTAGATGGTCTGATAATTAGATGGTTTGATAAGAATTTTAATTTGTGAGGGATTTTATTATGGGACCACCACCGTAACCCGTATTTCCGATATAAAGCAAAAGTGCTCATACTGTTGAGTTCCTATTTGAAAGATGATGTGATAAAACGCATCATTTCAACTTAGTTCACTTAACATCAGGTGACCCACCTGTTCGTTTGCCTGTTATGATATAAAAAGAAATAAAAAATAATAAGGTATAGATATAATAAACTAGCTGACCCGGCCACGCGTTGCTGTGGCTCAGTTATTATATATATCATTACATATTGATAAGAATTCATAATTGTTGATAATATAACCAATAAACATCGCTTAACGATTTAAATTATTTTTTTGATATAAAAAACTACTTTCTGTGTCTTAAATATAAAAGTTAGTCATATGCTGTCGGAGACTTTTTTGTAGGCATTATCAAGCTCTACAACTGTTTTCCAGAACTCATTCATACATCTCTCATCGTTAAGGCGGCGTTCGTAAGAAACGTTTTCGTTCCACCGTTTCTTCTCCGACTTACTTTGCAAATCCGACTACCACAAAAAAGTCTTTTAATTTTTCGGGTTAATGTATAGCCTATGACACTCACAAATAACGTGGCTTTCTATTGGTAAAAAAAAATTCAATATCGGTTCAGAAATTCCTAAGATTACCCCCTACAACCTCAGAAACTCATAAACTTTACCTCTTTATAATATTTGTATAGTAGTATAGAAAAATCAAATGTATGTTTTTGTTGTTTATTCAAGCCAATCGCCGAAATATTGGAATAGATACTGATGTAAGTTTTACAAGAAAATATAGGATATTTCAAAAATATTACATAAGCTATATTGCAATGTTGTTCCATATGGGCTAAGAAGTATTCAGGCAGCGATTATATAATTCTACATGTTTCACACATTCAAAGACTTATAAAAAATAACTATTTCTATTTTTTTATTGTTAACACTAAAGCTCGTAAATAGCTACTAAACAAAAAAAGTATAAAGAAATTCGATTGAGAAATAGAGGAGATAAATGTACTGAACTGATTAACTTATTTCATATTTATATATGGACAATGTTTATTAAACAAATTACAAGTTAAGTTACTAGGCTTCGTTGCATACAAAAAAAAAACACATATGAATATATATTATATATATATATATCTCAGTTCCCGTCAATCTTTTTGGTCGTTCTGAATACAGCCGTAAGTCCCGGCTTGTATGCAATATAGTCAAGAATCTTAATACAAAACAAAGTTAAAATATTATTATAGAAGTATAGAAGAAGTAGAGACGAAGTGGGTGAAAATCAAATAAACGATTTTTCATTTCTTAGGGGTTGAATATTTTCTTCAAATTTATATGGGACCACCTCTGAATATAACCAATGCAAATAAAAAAAGAATCATTAAAATCGGTTCATAATTGACGGAGATATCGCTTAACATACATAAAAAAAAAATACATACAACCGAACGTAGTACCCTCCTCTTTTTTCGAAGTCGGTTAAATCAAGAGGTAAAGTTTGTGAGTTTGTGACGTTGTAAGGGGAAATCTCAGGATCTACTGATCCGATTTGAAAAATTCTTTCAGTGTTATATAGCTCAATCCTCGAGGAAGGTTACAAGTTATATATCATCACGTTAAGACCAATAGTAGCGGAACACTAATGAAGAATGTTTCAAAGTCGGGGTTTTTTTCCTCAAGAGAGCTTCCGCTGCGTGTTATCGTTAGCCCAAAGTAACTATTCTACGCGAACGGAGTCGCGGGCAGAGGCTAATCTAATATAATACGCATTTATATATAAATTTTTGTTTTGCGCATCTATATTCGGAGCGGGTGAAAATTTTGTCGAGGACTGTACATATGTACAAATTGTACATACACCGAGGTGATATTACTTCCAAAACAATTAGTCACCGTTAATCATCATAACATTGTTATCAAAACTGCGTGTTCATCTTATAATTTCGGATTAGGTGAATTTACTCTTTTTCCTGATAGATAAAGCTGATACAATTGGGAGGTTTTATAACCTTTTATCGTTATTAGCCAATAGACTTCTGGGAATTTCTTTTATATCGCACGTGAACTAAACGCGGTAGCTTTGGTCTTTATCTTTGTAATTTTATAAATTAACAGCTACGAGTAACGGTACTGTAATATACTGCGATACATCGTCGTTTCACTAGCAGGTATGTGGTATTAACAATTACAATTAGTAATTAATTATTTATTATTAAAAATAGTGTGTACGTTACTGCCACTGTTGAATAAGGGATAAGAAGACGGTGGCCTCCTTGTTATAACTTTCCGTGGAGTTTTTGTGGCATCTCAGAATTAATGCTACGTGCTATTATTTCCCACACACTTCACTTCTGCAAAATAACCGAAGTATATTGCGTAAAATACCACCAATATTACAAAATATAGAATCAAATAACACAGGATTATGTTAAGATGTAACGACAGACTAAGATTCGGCAAAAATATCACGTAAATACTTATATCTACTTCTTAGATGTTAATATAGAAATGAATCATTTTTGCGAATTTTAACTGTTTTGCAGAGTCAAAAGTTTGATGTAATTAGATATAATAAATAGAAGTTTGAAAACATAACGCATACAAATTACATAAAATCTTTATATAGGTAATGTAAATACGGTTACATCGAGGTTCAAACACTTCAAAACTATTAAACGTATTGGCATAGAATTATGACCATACGATACGGAGTTATTCGTAGATGTTTCTTATTTTTTGGATTCTATTAACTTTCGCCATTTTTTTAATCTACAACGAAGCAGGCGGGAATTTGTTAGTAATATTTATATTTAAAATAAATTGTTTATACAATATTTAAAAATAAACAATTTATCAACTAACTTCGCAATGGTTACATCGGCGCGCATAATTTCTGTTTCAAGGTACCTAAATAGTCTCAACTATTTCTTATAACGCATCAAAAGAAGAGATCTTTCGACGGTCACCGTTATTTTGGGATTGCAATGTATTTGCCATTAGATACAATGCAGTTAATTGTTCGTGCTTTGATTAAAAATATCTGCAGTTTATTAAACATTTCGACGGACGTAACTATAATTATACGATATATATCTGATTTATTAAGCACTAACTTCTGCCCGCGACTTCGTCCGCGTGGAATAGTCACTTTGCGCTAACTAACACGCGGCGGAAACTCTTAAAGGAAAAGAACCCGATTTTGAAACATTCTTCATTGATGCTCCACTCCTATTGGTCCCAGCGTGATGATATATTATAACCTATAGCCTTTCTCAATAAATAAGCTATCTAACATTGAAAGAATTTTTCAAATCGGACCCGTAGTTCTTGAGATTAGCGCTTTCAACCAAACAAATAAGCTTTATAAAATATTAATATACTCGTAGATTACTACTTTTCTCTCGCACTTACCTCGAGTCGTCATTCAAATTACAATAACTTTTGATAGAATGAACCGATTTTAATAAAGCAAAGACTATGTTATTCCCGAAGATACGCTTTATGATTTGTGAACCCTGTACTTTAGCAGTCATTCGTGTTCATATTAACAGACAGACAGACAGAAATTTTCAAAAATGATTGAAATGTATTCTATCACTTATTCCTAGACACCTGAATATTTTCACGAAAATCAAAAAGTACAGACACGTTAGATTTACATTTTCATTATATGTATGGATATTTAAATCGAATATATGGCAAAAAATGTATCTTTCCGTCAAATAGATTTTAGAATTTGACCATAATCTCACCTAATGAATGAACGATGATGAATGAATGAGTATGAAGTGGAACTAGCTTTCAAGTGCAACTGTTGGAAGACAGCTATAAGTGTTTCGCAACAGGTCTTCAGTCGGAGAGACGCTAGCCAGGAGGGCTTAAAGAAAGCAGTATGGGTATGCTAATTGCTATGGTTTCATCAGCATGTGTTCTTTCACCCAAACCTCCCGGCTCATTCGTAAGGATTCGAACATACGTCGGTAGATGCGGTGTCCGTACACACTACTGAACCATCATCAATCGCATAAAACTAGTCTAGTCACCAAAAACAATTTACCAATCATTCCCCATTATCACTGGTGTTAGTCAACCTCTAAAAATTGATTTTACCTTATTCTTTATAGGTAAAAAATGAAATTCTTCCTATTGGCTCTATTCCTTGCCGTGGCAACAGCTGCCCCAACTCCTCTAGAAGACGACGGTGGACCAGTTGAGGTGATCGTCAACGGTGTTCCTGAAGGTGAACCCCTTGAAATAGGAAACCTCCTCGACATTAAAGTTAAAGAACATAACAATGGACAGCTGGTTTCGGCGACTAACGTTCTACACCCTTTTACCGCTGTGGGTATAGCTGAAGCCGCGGCCGCTGCTGCTGCAGAAAATGAAGTGGAATCAGTCTCTGTTCCTGAAGCTGTTATCTTACCTATGCCCGTAGTACCTGAAGTTGTTATCCCCGAGCCCATAATTCTCCCTCAACCAGTTGTCCCTGAAGTAGTTATCCCCCAGCCTATCATTCTTCCTCAACCTGTTGCCCCTGAAGTAGTTATCCCTGAACCTATTGTTCTTCCTCAACCAGTTGTCCCTGAAGTAGTTATCCCCGAGCCTATTGTTCTCCCCCAACCCGTTGTCCCTGAAGTAGTTATCCCCGAGCCTATTATTCTTCCTCAACCCGTTGTCCCTGAAGTAGTTATCCCCGAGCCAGTAGTTCTCCCTGAACCAGTAGTTCCAGAAGCTGTTTCTAATGGCGAAATTTTCAATGATGGAGTTGTGCAGGTGACATTAAACACACCCCAGGACGTTACCGTTTTGTCCACTCTCTCTTCTTGGTTCAACATGGTTCTGAATTACTTCAGTGACGGTGCCCAAACCAGCCATCAGATAGTATAAATTATGAAAACGGACTTGACAAACATACTCCATGTAAATAAAAGACTTTTTCCATTTATATTGGTATTTTATTTTACGTATATTTCCTAATCGTATAGGAATAATGACAAAAATATATTATTTATTTCAGTGGTTGAAATTGGACGGTATTTTTTTTTAAGTTTGAATGTTGCAAAGATGAGAGATACTTTTGCCAAAGAGTATAAATGATTACAATCACTGTAAAGACGTTTTCAAAAATTTGTGCCATTTTGTCAGCTGTGATCTGTACAAATACGGCATTATACATTTTAATTTTAGATATATTATAACGATAAGTAAATTTTAAAAACAGGAATATGAATAGTAATACAATAGAATTGAATGGGTATATATTACATGCAATAACATTATACAACATATTATGAGATAATTTCTACTCAATCCGACTGTTTAACCACACATTTGTATTGAACGTAGTAGGAACATACATGCAAAACATACTATGCACATCTTTTCTTCCTGTACTTCCTGTCCTGTTTCTTCATGAATTGTAAGTATCCTTAAGTATCCTATACTCCAATGTGTTTAACAAGGGTCACAGTTCTTTTTCTTGACGGATTAATAAATACAGGAGATGAAATTTAAGTTATTTCATTTGTTAAGGCATTACCAGACGGCTAAAACCTATATTTATGAGACTTTTATTGGCAGATAAAGGACGCAAGGACACTACATACCATACCGTTCTCCATAAATGCTGAGCATTAATGAATAACGTTTAAGAAGTAGCTCAAAATCGATAAACGAAAAAAATTATAGTAGTTAAGTGAAGATTATAAAGTTACAATTATAAACAACTAGCGGGCCCGGCAGACGCTGTCCCGCCTTGACTATAAATAAAATCTTGACAAATTATATACTAAAACCTTCCCCATGAATCACTGTATCCACTGGTGAAAACCGCATGAAAATCCGTTCATTAGTTTTTGAGTTTATCGCGAACAGACAGACAGACAGACGCGGTGGGGGACTTTGTTTTATACTATGTAATGAAGTGGGACTGTTCTTATGAACGCACACTCGAAATCGACGATTTAATTGGCCTCACCCTTTGTGCACGGTTTTGTTCTCTGAGACGCAGCATGGCACTACAGCCTCTAGTTGTATATCGTATACTTATTTGAAAAACATTATAGCTACATTCATTTCTGAGGGATGCACAATGAGAGGTGTTATTTCCAGACAACAAAATTGTTCACATATTGAACCACCCTATAATAAGCCTTCTCTTTTGTGTTTTCTTATAAGCAAGATATACATATATACGAATTTGTTATATAAGTAAAACATGTCCTAAATATTATACCGGTGTATATACTGTTACCAAATATCGTCTAAATCCGTGCCGTAGTTTTTGCGTGAATCCTGTACAAACGACAGACAGACAGACAAAAATTTTAAAAACTATGGAAATGAGTTCTGTCATTGATTCTAAGCCCCCAGTATTTTTTCTTTAAAATATTTAATGTACAGATATTCGTCCCGTTAGCCTTTTAGATAGATTTTTTTAATACTGCTTAGCCACCACCTTCGGCTTGAAAATCTATCCCCAAGCCTCTAGGACTCTCTCCGTGTTATTACAAAAAAGTTAAATACGTATTAAACTCTTGCTTTAAAAAGGTTTCGTAATAAATGCACCGCGCTCGCCCGAGGCAAGTTCGCGATATCCTTTAATTGCAAGTCTAATCTAACCTAACCAAAGCGAGACAAAAGAGCAAGATGACGAACAAGCAGCGATCGCGGTGCATTTAAAACGTAACTTTTTTAAAGCAAGTATTTAATACGTATTTAACTTTTTTGTAATAACACCGTCTAGGTTTAAATTGTTTAAGAAGACCACGTCGTTATTTTAAACTGAACTGAGCACAGTTTCTGTCACTCGTTGGAATATTTTCGTATTATAATGTGTGTAGCTACCGAGTATGTCATCCTCTTTGGCACATAACTTTTGTATATATTGTAAATAGAACGTCGTTCAAACAAATGAACGATCGCGTCTCTATAAATACCTTATATGGTCATATAAATAAACAGTCTATTTCACGCACTCCGAGTATTATTATTACGCTGTCCGTGACAGTCTAGAATATTATAGTAGTGAGCCCGAAGCCCCTACATGCGTAAATCTATTGCGATATTACAAACTCTACATATTGTTTCATTTTCCAATAAATTCAGGAATATGTTGTTCTTTTGACATACATTTTTGGGTAATAATCTCATATATCAACTAAATAGCAGCGTTTATAGTGTTAAGTGAATATATAATACACCAGTAAAAAAATGTTTACTACGTTAAAGTGTATAAGGCTTTTTGGGACATAAAAAGCAGGAAAATTGACTCTATTTTCTTCTTTACACAGACGTGTCACCAATAACCGCTGTCGAGCTGTAATGTCATCCATATTAACTTACAGCTGAAAACCTAACAACAATAAAATACAGCACAGCGACACCTAGTGACAAGTTCGATATATGTTAGAACTTGTCATTCCCAGGTGTACCAACATAATTTTGTAATATCTTTTCACGATTACTGACTATTAGACGACGCTAGGTTATATTTTATTACTTTTTCAATTGTAATTTAACAAGGACAAAGCCGAAAGTGGTTGTAATATTATGAATATTAGTTGTTTTATAAATCGCTAATCTAATCATATATATCATAGAGAAATCACGGTTGTTTTCAGATGAGGAACCAACTCGTTAAAACATTATGAAAAAACTATAAATCAAGCATTTTTTCTCAAAGGTAATGGGGATGGAAATCGACCTCTTACAAATCTTTGCCACTTCAATTTTTTTTTCTATTTAGGTTGATTAAAGATTTGTCGAACGAACGTTTGCGTGTAACTTAGTCTTATATATAAACTAGCGGGCCCGGCAGACGTTGTCCCGTCCTGATTATAAAAAAAAATTGACAAATTATATACTAAAACGTTCCTCATTAATCACTTTATCCACTCGTGAAAACCGCATGAAAATCCGTTCAATAGTTTTTGAGTTTATCGCGAACAGACAGACAGACAGACGCGGTTAGGGACTTTGTTTTTATACTATGTAATGATAATTTAAATTCGATACTGAAATAAATGTTGTGAAGTAAGTACAAAAATATCTCAAGAAAATTGTATTTATATAAGGGATATATTTTTGCCGTTTCAAATCGCCAATTCTAGCTAATATTATAAATGCAAATGTGAGTTTGTTCGTTATCATTTCATACCATAACTACTCGACCGATCAAGAATTTTTGCATAGACGTTGTTAGAGTTACAAAAAACGATATAGGATACTTTTCATACAGAACAAAAACAGTACTATTCGCGAGGGATACCGTAAGTTTTAAATTAATGCCAGAGAAGTTTTTAGTAGGCGGTAGAGCCACGCTGAAGCTATTACTGGTTTCAGCATGAATGGGTCGGCTCGCCTGGGGTAGTACCACCCTCTCACGGAAAACCGACGTGAAGTAACAGTGCTTGCATTGTTACGTTTCGTTCGGTCAGTGAGAGCGCTGGAGACCCACCTCCCCTCCCTTTCCACTTTCCCCTTCCCGTTCCCTTCCTCCCTTCCCCACACAGGCTGGCAACGCAATTGCGACTCCCCTGGTGTTGCATGGACGGTGGTGATCACTTACATCATGTGACCCACCTGTTCGCTTGCGTCCTATGATATAAAAAAAAGCAAAACCTAGTAAATTATGATTTGGTCCTCTAATTAAACACCATGTGCTTTCTTCGGAAAACGGGCTTCCGTAATAAGGACTTCTGTAGGCTACTATTATCTTATATAATACTAGCTGTCCCCCGCGTCTCCGCACGCGTTTTTTTAAATGTATTAAATAACTATGGTGTCATAGTTATTTTTCAAATGTTTTTGAAAATGCATTTCTGTAATGTACACACCTACTTACAATCTTACATTACGCCATTTATTGTAACATGTAACGTGTATATTACATATGTGAATACGAATAGTATATCGAATGGGATGGGATTTATCATCAGCAACATAACTGGAACTTTAACCTACTATGTACGGGTGGTATATGATATATAGCCTATGATGATATATAGCCTAAAGCCTTCCTCGTAAATGAGCTATCTAAAACCGAAGGGTTTTCTCAAATCGGACTGGTAGTTCCCGAGATCATAGCGTTCAACCAAACAAACAAACAAACAAACTCTTCAGCTTTATATATTAGTATAGATAACATATTTCTTAACAGTGTTGACATATTTCCTAATAATTCCTTATCTTATAAAAAGAAAGTGGCTGATATGCTGTATAAGGCTGGTATGCAAATTATACTACTACATTACTTGCAGTGAGACTTAGTAGTGGTCAATCAATTCCAGGCGGAAGTGTAAAGTAGCATCCACTATAATATTAATTGATGGATGTCCGTAAATTAACGCCTTCTGCAATCAAGTAAATACTTGGGAAATTAATGCTACGATTTCTTAAAAATAGATAAAAAATATTTTGCTTATAAATAACGGTATATTAGGCCTTTCAGTTTATATTGAAATTATAACACGTTTATGTGTAGCTTTTCGTTGCTTAAATAAATATATAAATCTTAACCACTCTAGTTTTGTAAAACCATAAGGGTTTAAGCTCCATACAAACGAAAGTAGACCTTATGTAGCACAGGTCAACAAACATTTTGGCAGCATAAGTTTAAAAAAAATACTGGATTTATTACAAAATTTGAATAATAACAAATTATGTAATGTAAAATTACAATTTTTATATAAAATGTATTACTAAATTATTCTTTCATTCCTAAGAACTTTTTTTTACTTAACCATGAAGTTTACAATTTATTTATTGTATTTATACTTTTAGGTTAGAAAAAATATTATACATTAAATATTTAATTAAATAAATATTAAATTATTATTGTATAAATATTTAAAATTAATTATTTAATCATTTAGACATATGAATAGGATAACTTTACTATTAGTATACTTTATTATTATAGTTAACTTTACTATTTTTCCTCCCTATTTATTTCATATAAAACTTATTGTAAGAAAATATACTAAGACCTAGCTAGCTAAAGAAAGAAAAACTTAAGATTAAAATAAAATCTATACCTATCAATTCAGTGGTCCTAATACCAAAACAAAAGCATTTGTTTTTCTAATATGCAAGGATAGTAGTTTTTTATGAAATACATAGCAACCTTCTTAGTCATGTTACATTGTAAAAATAATTTGATATTCATGTGAAAAAATGCATAAATATCATGTGTTGAGAGTCTTTCTCTCCTATAGTGGCCCTTTGTATACTAATCAGCTATACAATAAGATTCTTACAGTATATGCAGAAACCAATGAAATTCAAAAACTATCATTATACTTTTGAAATAAAGATAAATTTCAATAATTTATACTTATTACTTTATAAAATAATTTTCAAAACTGATTTAGAAATAAAACAATTACATACAATTATATTTTAATTTCAAGGTATCATAAAAGTATGAACACAAAATGAAGACTTATAATAACTAAAGATTATAATGATATTTGATGACCACTGCTCTGCATATACAGAGCACCTAAAACATTACAGAATTATGGTTTTGTTTTATAAAATAGAATATGAAAGTAGTAAATAAAATACACAAAACTATGTGTCGCAATACTCTGTACAACATATAAATAGGGACATCTTTCTAATTATCTACTGGAAACGACGTTCGAGTTTGTGAACATAGTGAACTGTATTAAACCTAGATAAAACCAATTTCAATTGTGTTAGTGTTACAATTATTGATACAACTGAAAAATATTTTTTATAACATAAAGTATCTCAAAAATGCAGAACAATTACTCCCTAGCACGCTTAAATAACTCAACATTCTCGCAGACTGTCAATGCGTCACGTGATGTTGCTACAAAGAATTATTAGCTATACAAAATTAGCTAATAGATCATAAGAAAAAACGAAATATATTTTAAATTAGCTATAATTATTTATGAAACAAGGTTAACAATTTCAAATATATGATAATATAAAAACTATATATAATTTTCATATAATTAAATATATTATTGTGAGAATAGATAATTATGTTCTATAAGACTCATAGGCATATATAGGGTACACATACTAAATGTCTTTGCCGATGGCGGGAAATTTAAAAATTTTTAAAAAAGCGCGCGCGGCCGATCTGCCGGTCCGAGAGCTAACGGATTAAGTTATTATTATATTCTGACGTTTTTCACGTAGTTTGCTAACTTATTGAATCAAAGAAACCCTTATTATATCACCAGTTATCGAATACCGCTGCCATACAGTTCAATATAGTTTGAACTCGCTACAAATGTTATAAGCGAACGGAAATTATGTTCGTAGTTTAAAGTGGATAGCCTGTGTTATAAACTATTCAACTGCTCGCGAGTTTAGGCGTGTTATGGTGATACCAACCTAGCAAACTTACGCGAAATTATTAATAGCCCCGTTTCACTTTTTTATTGACTATCTGATACTGGCAACTTAGTCTACGTTGATTAGAATCCTATAAATATATCTTATGTACCGAGGAAATACATTACAAAATTATTTTATAAACATTTTTATCCGTTTACATTGCTTCTCACGCGCATGCTCGCGTCATCATTAAATTTGCAATAACTTTTCATCGAATCAACCGATTTTAATGAAACAAAGGCTTAAATGTTATTCGAGGATAGGCTTTACGATTCTCTTGGTAAGGTTTTATCGTGAACTGAGTACTTAAGCAATGATGCGTGTTCATACAAACAGACAGACAGACTGACATTTCTAAAATTGATTGACATGTATTTTATTACTTATTTCTAGACACCTGCTAAATTTTTTTACAAAAATCTAAAAAGTACAGAGAAGTTAGATTTACCTTATTATTATATGTATATAGAAGATGAAGGTATCGTGATATTTTTTAAGATAAGAACCATGTGTCTAAAATGAAACTAAAAAATGTGATCGGTATCTATATAGTAGCTTTTGCTAGAGTTTACTTACATACTTTTGTATCGTACTTGCTTGCGCTTGGCTATAATCTCACTTGATCGTAAGCGACGATGAAGCCGACGATGGATCGTGCTTACCTGCTAGATGCCTATTCACTCTACTCTTGAACACTCCCAAGTTATATGATGACGGGAAGACAGACGCCGGGAGTCAATTTCACGACTCAGCCGTACGTATAATAAATGTGGAAGTAAATCGCTTCGTACGAATCTTGGTAATATCAACCACATAAGGGTGGAAACCCTCACGGTGTCAAGTCGTCCTCTGATGGAATGGGAACGGTGGAATTATATCATGTAATTCCTGTGCACACTCTCCAAAGTGTCTCCTATAAAACACTGAGGGGCAAGCCACTTGCCGTTTTTTTTTTTTACGTGGGGAAATCCCTTATGGATACGCCACCCTCCCGGGGGAGAGGGTGGGTTATGTCCGACTCGCACGGACTAAAACCCTACGGTGTACCAACCGATCGTATTGTTGAGGCGGCAAGGGATCGATCTATGCTTCTCCCCTTGGGGAGCCGCCCCAACGATCCGCCCGGCGGAAGGTGACCGCCGGGCTCCTGCCTATAGTGAGGCAACCGGGTGCACACCGCTTCATCACCTGAACTCGAACGAGATTATCATGTTCTATCAACCAGCGATTCGGAAAGTATTTTACGGGTCTCTTATGCTACTCCCATATCTGCGAAACAAAGCTTCGACTACTTGTCGCGCTAAAACTAACGTCGAAAATCATCCCGATAAAGACCCAGATTATACGTTGCCATACTTGTGCCTTTCTAATGACTCGACATTAGCGTCCGCTAATATCTTTTGATGTGTGTAAAAACCGTCAGCCCAGTTATAGTGCTCCTTCTATTGTCACGCAGCTCGATAGTTCGTAACGCGTAACGATCATTGATATTACAAGTAAAAAGGTATAGATACGTTACCTATATGGTATTTTGACAAAACAAATGGCACGATAACACACACATACGTAAAGTAATATAGTAACATTGTCCTAGATGAAATGTGGAAGTAAGCATATTCTCAATATCGGTGGTGGAAAAGAAATAGGTATATGTTGCTTAGATACGGGCGGATTGTCGAGGCATCCGTCAAAAATAAGCTAGTTAGCCAAGTTTTAATAAGGCGCTGTCGAAGCGCTTATGACGTATCTACAGCTTTTTAGTTATAATATCATTGATAACGATAATATCTTCTCATCTGCACTTAGTGTGATCATAGAAAAACCTTCGTGGCGATACACGCAGGTATGGGAGTAAGCGTTAGTGTGTGTCGTCAAATTTACTTGTCACTCCAATACTTTAACATGCAGCCTCGCATTGTAAGGAAATATTTGCGTTTCGTAATCAAATTACAATCGTGTATGTGTCAAATCAATCATCATTGTGATAAGATGGTTTTTGTTTATCTATATATATATCCTAAATAATATTATAAATGCGAATGTGTGTTTGTCTGTTACGCTTTCACTTCTTAACTACTCAATCGATCGTCAAGTAATATTGCATACATGTTGTCAGTCACAGGTATAAAAAGGGACATTGGGTAATTTCCATATAGAAAAACCTTAATGTTTCTAATGAGTTAAATCTACAATAACACGAGTGAAGCCGCGGTCAAGGTTATATTATATATTGTTAGAAATAGAAACAATTACTAATTATTAAAAAAGAGAACTGGCCAATGTAGATATAAACTGTTAAGAATAAATTCTAACAATTAATCAATCTTTTAATATCCAACACGAGTTCGGACAGAGCTACCGCACGGTACGACGACCGCCGAAAGAGTGAGTCAACTCTCTCTGGGTTTCGTCTCGCGCGCCCCGAAGGGGTGCCCGGGGAATCCGCATCAGGGATGCCCCTCTGGCGGTAGCATCACTCTCCCCCCGGTCTAGCCGGGGGTGTCTAATTTTTCTGGAAGTCGCGCCCGTGGGCGCTAACTCCGGTGTGTCTCGGCTCTATAGTAGTGCGTGCGGTGTGGTGTGTGGTAATTTGCTTGGATCTCTCGGCGAAGTCTCGTTGTACGGCCCTCGCGCGATCCCTGAATTCCGCCTTGATACGCTCGGCTTCTTCCGGGGAGGCTGTCTTGATTTTTTGCTCGCGATCTCTTAGGAGGGCGGCCAATCTGTCTTCCAGCTCAGTGAGCAGGGAGTCGGCGGCAGCTGCCCTCGCCTTTACTTGGGCTTTCCTGCTTCTTCGGCTGCTCTTGGGTCCCGTAGGGGGGAGGGGAGGGTTGGCGGGGGCCATAAGGCTCGCCGCCGCCGTCTCCTCGACCATCTGTAGGGCCTGTCTAGCTTCTCTTCGACGCTCTGGGCCGGTCCGGGCTACGGTGCCGGCCCGGCGATTCCTCAGCTCCCTTTTAAAAACAGGGCAGCGGGCCTTGTTGTTTGCAGAGTGAGCGCCCCCGCAGTTGGCGCAGGTCGCCGGCTCGTCTCTCGGGCGGTCGCATTGGCGGGCGGGGTGTGGCCCCCCGCATTGCACACAGGCTACTTCACGGTGACATTGAAGTGAGGAATGCCGAAACTGTTGACAGCGGAAGCACTGCGCGAGCCGGCGCTCCCCCCTCCAGGCTTCGATTTGTATTGGCAGGCTTGAAATTTTCGTAACGTCGTATATTGCGGGCGTCATATATTGCGCTTTAGGACGACGAAGAAGACGCACCCGGGTCTGCCTCGACGTCCGTTTATCTCACGGGCGTATTCCGGGGTGAATCCCTTTTCACTGAGGGCCTCCAGGATAACAGCGGGATCTATCTTGCGTGGTAGGCCGCGAACCGCGACCTTAAGGCATTGTTGGGAGGGGGGGGTGTACGTAAACCATCTCGCCCCCTCCTGCTTCTCTAGGAAGTCCATAGTGACACGATATTTCTCGGCGTCTTCAGGGATGAAACGTAGTCCTCCCCCGTAACTACGAACATTGGGTCCGCGTCCCAACTTTTTCTCCAACCGTGGGAGTAACGCTGCCCAGTTGGGGAGGCACTCGACCACTATCGGGGGAAAACGCGGGCCCCTCGCGTCGGGTGAGGCGGGCGTTTCCGATTGGCCAATCACGTGGCTCGGCGTCGGATTAGGGTTCCGCGGGCGCGTTACCGGCTTCGGTTGCGGATCGCGCGCAAGTGGCGCTGCGATCGACGCATACGAGGGCTGCTCGCGGGCAGCCCTTCGCGACGGAGACCGAGCAGGCGCGGGGGTAGGTGCGACCTCCCGCGCCGCTGTAGTTGCGATGGTTGCTCGCGGCGGCGGCGATGGCTGCTGCAAGGGCTTCGTGGTGCATAGCTTCTTTTTCTGCGGCTAGGCGTCGGGTGAAGATGTTGGCTGCTTCTCGCGATTCGCGTCGGGCCCTGCATCGGGATCGCTGCGCTTGCGGCGCAGCGCTCGACCGAGCGGGCTATCCGCGGCGTCGGATATCGCGGGTAGCGCGAGTGCTCCGCGGGCGGCGCGTTCGAGCGCCGCCGCGTCGATCGCGGATGGCATATGGCCCTCTTTCGCGGCCTCTAGGATGCGCAGATACAGTGCCATCCAGCAGCACATCCCCTCCGACAGAGTCCCAGCTGTGATTAGCTGGGCGAGAGTGAGTATATCACTCTCGTACGCTTCTGTCAGAGTGGACGGTCCGCCGGGCGGCTTCTGTCGCGCATCCGAGGACGACGGGCGGGGAGCAGGCACGGAGGTGCGGAGTCCGGTAGGCGTTGCGTGGGTCTTCTTGTTTCGAGAGGCGGCAGGATCAGTAGGCGTAGCTAAGGTCGTGGATTGGCAATCTGTTTGGCCCTGAAAAGGGCCTTTGTTTGCGCGTCGACTCGACGACGAGGCCGGGGTCGGCAGGGAGGCGCGGGAGGAACGCATCGTCGCGTAGGTCGGAGCGCGCGAAGCTCTCGGACGACCTCGAACGCGTGTGACGACGGAGGCGTCGTGAGTCAACTCGGCGAGCGCCGCTCCTTAAATATGCCGTCACAGTATAACTACCCGACATTTCATTTATTTCCAATAATATATATACATTATGCTTTGCAGCTGCTGGAACACACCAACAGGTGCTTGGCGATATATTTTCAACTTGAGGGTGGTAGCTAGTCAGTCGGGCTTAGAAAATCCCTACCGCTATGCTAAGCCACGTCGTTTTCCTTCACCGGAAGCTCCGATTAACTTGCTAGGATTCGCACCTACTTCCATCGACGCGGCCTCCGAACATGCTATCAACAAATTCATTATCGCTTGATAAGCCGTCATCATCCATATATAAATGAATGTTGGTATGTCTGAGGTCGGATAAACTTTGACAAGGTTCAGGATCATCATATGAAATCATTACCATCATTCAACACCTACGTATTATTGAAGTTATACTTCTTTTGGCGCGTTAGGGGAAAATGATGAGAGTAAATTTTTACGATGCGCGCGCACACCGTCACGAAAAACCGACACCCTGAAGTTATTAAGACGCGCGCGCACACCGTCACAAACCCTGAAGTTAGATATAGTCAACATTTTGTTTCTTTGTATTTGTTGTTTGTATTTCTTTGTATTAAAACTTTCAATGTATTAAATACCTTTTTTACTATTGTTAGTGTCGTTTTTTCTACAAATGTAGAATAAGGCGAAAGATAAAATTTTTCAAAGATTTTTATCTTGTTGCGCCAAAGAAGTATAACTTCTAACGCGTGTACATAAGTACACACACACTTTTTCCATGCTTTCCATTTAACTATATCCCGATATTAAGTGAAGAGTTAGTCAATTTTATATTATAATTTAACGAGGACGAAGTCACTGACACTTGTTAGTGTTATATAAGTAGTTATATGATCCAAACAATTTAATCTATCGTATAATATGATGTAATAATCTCTTATCGATGTTAATTGGTTTATTTGTTTTGTATAGGATTACCGAATTGTACTGAGTTTAACGGGAATATCGAAATGAGTTTATCAAATCAACCTACTTCCCGCCCCGACTTCGTACGAAGAACATGAGTCCTAATGTTCTAATAATCTCACTCGCTTTTGTTATATGTAGGTTTTCTAATAAAACGTTATCACTACTCCTGCTCAAGCCCAAGCTGGTCCTGAAGGAAACACATCAAAGAAAAAGTTAGACAAATATGTACAGCCGCCCTGAAATGATGTGTTTACATACACATTCAGCAATTAATTTTTATCTATTTATTTTTCCTCGGATGTCGGGAAAGTAAGAATGGCATTACATAATCTCACAGATCTTAATGTGTAATTCTTTTTATTCTCCAGTGCTAGTCTTAGGGCTTGGTTACGTGTGCATTCGATCATTAAGTGGTACACGTCTTCTACAAGAATGCTGCACAGGCTGGTTATGTCTAGCATTAAAAACCGGTAAATTATTGACTACGTACTTATTTTATTTTGTTGGTAACCATTGGGGTGACATGGTCAATCTGTGACCAAACCCCATTTAAATAAAGAAAAAAAATCTATTTATTTTATCTTCCATGTTCAAACTTTACCGAACTATTCTCATATTTTAAAAATAAGCATTTCCGTATTCCAGTCTTTTAGTCCGGTATATTCGTAGTTTATCTGTATAATTATGATTTTAAGGTGAACCATTAATGTAAAAAAAATGGTCACTTTATCAAGATTAATGTATAAATTAATATCCTTAACAGTTCTTGCAATAAGGTCTTCTACGTATCCATTAATTTTGAGTAAAGAGAAAGTTCTGGAAATATGAGTTATTAGTTTGGAAAAAATACATCTGACCGTAATTACAATAGAAATGTTGAATGTTATAAAGAAATAAGAGCTCATTGTCATTGCTATTTGGAGTTTTCGGTGGAAATGTAAATTATTATAGTTGTGTTATTTACGATACATTAGAAATATATTTTGTAATATTAGTGGCATCTTGGTTAATATAGTATGGTTATCATACATAAGTGAGGTAGATCAGAAACAATAACTCGAAAGATGATTTATGACATGTCACAAACCCATGGAATTTTCTGTTAGGGGGCGGTCACTAGTTTGTTAAAATATTGAATTTAACAAGAGACCAAAGGATGCAATAATTTTCAACAGTGACGATCAAAATAAATGAAAATCCTTTCCTCACCCTTGTTGATGAAGTTAATTGACCGAAATAAAAATACAGAAAATTTCTTTCATAACTTGGCAACACAGGTTGAATCTATGTAGGTTGACACTCTTGTATACAACTTGTTGTTACTTTACTTAGTCGTTAAGCTGGACTTCAGTGCGAAGCTTACCATAACATCATTGTAGAATAGTTGGTATTAAACTATATTATACACTAGGTTTTGCACGCGGCGTTCCTTGCTTAGAATTCTTTACACATGTGAACTACGTCTATATATACATATTTTTTATTTAAAAGAAAAATTTCCGTTTTATATTATATTTAACTTTATAGTGAAATTATTAGGAAAAGGACAAGTATATTTTTCGAGAAATAGTTAAATGTCAACGTATACGTAATCTTAGCAGGGGCGTAGCTATAACCGATCAATTATACAAAACCTGCTACCTCTAGTTTTTTTTTTATGTCACGGAAGGCTAACGAACAGTTGGTTCACCTGATGTTAAGTGATCACCACCGTGCATAGCCACTAACAACACCAGTGGAGTCGCAAGTGCGTTGCCAGCCCGTGTTTGGAGGGAAGGGGTGAGAGGGGAGATAGGCCTCTGGCGCACTCACTGACCGAACGAAACGCAATAATGCAAGAAGCACTGTTACTTCACGTCGGTTTTCTATGAGAGGGTGGTACTACACCAAGGGAGCCCACTTATTCATGCTGAAACCAGTAATAGCTTCAGCGTGGCTCTACCACCTATAGAAGTATATGGAGAATAGTGTATAAGTAAAATTTAATGCAATGTAACTCGCAGCTTCGAATTCCTATTAATAACAGTTCTGTAATGAGTTAATAATCAATATATGAAGATACTCTTAAGTCCTGTTGTACTAAAACATCAGGGAATAATTTCGATGTTATTTCGATGTGATTCTACATTAAAAGCCCACCCCCGCAACTTTGGTACAGGTCTCTTAAAGTCTAACGCGGTGAGTCCTATATTGCAATATTTTTGAGATAATGCATCTCGCTACTACATGTGTATGTAGTAACCTGACTTCACCTCTCAAGTAGAGCCCTATAGGAGCGAATGGTGGCGAGAAGGCATTAGGATGTTTTTCGTCCCTTTTAGTTTGTCGTTAAAGAAGTTCTGAGAATTGTGTTAACTCTACTGTTGAACTGAAGAGATTGGAAAACAATAGAGATAAAAGACGGAGATATTTCCCTTCACTACCCATCAGGCTTTTTGTATGAATTGAATTTATTTTGATCGACGTGGTGTCCGAAGACACTACCCACTGAGACATTGTTCATTTGTTTTCGTTCATTGTGACTAGCTTTTACCTTTTACCTTTCATCTTTTAATTTAAGGCCTGCGCTATAGTTATAGTAAACGGTAACGCTATACAGTTTCACGTTACCAGCACCTAATCCTACTCCTTTGCTAGCGTGTCTGTCCTACCCCTATGCTAGCGTGTCTGTCCTACCCCTTTGCTAGCGTGTCTGTCCTACCCCTTTGCTAGCGTGTCTGTCCTACCCCTTTTGCTGTCCGCGTTGATGAGCGTGGATACTATGTATTAGAACATTGAAGGTTGATGTTATTCGCGTCCGCAACACCTGACTCCTACCACCTTTGCAAGCGTGTCCGTCCTACCCCTTTTGATGTCTTTTGCTCTCATTCCCCTACACGTGCTCCCGGGGTGGTGTAAATAGAAAAAATAGAGTAATCAATCGGTCAATGGACTGTAATAAAAGATTGATACTATATTTAGCCATACGATTAAATAAATTAGAGGTTTACTGCAACTTGTGAAGGTGTAAAGAACCGGATGCTACTCGAGGTGCCTCGGTTGGCTTTACGTGGTTCTTTGGTGGTAAACTTGATGCTGGCAAGATACCAGGTCAATACACGACGTACCATATTTGCAACTCTCCTCACCATTGTGGCAATGTCTCTTCAGGTATTTGAAGTATTTATGTTTTCTTCTGCTAAACGATAATTATGCACAAACATCATAATTAGCAAAAAAATATAAAAGAAGCAAACAAATTCTAATTTTTGTTTTTAATTTAAATGATTACAAATTATATTATAAAGTTAATTTTATGTTACCATTTTTACAATAGAAAGAACAAACAAATAACTACAATTAGTTTGTATCTTTTATAGGGCCACCCTTTAATATTTTTTCTTATTGTATTTTTATTATTTATTATGATATTTATATACCGCAATAACACATAATTTGTGAATATATACCTATATAATCAAGACCTATAAATTAAAAATGGACAGAGCAGTTTTAGCAATACGGTTATTTTTTGGAGTAGGAATCCTAAATATCCACGAATGTTTTTCTTATAAATATGTAATGAAGGTAACAGAAAACCACGTTTTCCATAATTGACATATTTTATTGCTATTTAATTTTATACTATAAATAATACAAACGAAGTCGCGGGCGGTCATTAATTTTAAATAAAAGTGTAGTGTCGATTCCAATGTCTCTAGATAATTCTTGCGAAATTTCTAAAATAAATATATATTTTATTCTTATCAATGTTAACAACTTACAAACGTGTCTAATAGATGGCAGCACTTGTCACAATCTTGCACTTAACGCATTCAAATTATTCTTATAAGCGAAGAGTCTGTTCAAAAATGTTATGTACACCGTGAGGTTTTATGTTTTTTACACTTTCATTTTTTTTTTTTTTTTTTTTTTTTTTTTTTTTTTTTTTTTTTTTTTTTTTTTTTTTTTTTTTTTTTTTTATTTTTTTTTGTTTTTTTTTTTTTTTTTTTTTTTTTTTTTTTTTTTTTTCTTTTTTTTTTTTTGGGATTTTTTTATTTTAATATTTTTTTTATTTTTTTTTGAGATTTTTTTTATTTTTTTTTTATTTTTTTTTTTTTTTTTTTTTTTTTTTTTTTTTTTTTTTAATTGGTTTTTTTTTTTTTTTTTTTTTTTTTTTTTTATTTTTATTTTTTAATTTTTTTTTTTTTTGGGTTTGTTTTATATTTTATTTTATATTTTTTTTTTTTTTTTTTTAAATTTTTTTCTTAATTTTCTATTTTTAGTGTGGGTTTTATTTTTATTTTTTTTTTTCCTTTTTACTTTTTCTTTAATTTAAAAAAATTATTATTTTTTTTTTTTATAAAAAAAAATATAATTTTATTTTATATATTTTTTTTTTTTAAATTTATATATTTTTTTTATTATTTTCCCTTTTTTTGATTTTGTTTTTTATATAAAATTTTTTTAAAAAAAATTTTATCTTTTTTTAAATAAAAACCCTAAACTTAAAAAGAAAAAAAATATTTTTTAAATTTATCAAATTAAAATAAAAAATTTATTTTTTTGTGTTCTTTTTATATGTTTTTAAGTTGTGTGCCACCAAAAATTTTTTTTTTTTTTCTTGTAGAAATTTATTTTAGAGACAGGAGATAGATATTTTTTTTTTTTTTTCCCCCTCCCAATTTTTTTGGTAAAAAAAATAAAAAAAAAAAAATTAAATCCATTTAATAACCTCCCCCTTTTTTTAAGTCGGTTAAAAATTATCCGTTTTCAGGCGTTATTGTTTTGTGGTAGTTCCGTTTTCTCTTGAATTATGTTGACCAATCAACACAAACTATGAGTTTCTAGGCAGACGTAAGTAACTCTAAAAATTGTGATGTGAAAGGTAAAGGGATTTGTTTCTATTAAATTTTCAAAAAATTATCTAATTTGTTTTGATCTATCCTAAATCTATACATGTAATAAGAATGTAAATCTAACGTGTCATCACTGGTAAAGTATTGCGTTCAAGATAAAACCCCACCAAGAAAATTATAAAGCACATCCTCGACTAACATTTAGTCTTGGTTTCATTAAAATCGGTTCACTCTATCAAAAGTTATTGTAATTTTAATGATGACACGACTTAAGAACGTGAGAAAAGTAGATAAGTAAATGGACTTAATACACCCAAATGATTTTATTAGTCACTGTTTTACATTAAGTTCCACGCGGACAGAGTCGCGGACACAGCTAGTAATATTATAAATGTGAATGAGTTACTTTCTTTGTTACCTACACTCTCACGTCTTAGCTACTTAACCGATCATCATGCATGCTGACAACAGAATAAAACAAACGTATTCCTTAAAATTCTTAAATCCAAGCCGAGTCGAACTCATGTCCTACGTTATGACGTATTCAATACGCAACCACTGAGCTATGAACGGTTAAAATTTAACACAAATGCTAGTAAATACACAGCAACACACTGCGGTCAGATCGAAAGCCTGTGGTATAGTTTGCGTGATACCGCAGCGGTGCGTGCGGCGTGCGCCATCGTTTCGATGCGATTCTTTAAAAGTTTACAGTTTATTCCCGTTGGCTAGTAATGTTTCGGGTCACGTAATCACCGTTCAGACACTGACCACCGATTCTATTCGTTACAGAGAATAAATGTTTTTTGGCGACCAGTCTTCTAGTAGATTATTACTGCCATTCTTACAAGTTTCTTGAGGTGATTTCAATGAACTAAAACGGTGGCCATCTTGTTCGAACTTTCCAAGGAGTTTTTGTGGCAAGTCATAATCGCATGCTCCGTGGTATTATTTTCCATTCACGTCTTTTGTGTACAATAACCAAACTATATTACGTAAAACATCACCAATATGACAAAGTAGACAACCAAAGAACGCAATATTATGTATCATTACATAGTATAAAACAAAGTCGGCTACCACGTATGTCTGCCTGTCTGTTCGCAATAAACTCAAAAACTACTGAACGGATTTTTATGCGGTTTTCAACAATAGACAATGTGATTCTTGAGGAAGGTTTTAGCATATAATTTGTCTAGGATTTTTTTTATAGTCAGGGCGGGACAACGTCTGCCGGGCCCGCTAGTAAAATCTAAAATCTACTACGTGACATTCCATAAATTCCATAAATAAAATTAATCTATCAATGTGTTTCGTTTATTACACTCGAAACGTTTGAAGTGTTTTAAAAGGGGAAGTAAGTAATCCCGGTAAACATGAATTTTGTTTTTCGAATTCATATTCATTTTTATAAATATTTTTAAGAGCAGTTTATCCTGCAAAATGACTTTTAATCGACTGCAAATATATTGTAATTTTTATTTTGACTATGCCACTACAACTGCGATTATAAATTTTGAAATAATTGTAACATCGGTAATGAGAAATTGATTTGATCTTTCAATTTTGTAACTGAATCAAATTCTACAATAGTTTTGTGGGATGGTTTAAAAGGAAGTATTAAAAGTACAGAGTAATCCTAATTTTACATCTGGCATCTGTAAGTTTGTATGCATACTGAATACCTAGTGCTAGCGATTGCGCTCATATGAACATGACTCTGTCAATTCTTTTTTTTTAATGCTAATTCGGCAAAATTGCTGCACAACACCTGAGGGAAAGTACGATACAGTCCAAAAATAACCGCGACTGAGGGTATTAAATGACTACGGCAGTCGTCGCTATCATGCGACCTGCAAAGATGTGAGTTACGATACTTGGTATAATTTTGTTATTACTTACTTAACCACTATGACCGATATTAAGATGCCTCTCTTAAATTGTATTATTAACGTCTAGTCCCTATAAAAAGAGAAATGAAATTTAGTTTACATTATACTTAGAAAAATTATCTGTCTGCTAGTGATAGTCTTGAAGATAATTTCAGATGAAGAACAAATGGAGGGTAAGGTTTTTTTTAATTCGCCTAGCTACCTACCACTCTCAAGCTGAAAATCTGACGCAAAACACCTGTATTTTGGGAGTTGCATTTGAGAGCCAGTCCTCCTCTAAGTTTAGCTTGCTTACTATCTTGGACCACATTGTTATTAGTATAAATTACAAAGTATAAAAAAAATATAATTCAATTCTGTTTCTGTGTATAGATTGCTGATATAATATAATGTTTATCTGTAAAGTTTTTTTTAACAAAAAAATCTATTTGTAAATAAATAGGTAATATTATATTATGTAAATGCAATCATGTTACATCATATAATTTTTTGTATCTATATCATATAATTTTATCTTATTTTATATTTAATTTTTATATGCAAAAAATTTCGATGGTATACTACTGATCGACAAACTCGAAGAGTGGCTGATCATCATTAAAATTGTCACACCTAAGTATTTATTCATGGAGAAGGTTCATATCCTATTCTTTTTACTATAACTCGTTACAAGATGGTGTTTCAGTGCATTCAAAACCGTCATGAATATTAGTATGTATTTTATGAATATTGAGACAATATTTCCTTTCGCTATAACTCAAATAATCATTACAAATGTAATAATAAAAAAAACGCGAATGGAGTCACCTACAAGGATAGTATTTTATGTAACAAATACTTAAAATCATACCAATATATTTAACAGTCTAAGCATAGAAATAATAGGTTACTAAGAAGACATCGCTGTCAGTAAAAAGTCACTACACTAACCATATCATGGGAATGCATAAGTCATAGAGTAAAATACAGTTCGAATAAAATATATTTTACTGGAACTCTCATCAGACGATGGAATTTTTCAAAGAGAAACGAATCGTCGTTAGTGACGTGTTTTATAGAAGCCGAGTATTTATCAATCGACAGTCCATAAATAAAATTCACCTAACTACGGCAGTTCGATCAGATCGCATCGCTGTTGTGTATCATTTCGCACTGTTCAGTGGATTTACATTTGACTGGTAACAATTATTTACTCTTCAATTATCTCGGTACACTTTTCTACACCTACTTTCACTAACTAATAATTTAAGTAATGTAATTGAATAATCTAAGACGTACTGTTTTAGGTTTTTGCCAGAAAGAGAAACATAATTTCAGTGTGGTATACATTTTTTTAACCTAGCTATTGTAGTTAATGACTAAATATTATAATACAAAGTCCTCTGCTACGTCTGTCTGTCTGTTTGCGATAAACTCAAAAACTACTGTACGTATTTTCATGCCGTTTTCACTAGTAGATAAAGCGATTCATGAGGAAGGTTTAGGTATACAATTTGTCAAAGTTTTTTTATTATCAGGGCGGGATAACGTCAGCCGAGCTTGCTAGTTATATATATAAAATGTTCTCGAGAAGCAACGCGATCTCTACGCTGTCTCTATATCTATAAAAACTGAACTGCGGAAGTTTTCGCAGACGTTGCCACACTACTTATTTTTTAGATTCGACTGACCTTTGCCATTTTATTTTAACGCCCAACGAAGCTGGCGGGAATCAGTTAGCTTGTATATCTACACACATTTGCTGTATGTAATACTTTTTCTTATATCATAGGAGGCAAACGAACAGGTGGGTCACCTGATATTAAGTAATTACTATCGTCCATAAACACTTGCAACACCAAGGGAGTCGCAAGTGCCGTTGCCAGCCTGTGTTTGGGGAAGGGGGGAGTGGGAGAGCGGAAGGGGTAGTGGGGTATCTGGCGTTGTCACTGACCGAACGAAACGCAACAATGCAACCACTGTTACTTCACGTCGGTGTTTCTGTGGGTCGGGTGGTAGTACCCCGGGCGAGCCGACCTACTCATGCTGAAACCAGTAATAGCTTCAGCGTGGCTCTACCACCTTCAAAAGTTGTATGAAACTACAATTTTTATGAGTACTACGCGTTCAGAGATATTTGTTTTACCGTGAAGAATTGGGACAAGCGTTGTGATTCTTATATTTTTTCTTCTATACATAAGATACATTGGTAAGATAATAAACGATGCAGATGAAGTCGCGGGTATCACCTATTTAAGACGTCATTATTCAGGTTAGGCAAACAGATACAAAGGAACAACCATTGCTTAAATCTTGAAAAAATTATACACTACCTTCAGTCATCTGTCAATGCATATTTAACTAGATGGTGCTTCATTGTTCTTTTTTCTCCTCAGAAATGGTTCATTTTTTAAATAGAAATTTTGTCATTACTAAGAAAAAACGTAGTAATATATAGTCTAGATAATAATTTGAAGAGTCCTCTATCTGTCACTAAAAATTTACACCAGTAAAATTTACACCAGTAATACCTTCAGCGTAGCTCTACCACCTACAAAAAATTTAATATAATATGGGGTTATATGTAATAAGGTTTATCTTGTGTATTTATTAATTTTATTTATTAAGTAAACTATATATTTGTATTTCAGCTAAACTTGGGTGCTAAGCTGAATTTTATTATTAATATAATTTTTATTTTATTTTATCCGTTTTTTTTTCATATTTGCACTATCGACAGGATATTTTTTTATTCTATAATAACACTGGTTATCTGGAAGAAAACGCCTTCTATCGTTAAGCACACCAGTGTACGTACTAAAAAGTCGAATAAAACATTCATCCATTCTACTTTATTCCATTCTCATAAGTGGAGAGTTTCTTTCATTTTTCTTTAGTATAAAGGTATCACAGCGTAAAAGATGAGTGGCGTCGATAACATAATCGACTGTTATCGGCCGTCGTAAAATATTCGGCGAATGAAAAACACAGTACTGGGAACTAAAATTACAAATATTGTATTGTTTTCTGGCCTTTGATAGTCTAGACCAAGATTACATAAATTACATATAAAACACCACGACTTTTTACGTAGGGAGCAGACAACGCGGCGTGGTACCTAACTGGTATAGGCATTCACAGTTCGGCTTATCTAGGTAATGCTCTATTCTTATTGAAAAGTTAACCCGCTCACGGTGTTTGACACCTCGCGCTCTGTCACACGGCCAGCGCGGATTATTGATTTGTTTTTGCTTAGCGTACATTCAGATTTGAATTTTGTATTGTATCGATCTGCACCTAAGTATAGTAGCATCATGTTAAATATATATCTCTAATCTTCCTCAATAAACAGTCTAGTATAAAATTCAAATTTTATTATTTAATTCAAATATTAATGTGTTTAAACCAACGATTCCCAACCTGTGGTAAGCATACTCCTGAGGGTACTTGAAAATTATATTGGTAATGGCAGAAATATTGAGAACTTAAAACTGTGTACTTATATAAATATTATTATAATGTAATATAAGAATAAATAAATTATAAAATAATGACACAATTTTGTTAATTTACCTAAAGGGACTTCTGCAGTAATTCTCAGTGTTCTATACACAAGTCTCTGGAGACAGTAATAGGTATATTTCAAAATTAAGATTGACAATAGATAGACTTTAAGAGAAATTATACACGTTTTTAGGAGTATGTATGAAGTTATCAGAGGAGTACTAAAAAATGAAAGGCTTCATTAAAGGGTACGGGAACGAAAAAAGATTGGAAAACACTGGTTTAAACGAACAAAAAATAATATCTCGAGTTTTATAATACTTGTGTAGGTAATTAACTATTCTTCATTAAGTAAAATTTTATATATTAAAATTCATAACAGAATTATGAGTTAGTGCAAGTAATACTCGTGCAAACTTAAGACCGTCTTTGTTATTTAAACTATGTTAAAATTTGTTGGAATGAAATAAGAATTGTTTATTCAAGAGATGGACGAAGTAGTCTGAAATCTCGAACCTGGAATGTGGTGAAAACTACACAATAAAATATTTTAGTGTTCATAAATAATTCGGTGTGTAGGCGGCCATTTGACGTCGTAGTGTCGTAGCGAGCGGCGACGCGTAGTACTACCGTAGCGCAGCGCGACCTGCCCATATCTGTAGCAAGTGTAGCGCATTAAAGTACCATTACGAACGCGTTAACAATACACATTATATAGCTTTTTCTATGACGTACGTAGTGTTATAAAATTTTCTATCGGTTAAAATAGTAGTAGTTGAATTTATATATCTTTATTTTTCAGGTAAATGTATATTAAATTATATTTTTAATACTTGGATTCTAGCGCTTGATCGTATTCTCATCTGATGACAAATGACGATGTGACCTAAGGTGGTAATATACCAACCCAGTCTAGAGAGGAACTGCTTTCAACTGTAGTTGCCTGATCATACCTATAGCTGCTTATCGACAGATTTTTAACTTGAGGATTGTAGTTAACCAGGTAAAAAGCCCTATCTCCGTGCTATGTTTTTTCCACAATTTTTTCCATCATCGAAAGCTACGATTCGCTAAAAGTTAATATACTAATCCTGTTTAGTTTCATCTGACAGCCCAATTTGTTCGTCGGTAATTGGGTTCGAAGCACAAGGTGAAGAATCAATATTAACTTTTAAATTGACTTCGTGACCTAGAAAATGTCAGGATCGCGTTTGCCACGTTAAACCGTTGACCGCATCACATCCGTGTTAACTTTTTACTTTCACGAAACGTACACGTCGCGAGGCGAATCGATAGGCTGTGCGGCCGTCGCGGCTGCAGGCAGCGGTACGACAATTATCGTGACTGTAACGCGAATTTAGGGCAACGAAACGCGGCGGCGCGGCTCGCTCGTGCGGTGGCAACCCCGCCCGGGACAGTCCTCGTCGCGCCCCGCGCCGGTTGCTCGTGTGCCAGCCGCCGCACCGAGCCGAGCCGAGCCGCACCGAGCCGAGCTGAGGCGACGATGCGCGCGGCGCGCCCGCACCGTGCGTCCCCACGCCGCCCTAACTCCGCTCGCTCGGACAACCTCAAATGATAACACTCTTATACGCGAACGCAGGTGAGCATTCATAAGTGAAACTTTCATAGTTTTCATGTGAAACCGATTGAACTTTATTGTGTCGTAAGATCGATAATTTACCGGTAAGTCTTGATTATTTATTATTCATATGTTTCTAATAAAAAATTAAGTTAAAAACTTATACATTCCCTGCTTAAAAAAATATGCGTTCTTTCTGTCAGAAACAGACTGACCTATTTAAATAATGATCGATTAATTATCGTTGGACGGATAGTGATAAATAAAAATGATATTATTCCTAATTTGCCCATCATCGCATGAAAGGTGAAAGGTTAGCTGACTAGTAACAAACTTCTCGCGCCCTGAAACCGAGACGTTCACGAAGTTTGTAATAAAAAGTAATGTACGTTGTTTGATCGTAATCGGGTTGACCTGAAATATAGTTAGAAGTACCGACGTAGCGGTCACGTTGTGGATTTAATTTTTAATATATAAACATGCTAACCAACAATGTACATAAAACGGATAATTTATACATCGAATGAATGCGGTGTATCAAAGTGGAATACGTAAACACTAATGAAATGTGCATTTATATAAAGATCGAAGATTTATGCAGAGATAAATTTTCTTTTACAATATCATGAGCAATGCGAGTTTGCGTTTGCTCCAACGAGTTTTATGTTTTTCGAAACGTATTAGAAACGGTTGTTGGAACGCACAACTGTTTCCTTTCCTTAATCGAACATTTTGTCTAGATTTCCTTACGAAACCTTATTGCAACACAATCTTATACCGAAATAATTGTTTTTTTATTGTTTGTGTTTGTTATATATTTTAGTAATTAATTAATTATACCATTTAATCTATAAGGTATTTCGAGGGTTTACCGACATTAAGGAATTTTATTATGATTTACAATCAACTTTTTCAACTGCGTTTCTATTATTACAAAACAGAGACGTGATATCTGACTTTTCAATTGACTTCAAATAGGAAATTCTAAACTCGGTTGTATTTTTTCTATATTTGCTACTTTATAACTACCCAGTTTATAAGCCGATTAGGGCAATTCTTTTTTTAATATGAAGGATATATTTTCTACGTGTCCTATTTTAATTTCATTAGCATTGAACGTAGGATTTCGAAGATACAGCAGGGACTCAACATTGAATAGGATACGTATGCTGTTTGAGATATTGGCAGGTTTATGATAATGTGAGACTAGGTAGTTACTTAACTATGGTTAAAGATGTTCTAGTGCATTTAAAGGGATATTCTTGGAAGTCTGCTTTTTTTAATTTTCTTATTTAACACAATTAATCATTACTAATTTAAGCGCTTTTTAGTACTCGTATTATATTATCTTTCTAATTGTTTATATTTAGAATTTTGAGCTCTACAATTGTATTGCGATTGAAAATAAAGAAGATATAAATCGTAATTTAAGCTATATTTATTTTATTCTATTACTGTCGATATATATAACAGAATCGTATAATTAGGAAAGATCTAGACTACATATGAGTACGCATTTCTGTAGAGACAAAACAGTAATAGTAAAGTTACTAAATAAAATACAATACAGAGGAATATTGATTTTGGTAAGACATGTATCGGAAGTTACGGAGTGTACTTATGTGAACGAAATCGCGGGCATCAGCTAATTATGAATTAATACATAACTACACTATGCCTTAAAAGTTAATCAGATAAATAATACAGTGATTTATGTGATATTTTTGGAGTTTACTTCTTAGGAATCCATTTTAATATATAGCTCGCTGTGAAAAAAAATGTTGTGGAGTGAAATCAGTTGTAACAAAATATCAAGTCGTTATGTTGCCCCTCCGTATAATTCGCGAATTTTTATGTAATATAATTGATAATTTTTTATATATTTATGTAAATAATTTTATCAAATGAATACAATCAAATAACTATAAATTAAAGTTTACACATGGTCTAAGTATTGCGGATACGTTTATTTACCATGTAAGTGGTAGAACCACGTTGAAGCTATTACTTGTTTCAGCATGAATAGGTCAGCTCGACCGGGGTACTACCACCCTCTAACAGAAAACCGACGTGAAGTAACAGTGCTTGCATTGTTGCGTTTCGTTCGGTCAGTGAGACCGCCGGATATCCACCTCCCCTCCCCCTCCCTCTCCCCCTTCCCCACTCCCTCCTCCCCCAAACACAAGATGGCAAGTTGTCTATGGTCGGCGTTGATCACTTAACCTCAGGTTATCCGCCTGTTCTTTTGCCTCCATTGATATAACAAAAAAAAAAATTACCCTCTTTGGATATTGTATGTGTTCCAAGACAAGTAGTTAGTAAATTACAGTGGCGCGTAGCAGCTGCCATGTTCAATTTTTTTTTTGTAAATAAATCCATTTTTTTATAAATACATCCCAATGTTATATCAATAATTAAATAAAGCCACGAGTTTCCTTTAACTGATGTTTGAAATATTTAATCTAAAGTTTTTGATTACGGAACAAGACGGTTAAAAGTTTGCCTAAATTAGTAAATTTATTAATCATTCTGTTAATAATAATGAATGAATTATCCATTATGAATTAGAAATGTAATTATAATCAACAAATTAATTATCTACATATGATAAAGGTGGAAATAAAATAGTTCAGAGCCAAAAAGGCTCGTTTTTCAACCGATTTTCTTTATAATTTCTTTGGTTTAGAATTTTTTGAAGAGCTTTGGAATGTGTTTATTTTTTTCCTATTTTAGAATCATGTTCATGATCGTCAGCCTATAAGAGATCCACGGCAGTTCCATAGGCCTCTTTTCGACAGAAGGTATGGGCATAATTACTACGCCACAACGTATTGACGATTTCAACGTCCGAGAAATCCCCAGTTCTATATTTTCCCACATACGGTGCTACTTCAAGAATATTTCTCAGGTTCAGATTTCCTCGTGATATTTTCGTTCACCGTTAGACGATAGTGTTACCAATTTATATCAGTTAATATATGTGAATTCCGAAAGATTCGTTAGTTCATGCCAGGATTCCAACCTGCGGACATCGTATTGATATCCACAGATCAAATCACTTAACCACCACAACCACACGTATATTTTAATTTCGTTGTCCGAAAATGACAAGTTGAATTACAATTGAAGATTGATTACGATTGAAGATTTTAAGATTGTTTGTTGTATAATTCTCAACAAACGAGTTTTACTTATAAATTCATTGGAATTGCATTAAAATTTCAAATTTATTGTAATAAATCATTCGGTTGATTTATTTATGTTCGGGACAATTTCGACTAGCGGACGAACACTAATAATCATAGGTACACTACGATCTGCATCCCAATTACGTATTTTAATACAGAATCATACTCAAAGTGGTTAAGTATCGATTTCAAAATATCAAATACAGATGACTTACAAACCATAACCGAGAATCAACAAACTAATGACTGTGCTTCCTCTATATGCATATTACCAAAGCTTTCTTATGAATCAGTCTATAGGCAAAAGCGCACGTTTTAGTATATCATCGGAATTTGCTATTTCAAAGTCGATATATAATCACTTTTGCTATCGCTTTACTTCTGCGAAATTGAAGTCAAAGTCAACAACATTTTATTCAGTTTATGCCCTGTGTAGGCGCTCATGAATGTCGAAACACTACCACCGGTTCGGAGAATAATTCAGTCATCGAGAAGAGCCGGCAAGAAGCTCGATTTGATTTATCTTTTTCATATATTCATGTCCGCAAGTTCGCAGGTTGTACGAACCTTAACATATAGTAACGAATTTTTCAGAATCCAAGTACATTTAATATTTATTATCGACTGACGGTGAAGTAGAACATAGTGAGGAAACCTGAACCTGAGATGAGTCCTTAAAGTACCATCGTATGTGGGAAAAATATAGAATTGAAAACCATATAGGATTTCTTAGAGTATAAAATCTCAATACGTCATGGGTTAGAATGGTGGCCTATGGTTTTGCAATGGGTTTCTTATAGGCTGATGTTAATGATGATACATTTTTATTTTATGATAATTATACAAACTCATCTTATATATATATATTAGAGATTCCCACCTATATATTGACTCATCACGATATCTCTGGAACCATAAGGCGTAGCGGCTTGAAATATGGTAGGAATATTCCTTTCGCCGAGTAGAGGTCAGCTAAGAACGGATTTTACGAAATTCCACCCACAAGGGGGGTTGCGGGGGGGTAATCAGGGCGGGACAACGTCAGCCGGGCCCGCTAGTATTTTATATTAGATACACAAAGAGAAGAATTCCTCCCAGGCATTATATCTATCTAAGTAATAATAAATAACCTCTTGAAAGTAAAATCTGTTTGACATGAGGAATACGTCATAAAGGGGCAGGTTAACGGTCGATAAAATTTTAAATAGTAGACTTGTATACTATTTCCTCATGTTAAAAATATATGGAATAAGTCCAGTTCTCATTTTCAGAGGTATATGATTTTATAGACTTGACTGGCCTTTTACGACTTAATGGACTATGTAGCCTTGATATTATTCGCAGTAATTTTAATTACATTTATATTTACTAATTGAAATTAAATCATTTGTGAGATTAATAAAATAAATGAGTTTTTATTTTTGAATCTATAAATTGGTTGATTTATTCCTATTACTTTTTAGGTGGTAGAGCCACGCTGTAGCTATTACAAGTTTCAGTATGAATGGGTCGTCTCACCCGGGTTAGTACCACCCTCTCACAGAAAACCGACGTGAAGTAACAGTGCTTGCATTGTTGCGTTTGGTTCGGTCAGTGAAAGCGCCGGAGGCCCACCTCCCTTTCCCTTCCCCCATTCCCTGGCCCCTCCCCTCCCCCCTTACAAAGGCTGGCAACGCACTTTCGACTCCCCTGGTGTTGTTAGTGTCTATGGACGGTGATGATCACTTAACATCAGGTTACACACCTATTCGTTTGCCTCCTCTTGATATAAAAAAAAACTTTTAATGGGTTTTAAGAGAACCTCCAAATAATCTGGATGTATAAAAATATTGCTTCAGTAATTATACTGAACATACTTATGAACAAATAATTATATTTGTTAGAATTCATCTTTTTCATTTTATTTTGCCTAAATTATAACGACTGTTCTGAGTGGGTATTAAACAAATATCGTACATTGTAGACGTAAGGAGCGTGAAGCATGCCGAATAGAGACTATAAATATAAGTTTCGACTCGTCGGTGGTACGGAAAAAAAAATGTTTCCAGTTTTTGAAATTGGTGACAATACAGCTTATTAATAATTAATATACAAAAAAAAGAAAATTGATTAAGAAATACAGAAAAAAAAGCAGCGAACCACTTTATCTTCACCTACATAGATCATTTCAAAAATATTGTATTATTTTTAAATTCTGGGTATAGTGTACTTACAATATATAGAATAATATTATTACATTTTAATTGCAGTGATGTTCTTCAATATTATTAAAACATATCAATATTTTAAAACTATTAATTTAAAACTATTATAAATATTTTTAAACCTAACAATCGTTATACCCGGTTTAGACGTTACAAATATAACGCTGCGGTGTTTTAAACAACTTACAGCGTATCGATTGATTCTATTTCAACCGTATTAGCTTAGGAAGAAATTATACTACTTATCATGCAATTACTATTTATCTGTGTGTTCATTATGCCTGATTCTTCCTCGGCGACTTTCAACTACGGTTAATTGGGTATTTTGGTAAAATAATATGACAAATCAACTCACAGTTGTTCGATTGTCATTTCTTTGCAATACAAGGTCGTACTGTAAAAGTAAGATTTGTTTTCACTTTCTTGGTTATGTGGGGTATTGTTAATTAAGGCATTATGAGGTTGTCAATCAGTGTCACTCAACATATGATCCAACACGGAGAATTACAGAGTTGATATAAGGAGATACACTGTTAACCCCGAAGTGATAGTGTTAGGAAAGTGTTATTCTATGTATATTCGTGTATTTATTATCTCCTTATATCAACTCTGTGGTTCTCCGTCCTGGACCTTATGTTGAGTGACACGAGGTGGTGGTTTGGTTAGATATTTCTCTATTATATAAGACCCAAGCTAATATATAATTCAAATATATAGTACGATAGAATTCCTCTAAATAACATTACGTAGTAATAGGTATACACTATATTATTTAAGAGGAGGATCTTCTGATTCGTAAGGTGGGGTGCGAACACATTTTTCATGGATGCTTAAATATGTACAAATCGCCGCATCCGTCCCTACAGACGGCTGGAGGTCAGGATCGGCTTATATTCGATACAATCTAAGATTTACCTACCGCGTTCCCTTCGGGAAACCGGTGATGTACTACCAGAAGTAACAACGGTGGTGTGATTGTCTGATTTCTTGTATTTATTGCTCGATTTTTAATAGGACATGTTTAAAAATATTTCTTTTATTTTGCTTTCAACTACAATGTTGTATTTCAAAAATATTGATAAAGTTACAACCTCATATGTGAAAATATGAATTACTAGCCGTTATCTAGGACACCGCACACGTCGAGTTTGCAAAAAAATAATTGTTCAGTGTTGAAATGTACGTGTGGCGCCCGCGGTACTGGACACTGCTTCTTTCGTGTATTTGTTATACATGCGCGGAGCCCTTGTTCTTTTTAAAAATAAATGCTACTCCCTATAACATCACTTATCTGCCAGTAAGATTAAGATCCCAGAGTAATTAAACACAACTTATTTTTAAACTTATGAAACCTTACGTTCTGAGTAGTGTTTCATGTATTTAGACGCTTGCGCACTCACAGAGTTGATTCTGTGACAAGTAATAGGTATCTGGTGAGAAAGGTGACTAAAAGTAAGAGCCACATTACTTAAATTTGTATGACTGATTTTTATGTATTATATGTCTTGTGTAATATCGCTCTATAGTAGTATCCAGTATCGAAAGTTCTTTCCGCTGACTACGTCTGCAAGAAACTTTAAAGCGCAGAGAAAACTCCATTTATATTTAAAGGCTTGTTTTTTTTAAATATGTTATTCAGATAACTATTACAAAATTATATTTTATCAGCCAGACAGATTGTAACGACCATACATCCCACCAGACATGAAGAATAGTCGGCTGTTAGTATGAGCGTTTGAGCTTTTTATTACACGCTTTTTATTAGTTTCACCTGTATGTTTGTTTGTTTGTAACCGACTCTTTTGTGCGCGATTTTGACCCACTTTAAACGGTCAGATTTCATTCAAATTTTGTACATTTATCGAGAACCGATGGCAATACACTAATTTGATAATATTAGTCCATTATTCAATTTGTAAAATAAGATTTATTAATTTATATAACTTTCATCTACAGTCGATAAGGCAGAAATTGATGTAAATTCTTAACTAAACTAATATCTTTAACCGATTAATCTAATATTGACACATTTTCGAATACCAAAGGGAATTTTGAATTCAGCAAAATAACCAAGAATTTATATTTACAATTTTTGAGGAAAGAGCGTTGTTCGCTATTGTACGAACAACTAACGAATTGAATAGTTTTGTATCTAAAATAATTACATTTAAATGTAAATAATTATAAAATAAAATTAAACCTACTAATCTGCAAAGTATTTTTTAATCATAATATTATTACTACTATAAGTTAAGAATTACAATAACAAAACTAATTTATAACACTTTTTCTTAAAAAGAGCCATCTAGTGAACATCAAAGAACTAGTTATGGGATTCACAGTTATTTGACAACTCGTTGTGTACTCAGAAACGCATTGACAGTTTATCATGTGGATAACTTTATTGAGTCAATAACTAATAATAGTTTAACCGAGTACCTCAGAAACCGGGCATTAAAATATTATTTATGTTTAGATAATTGTTTATATTTATTTAGTCTAGTGCGCCTGGAGGACTTTTCTCCGCCCTAATAATAAAAAAAAATTAACAAATTATATACCTAAACCTTCCTCATGAATCACTTTATATATTGGTAAAAACCACATGAACATCTGTTTAGTAGTTTTTGAGTTTATCACGAACAGACAGAAAGACGTGTCAGAGGACTTGTTTTATAGTATGTAATGATGATAATATTTTATTAGAAGATTTTTTTTTTCGTACTGCCTACGCTATTGACCTAGCAAGCTCTTAACAGCTTCACCGGACTACGATTTATTAGATGATCGAATTGGTCAAAGTTATGGTTATCAAAGAAAGCGTTCATATTCATATAAAAACACTCGAGTGATCCTCAGACCCCTTCCCACGGCAAACATAATCAGGTGAATGTAACACTGGGAATTGGTTAGTATATATTTGTGAACATAATTTAGTCGGTTTTTTGTTTGGGCGTTTATCCGTGACGCGGGTTGCGGGGGCGCGACCGAAAGGGCAAAGGTTCTCGGTGACTTATTATCGCAAAACAGACTGTCCCTCTTAAGCTCACTAAGCTTACGTCGAGATAAACGAAAGCTTTTTATGTTAAGAACCGGAAATATCATGTGGAAGATCGTATGAATTTCATGAACCTTTGCTACAAATCATTGCGTTGTTTTTGTTATACTAGATATCTTTTGTAGCCGAACATTATTACGTACAAATGTATGGATTGAATTTATGTTTTATATTTTGTACTAGCTACCCGTTGCACCTTCGCACAGGTTACGAAAGTAGAAAATGAGATCGATTTTTGTCTTTACCATGTGATAACATAAAATAGCAACTGGGTTGCTCACTGAATTTGGCCCCACTCTTTTAGATTTTTGGATTTTTTTTATTTTTAATTATTTGTTCGTCGTTTGTTCGTTAATGTTCAAATGTAAAAATTGTTTGTTTGTTTGTCGGTTAGGTTAGGTTAGACTTGTGAAAAAGGATAACGCGAGCCGGCCGCGGTAGCGGTCGGCGAGCGCGTTGTACTGCATACGAAAGTATCCACTTATTATTAATTTTAAGTGTTGGTTAGGTTAGGTAAGACTTGCGAAAAAGGATAACGCGAGCCGGCCGAGGTGCAATGAGTACAAAATAGAAAAAGACGAACAAACAATTTTTACATTCGAACAAACGACGAACAAATAATTAAAAATAAGAAAAAAAACAAAAATCAAAAAGAGTAGGGCCAAATTCAGTGAGCCCAACTGGGTAACCGAACGTCAATCTGTCAGTTTAGACGATTTTTTTAAATTCGTTATGGCCTCTGCCTATGTATGCGATTTCGCCAATTTCAAGTGTGATAAATACCGAAACTTAATTGCCAAATATTCAGTGTAACGTAGAACCATCTAAAATAGCAAAATGTCAACATTGACAAATCACCAAAGAGGGACACTGTGTTATGAGTACCACAGAGATAATATACAATAATATATTGGAGATATACATAGCATAATTATATAAGTGTGTACATAGATAACATTACAGTTTAATATTATTACGATAGAGACTGTAAATGTTTCAATAAAAGTAGAATACACATATGTAAGTAATGTATTAATGTTAGTAGGGAGGATATCATATAGGGAACCGGAGAGTTTGCGGCAGTTGAAAAATATATGATCTGACAATATTTTTGTAGGAGGGATCCTGTCTTTTGTCTCACTTATTTTATTATACGGGAGTTTTTAAAACCTACATTTTTACCTTTTCTGTAGGAGTTTTTAAACATTTCCTTTTATACTAACTTTAAGAGTACACCAAAAATATTAGTCAAATAGGTGCGGCAGCTTTGAACTGATACGAGTAAATACATTCAGCATATGATTTTTATTCATATATATTTATTTGAAAAATACATTTATCTATACGTATAATAGGAATGTAAATCTAACGTATCTGTACTTTTTCGATTTTCGTGACAATAATTGTTGCAGGTGTCTTGGAATAAGTAATAGAATACATTTCATTTTTAGAAATGTCTGTCTCTCTGTCTATCTTTCTATCCGTCTGTCTGTCTGTTTGTATGAACACAAAGTACTGGGCTCCCAATAAAACCGCATCAGAAAATCATAAAGCATATCCTCTGGAGTAACTTAGTCTTTGTTTCATTAAAACCGGTCCGCTCCATCGAATTATAGTAATATTAATGGCGACACGATCTAAGTATGAGAGAAAAGTAGATAAGCGAATGGACTAAACACGTTCAGATGACTTTATTATTCATTGTACATTAGGTTCCACGTGGACGAAGTTGCGGGCACTGCTAGTCTTCTATATAAATATTGGTTATAAATATGAGCTCTTTAAATTTGTCATACAGTTGTATATTTAAGTATACAGTTTCATCAAAATACCTTTACTTTTGGTATAAATGTTACACGTAATTACTATTAAACTTATATATAATATAAAACTAGCAGTCGCCTCTGACTGCGTCTCTATTCGTGTCTTTAGAAAGGCCTATTTGAGCTATCTATTTTATTTGAAAAACCGAGGAATCAAACCTTTCTTACTTTCTAACTGAAATGCTAATTTTTTTTTATATCATAGCAGGCAAACGAACAGCCGGGTCACCTGATGTTAAGTTATCACCGCCGTCTATAGACACTAGCAACACCAGGGGAGTCGCAAGTGCGTTGCCAGCCTGTATTGGGGGATGAGGGAAGAAGTGGGGAGGTGAGGGAGGGGGAAAGGAGAAGTGGGCCTCCGGCGCTCTCGCTGACCGAACGAAACACAACGACGTAAGCACTCTTACTTCACGTTGGTGTTTCTAAGGTGGTACCACCTAAAATACCAATTTTTCTAGACCTCATTTCAAATATGACGGAATTTCATACAAACTTTCATCCCCTTTTTTACTACTATAGGGGTTGAATTTCCAAAAATCTTTCCTCAGCTCTCATCTTCAGTGTAAAAGGAATCTGCATTAAATTTATTACGGTAGACAATAGTAACGCAGTAGTTTGGGCTATGCGTGATATGTCAGTCAGTCAGTCATGTATTTATTTGTAATTCTTTCCCTACAAAAACGTTTGACCGATTATTAAATTATTTATTATACTTTTGCAATCACTTGGATAGTTTTTAGTTATAATTGGACCCAGTAGATAGTAATGATATTGTGACGCATAATATTTTTTTTTATGTCCTGATCAAATTTTTATATATATATATTTCTTTGGTTGCTCACATAAAAAGCATATGTAAGCCTTTCAGATTTCAGCCTTCCAGCACTTACCTTCCAATAACTTTTCTTCCAATGATTCATTTTTTTATTCAAGACAATAACAATTGTAGTAAGACAAGGTTATTAAAATTATTATTGAAGGTAATAACTAGCAACATACAACTTATTATTTTAACATTTTTGGGTAAATTGAAAAAAACATAAAAAAAATTGGAAGCAAATATAAACTTTTAATAGAAAATATCTTGTAAACAATGTTACCTATCTATTTAATTCCCCTCTCTTGTGCATACGCATCACACCGCTTGTCCACTTCTTCACAGCAATAAAACACACATCGCTGAAGTCGTAGTGCTTATAAGTATTGTAGATTATTAAAACATTATTTTAAGTGAAGCTATGGATATAAGTTTTTTCAGATAAGAACCAAGTGCCTAAGAATTAAAACCCAAAACAATTATGTAAATTTATAGGTTAGTTCTTCTATAATGCGTGCTAAAGGTAGACTTCAATCTTCTATCTATTATACTATGTTCTGTGTTTTTGTTTATAATTTATTTTTCTGTTCTATTATTGTTACTAATACTAATTTTTTAATCCTGTAATTGTACCCACAAATATGGATGTAACGATGAGTCTGAAATAAATGATATTATTATTATTATTCTATTTATATACTATTGTATCCTGCAGACGTTGGTATGTCTTAATAATAAAAATTCAACCGCAGCACCATCTACCGGGTTCAGTTGTGAATCTAAGCCATTCTTGAATACACCCGAACTCATAAAAATCATCAAAATCTTTTCAGCCGTTTAGGAGAAATTCAATCACATACACACACACAGAAGAATTATAGTATATGTATAAAAAGTGTACGTATATTTGAAAGTTTTATTTATTTAGCTGGGAAGAGGAACGTTCGTTGTTTTAAAGTTTCATCCCAATGCATAAAGTTGTGCATTGTTTGCGGGTAAGTTTGTATTGTGAACCCATGCTAAGAATAACAAACAACAAGGAGCTAAGTAGGTTTGTGGAAAGTGGAAGACATATTTTAATTAAAAATATTGTGATCAATTTTATTCGTGTGTGTGTTCTTTGTATGAATGTAAATGATACCCGCAAATTGTTAAATTCTACAATACATTATATCATTTAATATACTCCGGTCAAATGTTAATCTATCTATCTTCTATCTATACATATAATAAGAATGTAAATCTAACGTGTCTGTACTTTTTGATTTTCGTGAAAGAAATTGTTGAAGGTGTCTAGGAATAAGTAATAAAATACATTTCAATGATTCTGTCTGTCTATCTATCTGTATGTATGTCTGTCTATTTGTCTATTTGTATGAACACATATCACTAATAAAGTAGTGGGTCATATAAATAATAAATCATAAAGCATATTATCTAGAATAACTTAGTCTTTGTTTCATTAAAATCGGTCCACTCTATCAAAAGTTATTGTAACTTTAATGACGACGCTACTTAAGTAAATGATAAGTAAGATAAGTAAATGGATTTAATACATTCAGATGATTTTATTAGTCACTATTTTCTTACATTAGGTTCGATGCGGACGGAGTCGCAGGCACAGCTAGTATTATATATTTTAGTGAAATTGTTTATTTATTTAAAACTAGCGGGCCCGGCAGACGTTGTCCCACCCTGATTATAAAAAAAATCCTTGACAAATTATATACCAAAACGTTCCTCATGAATCACTTTATCTACTGGTGAAAACCGCTTGAAAATCCGTTCAGTATTTTTTGAGTTTATCGCGAACAGACAGACAGACAGACGCAGTAGGGGACTTTGTTTTATACTATTTATTCAAAATATTATAAAGGAAAGAGTTTGTGTGGATAGATGAAACATTACTGAAGGAATTCTGACGAAACTTCGCAGTAATTCTAATCAATATTATAAATGAGGAAATTAATTTATTTGTTTCGCTTTCACGCTTTAATCTCTCAAACGATTTTAAATACGCTTATATACATTCGGCAATTCATTTCTATTTAATTTTAATAAAATTTGTGTCATTTTGATAGGCATAAAGATTAAATACGATTCCGATGCCTTAGTTAGACATTTTGACACTAAGCCACTATGACATAAATAAATGTGTTATGTAACACACGTGTGAATTTCCACCGCTACCGATGTTAATCCAAATTGTACTCACGTTTAGAGCGTATCAAAGCATCGTTACTGAGTTGTACTAAACAAGAATTTGTCGAATTAGGGCTGGCAAATCATTCGCAACTGTTTACACGTTTTCTATAAATAAGACTATCTTTCGAGCGCGGTTTCGCTCGCGTTAATGTACATTTACATTTACAAAGACACCTTGTCCTATTCTCTATCCCTAATAACGTATATACAAAATTTAATGTTGATCAATTGTTTAGTTAAGGAGTGAAAGCGTTACTAACAAACAAACCCACTTTCACATTTATAATATTGGTTAGGATTAGGCTTCCTGATAAATTCACTGTTAACCCATTTGGTGTAACAAACGGTTTGTACCATATCGACGGGAGAAAGCAGAAACGTCGAAACTTGCATTTTGGGCTAAATCCTCTTCCCTTGCCCCTCCCCTATTCCTCACTCCCCTCTCCCCCAAACACCGGCTGGCAACGCACTTACGACTCCCTTGGCATTGCAAATGTCTATGGACGTTGGTGATCACTTAAAATCAGGTGACACACCAGTTCTTTTGCCACCTATGATATAGAAAAAAAATCTATATTTTCTCATAGTAACGATGTCACTAGACGACAAATATATTGTACAGTGGAATAACAAACGGCAACATTTTTGTGAACGCACTAATGAAAAACGCATCTTTAGCATCACATATAACAAACGCACTCGACGGAGTTTTTGGCTGGATTTTGGTCTGTCATGTAGTGATTTTATTTTTTATTCATAATCTTGTGTTACTTGACTTTATATTGTGTAAAATTGGTGGTGTTTTATGTAGTATAGTTTGTTTATTGTGCATAAGTGAAGTGAATGGAAAATAATACCACGGACCATGAATTCTGAGATGCCACAAAAACTCCATGAAAAGTTCTAACAAGATGGCCGCCATCTTATTAGTTCATTGAAATTATATCAAGAAACTTGTAATATCGTTACTCACTTGACAATGGCAGTAATAGTCTTCTAGAAGACTGGTTGCCAAAAATGGAATGGAAGAAGAACTTGTAATACTATTAACTACTCGACAATGGCAGTAATAATCTAAAAGATTGGTTGCCAAAAATAAAGTTAAAAAAAAAAACGCACTCGACACACAGATAAAACAAATCAAAACGCACAAGGGTGCTTGGCTGACATGGAATAGATTGATTCACTTTATTTAATATCAAACACAATAATGCAGAGAGAATAATGAGGGGTGTCAAATACCAGTTGATATTGAAAGGCGCGAAATTCAAAATATATTTAATAATTCCGTTGTGTGTGCTGGTAATGCTTCTCCTCCTAAAGCGATGGGTTGATAACGGTGTTGTTTTATTGTATTTTAGTATAAAATACTTAAGCACAACAACGCTTGCCCGATTCTCCACGGGAAGAAAACTTACATCGCTGAACTCGTAATGCTCCAAAAATCATAGCTTATTAAAAATTTAATCACTTCATATTCTATGAAAATGTACTTAAGTACAAATACAACAATTGAAACGATAGAGAGAAGATTAGCATTGCCTCTGCGTAAGGATAACACGCAAAAACATGAAGCGTTCCACATTTTTAAGGATACCGAAGACCGGTAAAATTGATCAACTTAAGTAGGAAAGCGAACCCATGCACCAGGCCGGGCAAAATATATTTTATACCGTATATTTTAGATACGGACCTAGTATTTCAAAAGTAAACCTAAAAAATGATCAAAATCTATTCAGTACTTTTGTGCGTGATCAGTAATCTCAATCAGTTTTGAAGTGTAAACTTTTTTAGGCGTTCTTTCGCGTTCGCTTTCTTCTTTCGCGTCATGGCATGCTGCGTAAGTGTGACCGATCGTATTGCGCTTGCGCGGCTTGCGTCAGACTAGTGACGCGTAGTATAGGAGCCTGTGTACGTGTAATATTGATATGCTGTATTGAGATTGTGCAGCCTATTATATTTTTGATTAATTAATAAACTGTTAAAAATGAATATAATTAATGCTCGAAGTGCCAACAGATGTGAAAAACAGAGTAATGATAATAATTTCAATTTATACATTATGAAATTTAAATAATTCAGATTCCAATTCAATTTTTTTTTCATCCTTATTGTTTTATGGGAATTTTATCATTTTTGACATTTCAGACCCATCTTAACTTATATCTATATACAACTAGAACTCTTAAATCTAAAAACACAAATAACCTAACTACTAAACCTAACTATACTACACAGTTTTTTGCAACAGTCCGATATCGGTTCTGACAGAATACTGTGTTACACACCCACATCCCCGATATTAATACTGTACCGTAATTCAAAATGGAACACAGTTATTCTATTCTATTGCATTTTCACTTCTGTTGGCAGTCCTTATGAATGCCTCGATTTTTTTTTATATATAGATTACAGTAGTTGAATGAAACGTGCGGTAACCCTAGGATTAAATAGCTTTTCCCGTAATAATATTTGTCTGTTGACGTACGGACGCTTGAATACGGCAAAAACCGGAAATGACATCGACCACGGCCGCCCCACAGTCGAGCCCTATTTCCATTAGTAATTATGTTTTTACTTAGAGCCAAAATACGATCCTTCTGTGGATTTAATTGTGAAACTTAAACTTGCTTTGTGTTTCACGTTTCATATTATTTGTTTTTGTAATGGATAATTCTATAATCGGCCTAATCGTACTTCGTAGAGATATGAAAAAAATACCATAATTAGTTACGCTAATTGGTAATACTTTTTTATATCTTAATTTAAATAAAATTTTTAGTGCTAAATATAGGAATTTAAATAACCTTTGATTTTGTTATTAAAATTATTTCAAATTTTAGGATATTGGTAGATACATATACCATATAAGCAAGCGAATAATTTATTAATTTATATTCTAAATACATAAATGACCTATAGTATATATGTATAAATAATATGTGGATAATTTATAGAACAAAAAATTCATTACACATATAAAAATAGATAAAACAAACATGGAATTTATACTGGAGTTTAAAAGAAAAATTTAAAAATAACATACTGATAAATCCCGTTTGCGAGTACGTTACAACGTGGGAACGAAATGCAATGAGATTCTAAATAATGTACGCTTCGAATGTTGTTGAACCGTTTGAGTAATGACGTCAATCTGCCACCACACTTTATTGACAGTTATATAGAGCGCACTGCGCTGCGTCCGATCGGTGTTCTATTCCAACAAACGTATACATAAATTCACGCTTGCTCATTTAGTATTTAGTTTTGTACTATCTGGTATTATATGTAAGGACTATAGTGTCTTTTATTGTCATATGCCCTTGTTTAGTGGAGATATCTATTGTATAATATATATTTTCGACGGTGAGCGATAGTGCTTGCAATCACAGTTGTTAACTACAGTAGTTATAAGCGTTTATATAATAAAATAAGAAACCATTATCTATTAAACAATACTGAAAAAAATACAACTCCATCTTTTTTGTACAAATATGGAAGGCTATTATTTTGTAATTAAATTATTTGTTCTGGAAATGGTAGTCAATACGAAGAGAAACCGAAATAAAGAAATCGTCGAACAAACTGCGACTGCCACAGCATTACAAGGTATATTACGTGTGACTGTAACTTAATACTGTCATAATGAGACTATTTGATTTCTGTTTTACGGGTACAAAAATTAATTTCTTCTGACGCTGACGGCACCATCTATGAGATATCTATAACTTCTCCTACAGTTTTCTGTCAACAAGCTAAATTAAAGCGACGTCTGTTTGAGACTGATGACACTTACGATTAATAACAATAATTTAATTTATAATTAAAAAAATATTGAAGTCTTTAAACGAAATGTAAATTATACTTTCTCTGAAGTTGGACCAAAATATACATAAATGCCAACTTTCATGAAGATCGGTTGAGTAGTTTCGGAGTTCTGTGGACAGACATTATGACACTGGATTTTTACATATTAAGATATTGATGTAAATATCCAAAGGGTTTTATTCCAGGGAGCACAATAAAACCCAACCGCACTGCAAGACGTCTATTACCGAAGAGACGCAAGGATGGTAACTTAAGTTAAAATATTACTATATACATATAATAAACATATAAGCTGAAAAGTTCACTGCAGTACCATAGGCTTCTTCCTGAAGAACTGTATAGGCAATAATCACCATACCAATACGACATTGACTGGCCTTTTGGAACTCCGAGAAATCCATAGTTCAATATTTTTGCATAAAGATACGTATATTTTTCACATAATTTGAAGCTAACAATAACTTATTTTTAAATACTTTGACACTAACATCGTTGAAATAACATTTATTATATAACACCACATTCCTTCATGTTTACAGCACTTGTAAAAAATTGCGAGTGCATGAGAGCGCTTCCCACACGGGGTATCTAATGACGGCCGCTAAAGTCTATTCCAAATCCTTCGAAAACTACATATATTCGGATTAAATATTTCAATAAATATATTTCACATAATAATCTTGACATTAGATTTGATTCAAAATATAAATTACATATAATGAAGAGCTAATATTTGAACCTATTTTGGAGAAATCCTTTTTAATTCTGTTCATATGTGAAAATAAAATATTATTATACCAACAGCGCGCCCTAGCTTCGCACGGGTGTACTAATGAAACGAACATGGGAACAAATATTCCCTTTACCATGTATTAAAATAAACAGCTGGACAAAAATCTGTCAATTCTGTCAATATTTTTGAAAATCTCACTGTTCGAGATAATTGTTCAATATGTTTTAGTTTGTCATTAAGAGATGGTGCTACATACCATTAGCTCGCGCTTTCATATGGTCGCTGACTTTTAATGACACGCGGCTGTGGATTGGACATATTTCAATTAGCCAAATGCTCAATTGTCCTCTTGTACTTTCGTTATCTGAGTCCTTGTCTTTGTTGCTTTGTTCATTGTGGTTGTGTTGGTTGAAAAAGTATCGGTCGACAAAATTTCCGTGAACACTCATTATTGTCTTCTGTCTTATTTAGTCACTTGTTTTTTTTATATGGAGATTATTGGACTCAAATCTTTTTAGATTTATGTCCGCTTTAAAAAGGTGGCATATTATTTTAATACTTATTTTGATTTTGATATTCTATATTGAAAAGAGTGCAATATATTTATACAATATTTATTTGAGAAGTGCAATGTAAAATACTCGTAGTGCTATATGAGATTATTATAGTCAGTTCCGGAAATCACTATATTATTTTGATAGGTGTATGTGCATTAACGTTTCGTAAGATATAGTAAAATATAAAGTAAAATTTATTAAAAAAAATAACTATATTTCATTAACAAACAAACAAAGGATGCTATTAGCTTTCCTAACAGTAATATTGTTTGAACAGAGCTGAGGGGGTATGACGGGAGGCGTGATCATTGGTTCCCAGTTATCTGTTGTTTGTCTGGAAAGCTATTACGTTCCAACTGTTTGATGTATTATGCTTCATGTGTTTGTCTAAAAGATAAGTGGGAATCACTTCATTGTTGTGTCAATATTTACTTTTCATTTAGTTATTTCCAAGCGATAGTCCGAGTTTTACGCAGATTTGATTAAAGTGACGTCACTGATATCTGAACTATCTATGTGGACCTTTTGGGACTTCAATATTCGTAATCAAATTCATAGAAGCTACGTCAGAATTATCAGGTTACCCAGCACAGTTTTCCGTCAGGGCTATGACATGGTGCTCTTCAAGGTCGGCAATACAACAGTGTTGTCCTTTACCACCAGATGGGTCTTCTGCCTGTATGCTGCCTTTTTACATAACAAATACTTATATATATCAAAAAATATTTTTTTGTTGCGCGTCGTTTTAAATTTATCTTAGATTAGATTAGAGTGCAAATGACTATTTTGATCTAATGCTCAGTGTAACTAAAATAATTAATTGAATAAGGATTTATACTATGTTTATGAAAATAACATAGCAAGTAACGAATTATTTATTAATAATAGGTAAAAGTTAAGGAATATTTCTACGAATTATCCTTATGAGTTAAGTATTCACCATTTTTCTGTTGGTATTTTTAAGATGTACAATTCCGTCCTATTCTATTTTGATAGACAGACACCAGTACCGTCATGGCTTTTATAAACAAACAAAGATCTTTTTAGGGTATAATTTAGCCTACATATCATCACGCTTTTCGATAGGAGTTAAACAGCAATGTTGAATTTTAATAGATTTAACTTGAAATAGATAAAATATTATGGCGATCAAATTATAATTTAAAAAACGTCTGATGTTTAATATTATAGAATAAAATAAATAAAATATTAATTATATTAATCAAGATTAATACATATAAAATACATATATATTGAAATAGATAAAATGTTATGGAGAACAAATTATAATTAAAGAAACATTAGGCAGTTCAAGGTAATATAAATACATATATCTCAGCTCATAATAAAATTGTTTCGAATAAGATATATTATAATGTATTGACCTTTAGAAACGATTCCGATGTATTTAGTCTGTCGGTTAATAAAATTTTGTAGGTAAAAAAATATTTTAAAAACATATCACAAAGCATTCTCGGTTTTACTGGGCATATTTTAACATTAAATATGTAAGGAATTTTACATCGCATAGCTTGGTTTGCGAGCCACTTCTCCTGAACAGAGGCAAATGTACCTACCAAGCGCTGATATTTACTAAAACCAGAATTTTAAATGAAGCTCGTCGTAAGGGACGGATATTAAAAACGTTTGTAATATAAGTCATATGAATTTTTAATTTAGTAAAAATTACGTATTATGTATTAATATTTTTAACAATATTCTATCTTTTGATTTCATTTAACAACGAGATGGTGCCCGCGGCTTTGTTTTTATAAAATTATGTTTCTGTTTCAACAAAAACTAAATGTTAATTTAGTCCCTATTAACTTATTTCGGGATTTTAAATTGCTTTTATCAAATTTTATTATTGTTAACTGACCCACGTGAAAAAGTATATTGATACTAGTGTTAGCGCGCGACTTCGCTTACCTTAGATGTTTGTATATCCTTTAGGATTAGATGTATTTCCCTGGATTTAAGTAACTGTTGTAGCGTTGCAACGCTACTTATTAATGTGGACATAATAAAATACCACGATTTGTTAGAAAATAATTCCCTTTAATAATGTAACGTCTGGAATGCGATTCTGCGAATCTTGTTCTTGAGTGACATTATGAGGGTGCAACTTCAGACCAGAGACTGATGACACTTACAATGAATAACAATAACCAGCATTGGCAATCATTTAAAAAATATTGAGACTATTGATCGAAATATAAATTAACCTATCTCTCAAGTTGGACCAAATTATACATAATTGCCAACTTTCATGAAGATCAGTTGAGTGTTTTCGGAGATTTATTTACGTCTAATATCTATACTATCTACTATCTCGGTCTTCTTTCCGACGTGCCAAATCAAAAGCCAAGTAATGTATAAATTTTTGAATGGCTGTTCCCAAAAAAATATGACATGAAGTTTAATTAATTGAAAAAAAAAAATCTATACTATGTAAACCAAACATTTTAAATTTAAAATAAAAAATATAATATGATATTAACTTATTATTAATACCAAATAATAAAAGTCTCCAGTCATTCCAACCTCTCACAAAAAATCTTGAAAGTGGCACACAAGTCTTTCCACTCATCAGCCGATAATGCACGGTTTCTGAGATACTCGATTAAACTACCAATAGTTATTGACTAAACAAAGTTATCCATAAGATAAACTGTCAAATGGCCCGTTGAGTTTTACTGACATTTATCATATGATTGTGTGTTCAGAAACGCAATTTGACAAGTTATCGATAGTCGGCGCGCATCACTCAAAAGGTACCATGTATATCGATCATTTTTTTTAGACACTTGGTTCTTATCTAAAAATGTATCATGATATTTAATATATATTTAGAAAAGTTTTAAGAAACTGATTTTGACTGAAAACAATGCGTGAAGTGGGGGGCAGTTTGGTGTGTATGCGTAGGAGAGAGAAGGAAACGGATAACATTAGTTACAAAGAAACTTTGCATGCGAAGTATATTTTTGGTTTCAATTGTTTCATGTTTTTTCTTTCGTATATAAAATATATTGTCAAGATAAAAAACAACGCAGACGAAGACGAAGCACAATGTTATGTTTCGTCAATCACTATACTGATTAATACCATTTGTATACCATACATACATACTCATTAAATACAAATAAATTATCATAAGAGAGAACTCATTAAGTATTCAAAATTTAATTCAATATTAATTATTAACTGTTTACCTTCAAAGGCATTGGTGGTAAAGTTAATTAGTATTCATGACTAGTGCAAAGCAACCCTTTTCGTACCGGGATTACTCCAGGTTCCATCCGTCAATGTCGCAGCCTGTAACCTCCAGGCGCTTCGTGGAAGCAAATTAGGTGCGCACAATTTGTATCATAAAGTGTTGGGAAATATTATAACGTGATTATTAGGGGTTTATTACCAATGATATTATAACTATAGATACGTCATAAGCGCTTCGACAGCGCCTTGTTAAAACTTGGCTAGCTAGCTTCTTTTTAACGGCTGCTCCGTCAATCCGCCCGTATTTAAGCAACATATATATAACTATTTCTTTTTCACCACCGATATTGAGAATATGCCATCTTACGTTCACGTTTATCTTTTCTTTTTTTTTCTCTTACGTGAAGAAAAAACTTCATGGACTGTCAGGCCCAGAGGTTTGTTTCAGAGGTTTGTTTAACCTTCTGCTCTTCTTCTCCCGCGTCCGGCGCCAGCACCGTGACGGCATCTGGCTGGGGTCTCATAGTCTCTCTCCCTGGCTCTCTCAGCGTCTTCCTTTTGTAACATAACACGCTCACAGAATGAGACTACTGTACGCACGACTCTTCATTGCTTACCATGGCCCTTACCACGGATGGTAAGGAAAGGTCATTGCCTACGGCAGCAACTAGCTCACTCCGTTCCGCAGTCCAAGCCCGGCAGGACTCTAAGGTATGTTGAGTTGTATCCAAATTATCACCACAGTGCTAACACTCCGTTGTCAGCTCCTTCCTAGCTATTTTGTGCAGGTAATTGCCGAAGCAGCCGTGGCCCGACAGTACCTGCACCAGTCTGTACGTAAGGGTGCGGTAGCCCCTGTCCATCCACTCCCTGAAGACGGGACGGATCGCCTCTATGGCCCTGAGACCAAAACTAGATGTAGCCAACGCGTTACTCCAGATCTGAAGTGCTTCCAGTAAAAGGCTGGCCTTGTATGCTTCTTTCCCCCTCGGAGAAATCCTGTCCCCATTTTATCTAAGATAGTTTACGTATTGGTGCGTTTTCGTGCCAATTGTTTTATCTAAATATCATGTAGGTAACGTACCTATACCTTTTTAGTTATAATATCATTGGTTATTACTGAATTTATTATGGGTGTTTATTATAATCGTGTTGAACTATTTCGTATTCGTATTTGTATATATTAATTTTAACGTGTCACCTGAGCGGTAAATTAATGAATACTAGCTGATTCTCGTGACTTCGTCTATGTTGTTTATTATCTCAATTGTTTTGATATTCTCACAGGCAGCGTTTTCGACACAAGCTTTCAGGTAGCTTGACTTTTTCCGACACTTCCAAGAGTTATCGTTATATTTCAACATATTTTAAGAAAAATCGCGACAAATTATATACCTAACCCTTCCTCGTGAATCACTCTATCCCTTAATGAAAGTCGCATGAAAATCCACTCAGTTTGAGTTTATCGCGAACAGACAGACGTGGCGGAGGATTTTTTTTATAATATGTAGTGATTTATAATTTTTTCTGCCTATGTGGAACTAATTCTTTTTGATTTCCCTTCCATTAGATAATCACACTTACTCGATTGATGTGGGTGAGTACAGGAGACTTGAAAAGCACCACAAGTTCAGTTCCTAAGTTTATTAGAATTATCGTAGGTGGCAGCAACCGTGTAGGTGTGCGTGTGAGAGTCGTTGTTAAAAGAAAGGGTGAGAGGGTACCAAAATAGTCGGTAAGATGACTATCCAATTAAATTGGTCCATTGGTGAAGTGTATGCGCATGCGTAAAATAAAATTAACCATTGCCAAAATTATATTAACTAGTGGGCGCCCAGTGGTCGACATTCGACCATAGTTCATTGAATTTTTAAAGTTTGAACTTTATTAGGGTTCTTTTATCAATGGCATCGACTTCAAATATATAATTAGGTAGTTCAAATATCAACATTTTTTATTTAATTCGGTTAATTTAATAATTAAGTTATTTTTCGCTTTTTAGTACCTTATTAGTTTTTCACATCGAAGGCGGTTTATTTTTTTTTTTGTAAAAAAATTTATTTCCCCATTTTTAGTGTTCATAAATATATCTGGTTTGTAATGGGTATAATAAATCGGTTCCAATTTCACGAAAATACGTAGAGATTTAACCCTCTTAGGGGTTGAATTCAAATTTATATGAGACCGCTGAATATAACTAATTCAAATAAAAAAGGAATCATTAAAATCGGTTCATAATTTGCGGAGATATCGATTAACATACATAAAAAAAAAATACATACAACCGAACGTCGTAACCTCCTCCTTTTTCGAAGTCGGTTAAAAAATACATACAGTCGAGCATAGCAACCTCCTTCGCAACATTTTTTGATGTCCCTTATTGACGGATGTCAAAATGTCTTTTTTATTTACATGTGTGTATATGTTGTGTAAAATTGAAGCAGTAGTGTGAGTAATGCATATTTTAATTAATTTAATATACTTCTAATGCATTTTATATAAAATAAATAGCTTTCTGCACTTCTCCTCCATATAAACTTTAACTATGCCAAATTTCACGTTCATCCATTCACGCAATTCTTTTAAAAAGGGATACAAAGTTTTGGCTTCACGTATTAATATATATGATGATAAGTATTATCAATAAGTTGTAAGTTTGATACAGAACAGTTGAAATGAAATGTTTTGATGATCTTAGGTCACACTACGCTAGATAAACATTTTAGCCATCTGATTACAATGTTTAACTATACTATTTCTAAACACATTCAAATAGTACACAATAGTATACAATTGTTATTCTAACCCAAATGTAATAGAATATATTGTACGGTGCAATAAATTCGTCCTTTTACATATTGCGACAGGAGGTTTTATTATGGTTGTAACTTATCTGTAACACAACGCAGTGAACGTCACAAAATATATATTTACTATACGATATATTTGCATTAAGGTTACTACATTCGTTTTCTATTTCACGAACGTTGAACTGTCTGCCTATTCGATTTTATATAGTCTTCATCAATTAATTATATAAGAATCAGTTATTGTAAAATCTTCGTAACGTATGCTGTTTAAATAGTCACTACAGCATATAGCTATGTATAACCAATGTTAAATGAACCATAATCATAATATCAGGCTTAACATATAACTATCAATGAGGTTTTTTTAATGTGATTGGAGGCAAACGAATATGCGAGTCACTTGATGATAATTGATCTGTGACACGAGGGGCATCAGATGCGTTGTCGGCCTTTGGGAACGGAGTAGGCTAGTTTCTTGAAGGTTTGTAGTTTATATTGGTCTGGAAACGCCCTCGCTGGGAATTCATTCTAAAGAGAACAAGTATTCTATATGTGGACGGACTTGCACCTTATATAGTTGAAGGAAATGATACGGTGTGAAATACCATGCGGATCTGTTGCTCATAGCAGGCTGGCGGGCCTGGTTTTTTGCTTTTTGGCCTTTTTGAGGCCAGTTTTGCTTTGTCTTCTAAATGACTACCAAACCGATGTCGCTCGATATATCAACACCAAGAATATTGACATTGGGCTTAGCAACCAGAGGAATTTTCTGAAAATTAAGAACCGCATCAAAGGCGGTTTTTTTCTTAGGTTTAAGTTGGAATGCCTTTTCTATCCGTACAAGAATAAAATTAGAAAGTGTACTGCTGCCGTACAGCAGAAATAGGTATGGGACTACTCCTGCAGTTAAAACTTGAAAGGCTGTACCACTCTTATGATCGAGCATCAGAAGTATCGGTAATAAGCTTGTAGGTGGTAGAGCCATTCTGAAGCTATTACTGTTTTCAGTATAAATGGGTCGGCTCGCCCGGGGTAGTACCACCCTCTCATAGAAAACCGACTCGAAGTAACAGTGCTTGAATTGTTCCGTTTCGTTCGGTCAGTGAGAGCATTAGAAGACTACCTCACCTCCCCACTCCTTCAACTCCCCCACTCCCCCTCCCCCTTCCTCCAACACAGGCTGGCAACGCAGTTGCGATTCTCTGGTGTTGCTAGTGTCTATGGACGGCGGTAATCACTTAATTTCAGGTGACCCACATATTTGTTTGCCTCCTATGACATAAAAGTCCTTGACTCACTCGTCATTCGCAAGCTCGTTTGTGGGAATTAAATTTGTTTGTTAGGTTGTCAATATTTTATTAATAATTAAAATGCCTGTCCTCTTGGTTAGGCATAAAAAATATTAAGAGGCCAATGAAATCTAAAAAATAATGGTCATATGTCAATAGGTTTATAAATTTTCGTAAATTTGCAAATAAATAAATAGAATAATATACAAATAAAAACCTAATAAGACCTAAGTAACCGTACATCCGAGATCTAATAGTTATATTCAGATTAGTTCATAATGATATAACGTAAAATAATACGGCTATAACAAATAATAACACTACATAATTTTTTCCGTTCGAACGCTTTGTGTAGTGGGTGGATCAATATTTCCCATGGGCCGGCTACCTCTGTACTGTGAACATTTTACAGTCAAATAGGTGACTGTACGAACATGGTTTTTAACATAATACTTCTAACAAATAGTCCATTGTAGCAGAAATTATCAAAGTGGTAACATTTTTCAGAAGCTTGACGTAATTCTAGAGTCCATATTTCAATTATTTCTCATTTTATTTATATCAATATTGTTTAGTTATACAAAACAAAATGCAATTTTGTCACGTACTATTATATCATTAAAATTTTATGAATATTGCATTGTGCAGCTTTATCTAATATACCTCTAAAATATAATTGTCTTTACATAGAACGTTTTGTCTTTGGATAAAGGAAATACTAGATAGGACTCGCCACTTAGGTTTTGTTCAAATTGTTTTGTTATTTCATTGCATTAAGTCTTTTACCTGGATTATTTCTATGCGATCTGTTTTCTTTTAAATTGTTACTTTGTTATTACTACTTAAACCGAATAACTCTTTTACGGATTTTAAACTAACTCCCCAATATTTTATAATAACCGCTTATACCGCATTATGTGATAGCGTAATGATAATCTAGATAATACTTTGGAGATTCTTCTCTATCTACCAGTACAATCAAAATCGGTTAAATACTTTCTAAGATTAGCTCCGACAAACAACAGATATGTTTAATTATATCTATAATATAGATATGAATCCAAGTTATAATAATATCAATAAAAAATATTGAGGCAGTCATAAGGACTGCCGACAAAAGTGAAAACTCAAAACAATTGAATAACACTCCGAATAATGGTTATATACTTTTTATATAGCTTATTACTACTACTACACTTTAAAAAAACAATAACGCACCGAGGTATATCTATACACAGTGTACATATATCTCATGGGAAGCGTGCGGTGACGATAACGTGAGTTTCACACTCTTTGTTCACGCAAAAAGTACACATATATGCACAGTATACATATAGCTCATGGAAAGCGTTCGGTGACGATGACGCGACGTCCATTATTTTTGTTTACCCAAAAAAGTTCTTAACGCGCCCAAAGAAGTTTTCACTACAAAAAATATCAACATTGAGAAAATATTGGAAATTACTTATGATATAAAATGTATGTATAAGGTAACCGATATAACAATAAATATCAGCTATAGGGACATTTAGCAATGGCAGCCACACTGCGTTTGAAACTCGAAGGTATCGATCGTTCAATATTCATACAGGTGGTCGGCAAACATTAGTCTTGGCTTCTTACCAAAGCGCCTTTGTTTTCTAACCCGTTCTAATTTCAAAACGTACATTTTCACGATACGTTTACGGTATAAGTCGATTTAAAAAAAAATACTCTATAAGTTTTAGTCTCTAACCGTAAGTTATACTTTTATACTAATATTATAAAGCCGAAGAGTTTGTTTGCTTGAACGCGTTACTCTCAGGAACTTACTGGTCTTACTTACTTGGTGGTACTTACCTTAATGGGAATGTTTTCTTTTAGACCTCTGATATGCAATGGAACTAACTACCTATAAAGAATATTTAAAGTTGAGATTTTATTTTATTCTTTCTCCTATATATTTTCATATGTATATCTCTATATATAACACATTAATACGATAGAGCTATGCCGTTGTACTGGCATCAATGAAAAACTAGATTTTGATTAATTTTTTAGTTTCACTTCTTAGACATTCGTCTCTTATCTATAAAAAGAATTATCATGTTAGCTTCATTTATACTAATATTATAAATCTGGCGGGTTTGTTTGCTTGTTTGGTTGAACGCGTTAATCTCAGGGAAAATTATTTCAGTGTTAGATAGTTCATTTATCGAAAGTATATATTATCACGCTAAGATCAATAGGAGCGGAGCATCAATGAAGAATGTTGCAAAGTCGGTTTTTTTTCCTTTTGATAGCTTCCGCTGCGATTAGTCAAAAGTAACTATTCCACGCGGACAAACCCGCGGGCAGAAGCTAGTCTCACATAAAGTTAAATAAGTATGTGGTTTGAGATTATGGACACGTTCAACCTAGAGGGGGGCTGGTTTTCAACTTGAGTGTGGTGGCTAGCTATTGACTTAGAAAAGACCTTACTATTTCAATAAAACCCGAATATATATTTTTTTATGTCAAAAGCAGGCAGACGTGTGTCACCTGATGTTAAGTGATCACCACCGTCCATAGACACTAGCAATACCAGGGGAGTCACAGGTGCGTTGCCAGCCTCTGTATGGGGGAGGGGTAGGGAATGGAGAAAAGGGTAGGGAAAGAGGGAAAGGAGGTGGGCCCCCGGCGCTCTCACTGACCGAACGAAATGTAACAATGCAAGCACTGTTACTTCACGTCGTTGTTCTGTGAGAGGGTGGTACTACCCCGGGCGAGCCGACCCATTTATGCTGAAACTAGTGATAGCTACAGCGTGGCTCTACCATCTACAAAGTATTTTATAGTATTTCATGTATTGTATTTAAAATGTCATTGAAAATGTAACTAAGCTTTAGCCATGTTAACAGATTAAAAAAATTGTAGCGAGCTTATTAAAGAAATACCAGGACATTGAAATAATTCGAAAATTATTCATTTGGAAAGGGTGTATTCATTATATCTTTTCCGTTATAACTGTTTGCTTTAGTGATAACCGCATTGCATCATATCGGTTATCGACTTGATGGTCGATAGTAATGTTGTGTATTCTGCATTCGTTATTTCGTTTTCAGTTATTAAATATATTTATTTTTAAAGGTCAACTCAAATAATGTGAAACATATTGAAAACGAAATTTAAGAAGTTGATGATAATATTTTGTATATGGAATAACCAAATTTTCCTTTATAGTTGATATATTGGGAATGATGATTTATTAGCATAGCATTTAACTTCTAGCCCGAACGAAGATGATGAAAAGGAGACCAAATATTCCGTTAACAATATGCCTATGTAATGATGAAATAAAATCATAACTGAAGAAATGAACTCGAATCTGTTAATTCTATCAATATTTTTCCAATATATTCCCTACTATTTTTTGTCTCAGTCATTCACTCCATTTTTGTATGGAGATTTTTTAACCCAAATTTTTCACGTGTTTGTATGAGTCTTCATATATTTTCTTTTATAAAAACCTTGCACTGACAATTATAAACACAAAAACGAATAGACAAATAGGTACAGCTCTTCTATAGTGATGTGCTTACATACATTCGGCAATTGTTTCTTATTTATATTGATTTTATTTTATTCCAAACTAGCGACCCGCCCCAGCTTCGCACGGGTGTAATGTAGATATCCATTTTAATGAAATACTGTTAAGGGCAATTTTGATCTACATCACATGTACAGTGTATGTAATGGTATTTCATTGGATAAGGAATAATACTGTATAGTATAAAATAATAATTATTTTTGTCAAAAGATAAAAATGGTTATTGTGGGTTATTCTTTAGAGATAAATATATACCATTGGGGGTTATTCTTTAGAGATAAATACATACCATTGGAGACTTTTGTATCGATCTTTTTAAGATATACAATTCCGTAGTACATTAATTTGATCTATCTCGTAAGGTTTAGCCAGCGTGTGCGATATAAGCGCACAAAAAAGTGTTTGTTACGACATCACATTACAAATCTTTGAATTTTTCGGCTTTTCTTTACTATAATATGTATGTATTTTACATATGAACCTTCCTCTTGAATCACTCTATCTATTGTTAAAAACTGTGTTAAAATCCGTTTAATAGTTTAAAAGATCTAATCGAAGAGACAGCGGAAGCGACATCATTTCATACTATGTAAAGATGAATGACGTATTATTTTTCTTTTATTTCAAACAATTGTGTTCGATTTATTTTACGACTGACATTAGTAATATATCGTGTTATTGTATAGTGTTCGTATTAATATGATCGTTAAAAGTCACTATTACGTCGTTGGCAATAATAAAATATGTCTATTGTTTCGGATTTTTTAGCGGGATCTATGAACTGTAACTATTTTCATAATTTTGCATTAATCGACCCCCTGTTCTGTAATATTGGTGGCTTTATTTGTAAAATAGTTCGGTTATTGTGTACAAGCGGATTATAAATCAATACACGGAGCATGATTACACAGATATTACAAAAGTATATACAATTCTAACAAGGAGCCCGCCATTTTGTTAGAACACTGAAGTCGTCACGTGACAGTTTATAATAATAAACACTTGATAGATATTGACGTTTTTGATGGGATCACTTTTATATAATCTTGTGTTAGTTTACTTTATATTCTGTAATATTGGTGGCCTTTTACGTAATATAGTTCGGTTATTGTGTATATGTGAAGTGGATGGAAAATAATACCACGGAACATGAATTCTAAGATGACATAAAAACTACAAGAAAAGTTCTAGCAAGACAATAATATGTATTGGTGGACAAATTACGAAGAAGTGGAAGACATTTGTTGCGTGTGAATTTTTTTGACGTCTTATAAATCGACGAATGACAGCTGCACACACGAAAAAATATGACTATTTGTCACGTTCCGCCTGGGCCGAGCGAGCATGCGAGATCGCGGAACAAGGGATAGAGAGGCGCGAGCGACCTAAGCGTTCGGCTTGTAAAGCATCTATCTCTCTTCCACTCCAGCGGCTGATGTATCCGAGTCGTTATAAGATAAAATTATCGTTCGTAAACCGACTTTACAGAAAACCAATTTTTTTTAATTTAAGAATACGGGTTGATACTTTTTTCTTTTTTTTTCAAAGTGACCTATTGACCTAGCAAGGTGTTAACAGCTTGACCGGGCTACTAAGGCGAGCGCTTTAGGCACTCAGCCGATTTTATTTGGGCAACTAGCTCCAGGGTATACATGCAATTCGCGACCTCTCTGAGTTAACCTAAGCTAAGCTACATATTCATACTTATATGACTAATTGAAACATATATGTGTACCAAGCATACATACTTCGACAACTCTTATATGTATTTTGTGTCGGATAATTTTTCTAAACTATTTCAGTTCGATAAGGGCAAAAATACAACCTTTCCAATTTCATGTGTAAGCATGTGTGTGTGCACGTGTGTGGAGGTGATATGTGTAATGTTGTTGCAGTGTTGTAAAATTTTGCGTCACTGTATCGCGCAAGCAGCGCACTCAAGGGCTCCACGCCGAGGGAACGAACCTAGGCTTGAGCCGCTGCCGAGGGGGCCTAGTCTGGTGTGCGGGAGCGAAATTTACCCCCAGACTACGGCGGCGTGATCTGTGATTACGCGGGCGTGGGCGTGAGCACGCTCTGTTTGGAGAGGCAGGCTGGTACTGATCGTTCACTGCCGTTATTTCATCGGGAGGATCGGTAAAAAGCTCGAGAGGGTCGCTAAAAAACGTGTTGATACTAAAATAACGTATATAAAAGTATGTACACTATAAAACAAGTAACGGCTTTATTGATCAGAATATCTATTTCGAAGAAAGACAGAATAAGAATACGAATATAAATGAGCGCGTGACCTATTTAAAGGGTTATTCCCGAGGTAATGCGAGCGCTGATAAGACAAGGTAGTCGTGATGTCACAATCGGCTTCTCATTTGATATTCACGAGAACCTCATTGCGGAGTCTTAATGAGACTATGAAACAACGCTTTGACTTTGGCTAAGCTTGATTTGGGTCGTAACAAAAGCTGAAATGAAAATATGTTATAAGATTATCTATTTATAAAAAAAAAATATATTGAGGTGAATCTTCTCTAAAAAAAATATATATTTTTAACCAATAAAAGTCTTGTTTTAAATATCCACATATACATTTTAAAAGTAAGGAACATTTAAAAAAAATATTGTTACTTTTTAACACTGGTTAATGGGGTTCGGAGTAAAGCATACGTGCTAGTTTGTCAAATAAAAATAAAAAAAATATTAACCAGACTATATACTGTAAAAATATTTTGTATCTGGATCGAGGACACGTATACGTATAACATAATCATATACCTTGATATATGAAAAACACATATTACTGAAATGGGACACATCAACATTTTTTACCTGTCCGATTCAGGTAGAATATTCCCCCTTATGTCATTTTTTAATTACAGGAGATTAGACTTGTCAAAAATATTTTTACAAATCTTTAACAAAATGTTAAAAAACAAAATTTCCAAATTTTCAGAAATACATCTTAATATTGTGTAAAAAAATGTATTTCATTGTCAAACGATTATAATAGAACCGATTTAAAGAAATTTGTTCAAGGGAGGTATAACTCATTGTGAAACTGATTGGCGATAGAAATTATCAGTAATATTCTTGGGAATAAAAGAAATTACTGAGATGAGACATAAAGAAATATCTGAAGTGAGCTTCATGACATTTTAAAATGTATATCATTAAAATAATTGATGACCTATAATAATTATTACTGATTAATTTAGAGGCCATAAAATATAACAAAATTTTAACAAAATGATGTAAAATACCAATTCGAAAATAATCTCTGCTTAAAAATACGTATGAAGGAGCGCAGAGGGATGTTAGTAACTTATATAATAGGTCTTTACCTATGAAATTGCCGTTATGCAGTACTGGCCATTTCAAATCAAAATAATTTTTGTTTAGCTAAGAATTCTAATTTCAAATTAATTTTATTTTAAAACATGGAATTCTTTTTCCAAAAGTAGTCATTTGTTTATTGATTAGTGTTACATTTTCATCGCATTTCAATCTTTTTTGTCATCATGGATACGTTAAAAATTCGAGTAATTATGGAATATGAGTACCGTCGTGGCAGCAACGCGGCACAAGCGGCAAGCAATATCAACGACGTTTACGGAGCTAACACTACAAACCAACGCACCACCTGTTATTGGTTTGCTCGCTTCCGTTCTGGGAATTTCGATCTGAAAAATGAACCTCGCGGTCGTCCGAAGATTTTGACGACGGATGACGACGGATGACGAATTAAAGGCGATGGTGGGAGCTGATGATACACAATCTACGGCTGAATTAGCAGCAGCTTTCGACGTTAGCGTCAAAAAATATTGGTCCATTTGCGTCAAATTGGCAAGGTAAAAAAGCTTGACAAATGGGTGCCCCACGAACTCAATGATCGCCAGCGCGAAGAACGCGTCGAGACGTGCCTTGCACTGCTCAACAGACACACAAATGAAGGAATTTTGAACCGCATTGTTACCTGCGATGAAAAATGGATTCTGTTTGATAGCCGCAAGCGCTCAGCAAGTTAGTTGGATCTGGTTCAGCACCTAAACAATGCTCTAAACGAAAACTTACCCCTAGAAAAGTGATGGTCACTGTTTGGTGGTCTAGCGCCGGTGTGATTCATCGCAGCTTCTTACCAAACGAGGTGAGCATTACTGCAGATGTGTACTGTGAAGAACTGAACACAATGATGGAGAAGCTGGCACATCTCCAACCAGCATTGATCAATCGCTCGTCTCCGCTGCTCTTGCACGACAACGCGCGACCTCATACTGCACAGCAGACGGTCTCCAAGTTGCAAGAACTGGGGTTGGAAGTTCTAAAACGCTTAATAGGGTTCGTCAGTATTTTATTTACTTTAACAATGCCACCATAACTAAAATATTTTAGTCATTAAGAAGAATCGCTAAAAAGATTAATAGGGTTTGTCAGTATTTTATTTACTTTAACAACGCTACTGTAACTGAAAACATTTTAGTAATTGAGAAGAACTGCTTAAAATGGTTAATAGGGTTTGTCAGTGTTTTATTTATTTTAACAATGCCACCGTAACTGAAAACATTTTAGTCATTGAGAAGAACTGCTAAAAAGATTAATAGGGTTTGTCAGTATTTTATTTACTTTAACAATGTCACCGTAACTGAAAACGTTTTAGTCATTGAGAAGAAGCGCTAAAAAGTTTAATAGGGTTTGTCAGTATTTTACTTACTTTAACAATGTCACCGTAACTGAAAACGTTTCAGTCATTGAGAAGAACCGCTAAAAAGTTTAATAGGGTTTGTCAGTATTTTATTTACTTTAATAATGCCACCGTAACTGAAAACATTTTAGTCATTGAGAAGAACCGCTAAAAAGTTTAATAGGGTTTGTCAGTATTTTACTTACTTTAACAATGTCACCGTAACTGAAAACGTTTCAGTCATTGAGAAGAACCGCTAAAAAGCTTAATAGGGTTTGTCAGTATTTTACTTACTTTAATAATGCCACCGTAACTGAAAACGTTTCAGTCATTGAGAAGAACCGCTAAAAAGTTTAATATGGTTTGTCAGTATTTTATTTACTTTAATAATGCCACCGTAACTGAAAACATTTTAGTCATTGAGAAGAACCGCTAAAAAGTTTAATAGGGTTTGTCAGTATTTTACTTACTTTAACAATGTCACCGTAACTGAAAACGTTTTAGTCATTGAGAAGAACCGCTAAAAAGTTTAATAGGGTTTGTCAGTATTTTATTTACTTTAATAATGCCACCGTAACTGAAAACGTTTTAGTCATTGAGAAGAACCGCTAAAAAGTTTAATAGGGTTTGTCAGTATTTTATTTGTTATTGAACAGATAAGATAAAATGCCTATAAATGTGATGAGATATTCGACAACTGACGCTGATAAGATGTTGGTCGTAGGTTAAAAGTTCTAAAATACATACTCTAACAATTCTAGCATGTTCAAACCAACGATATGATTGTTATTTAGAAAATTAATAAAATGTATCCCATCTCATACGAGTGCAATTAAAATGAAAAATAAAAATAATCTACATATTTTATAAATTTGCTAAGATAAATTAGTTTAGTACCGTGTCCTCAGTGCTCGCTCCCCGGCAATCAGTTATGAGTAGAAACACTATGTGGATTTTAGTAGTTAGAGTGTGATATACTCCACCTCCGCTGCCCGAGGTCGTTATGGGATTCACGTGTAGATTTTTTTCCATGTTTGAACAATAAACGTATCTTTTCCTCCTCTGCTTCTCAACCGATTTTCTTTTTTTTTTTCGTTTAGTAGACTAGAGTCGTATCAATAAAAAAACATTGGAAATAGTTTTTTTCCATCCCACCTACGAAACCTTCATTTACAAGTCGTTATCCATTATACTTCAGGTCCTTATGTTTACTAATTTATAATATTTCACATGAAAAAGTGTTGACATATTTTCGAAATTGGGAGAAACTAGCTGCTAAACGTCCAGAATAGAGTTCATGTGGCAACTAGAGTGCAAATTTACGAAGAACATCAACGTACTTCACTCGATATTAGACGCAATTAATTGAAAGCCCGACCACCAGCGGTAATCAATTATACCTACGAGAATAGTCTCCTCACCTGTGCACAATGTGCGCGCTTCGGAAAAATGACTATATCAGCCATATAAAAGAACGCGAGAATGTAGTTTTGGAAATGGTAGAGCCACACTGAAGCTATTACTGGTTTCAGCATAAATGGGTCAGCTCGCCCGGAGCACCACCACCCGACCCACAGAAACATCCACGTGAAGAGTAATAATGCTTGCATTGTTGTGTATTGTTCGGTTTGTGAGAGCGCTAGAGGCCCAAATTCCCTCCCCTCTCTCCTCCCTCGTCTCTCCTTCCCCGCTTCCCCTATCCCCCAAACACAGGTTGGCAACACACTTGCGATTCCCATGGTGTTGCTAGTGTCTATGGACGGCGGTGGTCACTGAAAATCAGGTGACCCGCCTGTTTGTTTGCCTCCTATGATTTTTTTTTAAAGTTGTAGCAGTCGGTGTTGGCGAAAACATTTCTACATCCTTTGGCAAAAAAAATCTAAAAAATACGTAAAATAAATTATTTCGACCATTTGACGACCACTAGTATAAATAATTGCGGGTGGCAACAATTGACGTTAAGCGTCACCAGTAAAACTGTTACGACCATTAATGGCATATAAACCACCCTCTGCTGCTTATTCTGAGATACGTGACTTGTATACAAAAGTTTAACATCCCTCACTTGCTAAGTTTGTTTTCTATTACCCACGAATATGTCTCAACTTTCAGTTGTGAAATATTAATACTTAGAACTTCATTTATTTACATTTTTATTAAAATACTTCATATAATTTAGCTCGTAGGGTTTACAAGTAATAATATTCTAACTTAAATTGTTAATAATATAAAACTAACTGTGCCCCGCAGCGTTAGTCGCATTCAATTTTCCCAGATGTCGACCATCGATAACCTTTCTATACTTTTTGACCTACGTTTTCTATAAAAAATAATTGGCTCGTAACCATGGATCGTAAATGTGGTCTTAGAGCGCATTTCAACAGATATTCGAGTTCAAGGCCTGTAAAGGTTTCAGGTTCGATTTCAATAGCTAGCCGATTTACTAAATAAAATAATAAGATTTACAATATTAAATACGTCTACGTTTGCTCTTTTTTTATAAGACTGACATAGAATATTTCTTTTTGTTATTAAATATAAATCTAAATAACATAATTCAATGAGGTTTTTGACATACTCCAGCCCAAACAAAACATGGCCACAGCAATTACAATACCAACTAGAAATAAATACAACTGAGAGAATACAAATGGGAATGTGTAGGTGATAGACTCACGCTGTAGCTATTACTGGTTTCAGCATGAATTGGTCGGCTCGCCCGGGATAGTACCACCCGACCCACTGAAACACGGACGTGAAGTAACAGTTCTTGCATTGTTGCGTTTCGTTCGGTCAGTGAGAGCGCCGGAGGCCCACCTCCGCTTCCCCTTCCCCCAAACACAAGCTGGCAACGCACTTGCGACTCCCCGGGTGTTCCTAGTGTCTATGGACGGCGGTGATCACTTAATATCAGGGGACCAAACTGTTCGTTTGCCTTTATTTTGCCTTTGCCTTTTTGCCTTTGTTATAAAAAAAATACAAATAACAAAAAAGAAATTAACAAACATTAAGGTATCAGTCGCTCAGGAGGAGGCTTAACAATTCGTTCAGATCTAGTCCGCATTTCGTTCCTGTTATTTGTTTCTAATACGTAAAGCTTCTGAAGTGGTCTAGTGATGACGGCATTCTGTATTTTAAATTCAGCGACTCTGTTTTTACCATCTGCTGCAGGAATTATACTTTTAATGACACCCAATCTTCAAACCTGCCTTTTGGCATCATTCTCTAGAATCATTATATTATAAAGCATTTTCAGTACCGAAGCATTTTTGTATGAAATTTATGCGTTTAAAATTAGCATACTTTATTATTAAAAGACACTTTTTTAAATAATAATAAATTTGAACGCTGAAATTTTTTCTCTCGATTTATTTATTATAGCTACAACATGGGAAGATATCCTATCTTCAATATTTATTGTTTTCTCTTTATCACAACTTTTTAACAGACATTTTATTTAGAGATTTTTACCAATGTTCGGGATTAGACTTGAATAACTAACATTTAATTGATTCACCTTACTTGTTAAAATAGCTTCGATATATCTTATCATCATTATCATTACCCTTATCCCACCTAAGTAGGGTCGGCACAACACGTTTTCTTTTTCCACTCTCTCCTGTCAAATGTCTCAGTATTCACACCTTTTACGCACATATCATTTTTCACACAGTCCATCCACACCTTTTTCGGTCTTCCTCTACTCGTATATCCATCTACCATCATACTCAACACTTTTCTAGTTACATGGTTTTTATCTCTCCCCATGACATGCCCATACCATGCTAACCTATTATTCCTCAACTTCTCTGTCACTAGTGCTATTTTCAAACTTCCTCTGATATACTCATTCATAATCTTATCCATTCTAGTCACACCACACATTTACCTTAACATTCGCATCTCTGCCACTTGTAATTTTTCCTCATCCATCTCTTTCGTAACCCAGCACTCACATGCATACAGCATGACCGATCTTATCATGGTTTTATAAACCTTCCCCTTGAGTTACAAATGCATAGGTATATACAGTGGTGGTCATATAATTAGAAACACTTCTTATGAATAGAGAAAGTATATATATATCATTACATAGTATAAAACAAAGTCCCCTACCGCGTCTGTCTGTCTGTCTGTTCACGATAAACTCAAAAACTACTGAACGGATCTTTATACGGTTTTCACCAGTGGATAAAATGATTCACGAGCAACGTTTTAGTATATAATTTGTCCGAGATTTTTTTATAATCAGGGCGGGACAACGTCTGCCGGGCCCGCTAGTATCTTATATACTCAAAATGTAAGTCAAAGATCTAAATAATTTACTCAATTTAGGCCCTGAGAAGGTGCTTATGAACGTCAAAACTATCAAAATCAAACATAAACAATTACTAAACATAACAGTCTGTTCATAGAAAGTCGGTTTACCATATCAGTTACTTCAGTGCTGATATTTCTTTAGGCTGAACGGGGGATCGCACTTTAATGTAAATGAAGACATTCGATACAAGTAATCTGATCCATGGAAATGAGATAATGTTACTTATTTACTGAGCTGATGGAGTCGCTTTTGTTTTACTTTATCTTCACTGTTGTTTATCGTGGAACAAACAAATCGATCCGTCATCCTGATGTAAGGTTGAACAGATGTATTTAAAACCCTACCCCTGTTTTGAATCATATTTGATAAGGAAAGTGGTTCCAATTTTAGCTTCCGCGGTTTCGCACTCATTTAGTGATCGAAATTCGACCATCGTTCATTATTTTTTTACGTTTTAGTATTGATTTTCTTTTGACAAAGGTGCCCAAGTACTCGTATAGTAAACTAGCGGAGTCAGAGCACGTTGTTCAGCGTTGGTAATTAAAAGAATCCTAAAATTCAACTGCAGCGCCAACTACCGATTCCAATAGCGAATCTAAACCATTCTTAAATCCACCCGAACACACAAAAAAGTTTAATGAAAATCTATCCAGCCGTTTAGCAGGAGTTCAGTTACATACATACGGACTGAAGAATTATGTGTATAAAGGAGATTAGCAGACTCAATAATAGTGAAATATGACGAATAGGGAGTATAAAAGGAACTGCTTTCATTTTTTTTTAATTGGTAACTCTAAAGCTGTGCAGTCTACTAAACAAAAAAAGGAAAATCGGTTGATAAGTAGAGGAGAAAAAGGAACTAAACTGTTTTGTCTTTGTTTAAACTGTATAAATATAGGCATCCCACGAATGATGATAGCGCTTTTTTTAACATGCTTGCCTAGGTGGCACACCCTTCATATTTGAATGTAGCCAAGCACCTATCTGTGTGTTCCGTCAGCTGCACTTGAAAACCAGTTTCTCTTTAGGCTAGTGTGTTGATTATCTTAGACTACATAATCATTTAGCATCGGGTAAGATTGTGATCGAAGGCTAAGAAGACCTATAAAGTATTTTAAAAAAAAACACAGATGCGAGTGGAATACTTATAATTGTTCCATTTTCGTCATAAAACACTTTTTCTAGTAACCCTTCCGTAATAATTCATAATAATAAGTTATATTAATTTTTTACAACTTTAAATTTAGTTTGTACTTTGTAGCAGAGCTTTTACTAATTTATTAATAACCTGTTGATAGATAAAAGTTTTTTTCGCTTTTGTTCGAAATAATAGGTATATCCTGAATTTCATAAAAAAAATGTTAAATGAAACCAGCGTTAACTTAAAAACGTTTATTCTTAGGGTAATTAATTGACTTTAAATAATTTTACAATCACTCAAAAAACGTCACTATTGACCAAAGTTTTTGAACGTTATAAAGTTTAGTTTAGTGTTCGCTTACTTCGAAAATTATTAGCTTAATTTCTTGTCCTGTTCGAAGGTAATATAGGCTTCTGTTAATAACTAAATATGACTTATCAGTGCTTGACGTGTAGTGTCTTGATCGATCCGTCGCGTGACCCTCTACCCTCATGAATGGCAGTGTTTGCTTTCCGATTTCCATGTGGAATGTCATCACGTCTTTATCATAATTAATTCCTTTAGTATTCAGTTGTAGCTTGACATAGTGGCAAGAAAAGGAACACTGTTCTAGCAAATGATGATAATGTATAAGTTATAAGTTGCAAAGAAATCATACTATAATAATATTATTATATTAGCATATATGTAGCACTAGATGGCGCTGTAACACAGTAACCAAGATCGTTATAAAAAAAATCCGTACTAGCTGAACTATCCTCTGCGTGTGACTTCGTCCACGTGAAATAATTACTTTGCGCTAACGCTAACAGGCAGGGGAAGCTCTCAAGAAACACCCCGATTTTGAAACATTCTTCATTGATACTTCGCTCCTATTGGTCTTAGCGTTATATAACCTTTAACCTTCCTTGGTAAATGAGCTATATAACACTGAACGAATTTTTCAAATCGGATCAGTAGTTCCTGAGATTATCCCCTACAACGTCACAAACTCACAAACATTGCCTCTCTAATATTATTAGTATAGATTAAATAACTATTGCAAGCAACAATAATCGAAGTAATAAATAACAAACGCGTGCGGAGTCTTCAATAATTCGATAATGAAGCTTATTGCCTTAGAAACAAAAATATAATACAGGTGTGGTATTTGTTTGCCTATGTGTAGTTCGAAAGAAATCACATAAATACAACTTTGATATGTTCGTGTTATTAGATACAATGACGAAACGAGTTTATTTAAATCAATCAAATTAATATCAGCCAGTAACAGTGCAATAATTGAAAAATCGAACAGCGATTAAATAGAAAATATTAAAAAACAAACCAGAAACAGACCAAAAATAACGCATTGCAATTAATTGACTTACTTAGTTGTTACTCAACAATTAAATTAGTCTTGTAAACTTTGAATTCTGTGGCGTTAGTACTGAAGCTAAATAATGAAGTTTAAATAATGAAGTTAAAGAGGGAAAAGGAGACGTTAAAATTACAAGGAAACGATATAAAAACAACAAAAGAGATTTTGAAGGATCGAACCCGAATCGTTTAAATACATTAAAGCAAGAAATCGGATTATTGAATCTTATAGAGTCTTTGGCGGGATCTTGGAATGCCATGTAGTGGTATTTATATCTTATCCATAATCTTGTGTTATTTAGCTCTATATTGTGTAATGTTGGTGGCGCTTTACGTAATATAGTTTGGTTATTGTGCACAAGTGAAGTGGATCGGAAATAATACCACGGAGCATGGATTCTGACTTGCCACAAAAACTACCAAGAAAGTTCTAACAAGATGGCCAAAATTTTGTTAGTTCATTGAAATTATATCAAGAAACTTGTAATATATGTTACTCACTTGACAGTGGCAGTAATAGTCTATTAGAAGGCTGGTGACCAAAAATAAAAAAGAGGAAGGAATCAGATTATTTGAGAAAGGTTATCGATCTTCTTTGATTTTAGTAAGTAATATCTAGCCACGCAATTATTATTTATCAGATTTAAATGTGAATCTAACCTAACATCTCTAAATCAATACATATAAATACAATTCAAGTGTTGTTTGTTCGAGCTAATTTCCGAAACGGCTGAACCAATTTTGGCGAATCTTTTACTGTAAAATAGAAGATTTTTTGGAATATTATCTAGAGCAATACACTTTTCCATTAGGACTAAGCACTAACTAGTAATTAATTAATTTAACAGATGTTAAGTTAAGTAAATATAAAAATATACTGTTAAATAAATAATAGTTTTAAATAAAATGCATATTTTTAATCGAACGTCAAAGATTCATTTGGCTTATTAATTAAAATGAAAATATAGAATCCTATTCAAAGAAATAAAATTGAAATGACTGTTTTCAGTTTCGACATAACAGCTTTCTACTAAATGAATATGAAAGTACATACAGTATTTATAATAAAGAACCGATGTTTGATATTTTTGTCAATTTCTCTGTCTGTTTGTTTCGTCTAATGTGCGAAAGAATTTGACCGGTTTTGACGGACTTTTCACTAGTATAGCTTATTTTAATAAACTAACGAAGCAGTGCTGGATCTGCAGTGCGACCTATGCGCGAGATTACACTGTTTTTTTTTTACTAAATTCTACACGGATGAAGTAATGGGATGAAGTAATAGCCAGTGTTTATGCTTAATAATGGTAAATGATAAAAAGATTATTGAACTTACTATATAGTCACATATCTGCATTCATTTTCTAGTCTTTAATCTCATAGTTCGCGTATACTTTCTCAATTATTTTAAGGGAGCACGCGCGCTGCGTTACGAACCTTATTATGAAGCGCGGCAGATTGTGTTTGACAGGTGTCGCTAGTGCCGTGTGAACCATTCGGTCGTGCGTTTTGTTTTACGCTGGCATTTAAAAGTGGAAAGAATTAAACTTGTGCAGCTAGTTTATAATAAACGTAATAAAATATTCTAGTCATAGTTTATTTCGAAATCATAATAAAATTCATTATTCATCGTCGAAAACGGCAATAGTCAATTTTAGAAAAATAATATTTACAAGATTGTATGTGTGGTAATTATAACAGGATGCGCAACAATATATCATGCGAGTGAATATGCTTGTCATACTGGAAGCGTAACAGTGAATTATTGCTTTGTTCTTGCTACATGTAAGAACATTATGTTAACTGTGATCACAATTGCTGAATTGCACAATATAGCGTCGAATCAATTAATACCTGTGACTTAGAATGAGATTTTAATCGATTATCAAATATAAATAATAATCGATTATCAATAATGAATTACGCTAACTAGTATTGGAAGTGCTTGAAAAGAGATATGAATATATCATATCCGTAATGTATTAATTGTTATTGTAATTATACAGCTCAAGAGATTATTTGTTTTTCGTATGTTAACCAAACTGTTAACAACAAAATAGAAGTGAAACTTTTGTATTACAGAAAAAATATATAACGAAAAGCCAACGTCACACAGTCTTCTCAGGCGGTCAATATCCAAGTAATGGCCGCGCCCGATGTTGCTTAATTTCGGTGATCGGAGGAACGGTGTTTTCAACATTGTACCCAACACGGTGTTTACCCGAACCACTTTTCATTACACAAAAATGGTGCAGATCAAACAAGTTTCACTACGAAAATTGCATCTCGTCTATTTATTGAGAAAAGTTATAAGATGCCTAAAGTCATGGCAATACCCTTAAAAGCGGAGCCAGTAACACGTAGAATATAGCTCAATATATAAGGGAAGCGGGTAATAGTGCGGGTGGGCCGTGTGCCGCGGCGCAGTATTTCTGGGATTGAGAACATTTGACCGCTTGACGAGAATCGAGGATTACCGAGATGAACCGAACTATGAATACTTATATCAGCAAAGTACAAACTGTACTATGTTTATGAAACGTTACAAGTCTTCAAGCTCACAAGTAACAAGAACTTTTTTACAAGTTCTTGTAAATTACGTATACTCAAAATTCGAGTCTGCAAACTCAGAAGTTACAAAATACAAGGAAGTTTTATACAAGTTTATGTGGACTTTGTATTTTTAATCTACAATACTTTATTTCTACTAAATTGCAAAATATTTTTTTATCATATTATATGTCGTTCGGTCAGTGAGAGCGCCGGGTAACTATATATACTTTACATGGAGCTCGTTTTACCTGTGACCTCCCTGGCGTTAATGAAGATTTGACCCATCTGTTATTAAGAGTACTTTATCTGGATAGAATGTACCCTATGTCCTTTTTTGTATTTCTAACAACGTGTATGCAAAATTTAATGATAATCAGTTGCGTAGCTAAGGCTTGATAGCGTAAAAAATAAAATAAAAGCACTGCGTGTATCAGTGTGCACACGCGGAGGAAGAAAATTGTTTGGCTTATACGTATTAAATCACTACATATTATAAAACAAAGTCCTCCGCCACGTCTGTCTGTCTGTTCGCGATAAACTAAAAAACTACTCAACGGATTTTCATACGGTTTTCACCAATAGATAAAGTGATTCATGAGGAAGTTTTAGGTACATAGTTTGTCAAAGTTTTTTTTTGTTATCAGGGCGGGATTACGACCGCCTGGCCAACTAGTTATATATAGGATATGAGAATGCCATAAACAATTTACTATATGAAGTCCCATAGTATAAATACTCAACTATATATTTACTAATTTTTGTTTACTACTAGATCCAGACATACATTTATACATACTTACACATAGACACAAATACATACTAACTTACGTTTATCGTGTAACGATAATTTTTCCCTACGTAAGAAGTTTTACTTCAACATTAAATTCTCTTTCACTATACTACTCGCAAGGATTAGAAGCTCTCATTTTCTGGTTATGAATCTGTATTATAATAATTAATTTGTTTTATTTATATCCTTTGTTCGAGACTTCGTTTATGTTATAAGAGTATTAAATATCTCATCATGGAGCTGTCACTTGGATGACTAATTATTATAAATTTTCGACTGACTAATACCAAATAGCTGTTCATTATGATTATATATTTTACGGAATAAAAAATTTGATTAGTTTCTTAGATTATATTCTTGTGTTTCTAATGACTTTTTCCAACAATAACATCGTAAATTCTACAATTCTTTTGTAAACTCGATTTATTTTATAATACAATATGTTTTTATAAAAAAGCCTTTTTTCAGCCTCTAGAGTGGCCTAACCATTTAAGGAAAGAACATATAAATAAAACATTTCTTCACGCGAAACAAATGGAAACGTGTTAATAGATTCTGTTTGCGGAAACTCACAGTTTTTTACCCGCTCCATTTGTATGATTGTGAGCTTAAACTACATCTGGTAAATATAGACCGCATCTGAGGGCGGTGAAATCAACGCGCCCCCTCTATTTGAGAAAATTACTGCGAACGCGGCCTACGGAATTAGATCCGACCCTCTTTACTAATGCACGGCTACACACTGTAATTGCATCTTAATTTTTAGTACCAATCTTTATCGAGTATCCGTAGTAAAGATATATTGACTTACGAAGTTGAAGCGGTTACCGCAAGATGGTTCTTTATAGTAAAGTGGGTAAACTTTCTCTCATATTAGTTTTTGTAGAAGTGGAATTGATCGGGAACTTTGTTGAAGATCGTAAAGAAACGTAGTGGATAAAAGTAAAGAAGAATTAGCATACGATTTAATTAACCCCTCGGCTGATTTTTTAAGACCATGGATCTCAAAATGGCGGATCATATTAAAGTTAGTTTTAATTTCATGCCATCGTAAATTGTAAATTTGATAAAAAAAAAGTTCGTGCAATGGAAAAACACATTTTACATAAAAAATATGGTTTTACAATACATAACTTGTTATTTTTCAAAGTTTTATAATAAATCGTGTATTTTTTTAAGCTTATGCTGCCAACAGTTTGTTGACCTGTGCCTTATGAAGTCTACATTCGTTTGTATGGAACTTGAACCTTTGGTGTTATTACAAAACAGTTAAAATACATATTGAATATTTGCTTTAAAAAGGTTTCGAATCAAATGCATCGCGGTCGCTGAATGTTCGCCATATTGCTCTTTTGTCTCGCTTTGGTTACGTTAGGTTAGACTTGCGAAAAGGATAACGCGAACTTGCCTCGGGTAAACGCGGTGCATTTAATTCGAAACCTTTTTAAAACAAGTATTTAACTTTTTTCTAATAACACCGTTATGGTTTTGGACAGGGGTTAAATACAAAAATGTCAGGCCGCCATCTTGTTTTACATTTTTTACAGAATATAAGCACTTGTACAGCTATGTTTTATCGCTTTTACTAAATTAATGTGTGTTAAATATCATTTTGTGGGTATATTAAAGTATCCATTTCAATATAAATCCTTATATACTGCTCAAGTTTATATTTTAGATTTATTAAAACTGCAATTACACTTGGAAGATTGCCAAAGGTCTAGTGTCTAGCTACTGGTACTGAGTAAAATTTATGTTTTATGCCATAATACTATGTTTACTTTTCTTTTCTGAAAATATTTTATGAGAACAGTCATTTTTCACCTAATACAGTGAAATTACCTGTGACATTTTCCGTTATACCTGCGTAAACAATATCATGTGTTATTGATATGAATTTTGCTTCTTTTAGATTTTAGATAGTCCCTATTTTTATACTTACCACGGACTTTTTTATTTATGTTAGGCATGTAATTGTGTAACTGTCCAACGGTTACAGAGTTGTAAAGCAAGGAAGTAATTGTATAAAGTGTTTTTTAAAGAAGATTTACAAATAATTATACTTCTATATATGTAATAGAAACGTAAATTAAAAGTGTGTGTAGTTTCTGATTTTTGTGGAAAAAAAAATTGTTGCACGTGACTAACAAAACGAAATAAATGTAAACGTAATTACATAATTAAAAAAAATGTATGCCTGTCTGTTCGTGCACACATCACTGCTAATGTATAACACTTATTATAAAACACCAAGAAAATCGTAAAGTATATATAGTCCTCAGGTAGCATTTAGTCTTTGTTTCATTAAAATCGGTTCATTTTATCAAGGTAATTCAAATGACGACGCGAGCTAAGTACGAGAGAAAAGTAGGTTAGCATACGTATTTCTGTCTCATTCAAAAACCTTGTTATTTTATATTTGTCTCATATCTATTATCTCTATATAAAAAAAAATAGAGGTCTGCTGTAGTGCATCACGCAAAAACAACATGATAGAGATTAATCAATTTTTTAAAATTTTATTATTTAGACACTTGGTTCTTATTTAAAAGAAATAACATGATATCTTAATTAAATATATGTTTATTTCGATTTTAAGAAACCGCTATTGAGCGTTTACAAGCTGTGAGCGTTTCGCAATGTATGAAATGGAGCATGCGATATTATACGGTGCGCATGCGCAAGAGTGATTAAGTAAAACGATAACATTCTTTACAAATAAATTTCGTAAACAAAGTATAATTTTGCTTTCAATTTTTTCACGTTTTCTCTTTGCACAAAAAAATATGTCGTTAAAATAATAAACGCAGGTGAAATCGCGAGTATCAGCCAGTGTATAGATAAAATTACATATCGTCAATCTGACCTAAAATACAATGTAATCATTCAGATAACAGATATTTTCACGAGATGTAATTTAACGTAACATCATACCGTTGGATAGAATACTATTAAAAAAAGTTATAAATTATATTCCAAAGAAATTGTAAGTGAGCATGACATATTAACCGTTGTAGTGACGACAATAATTGTATGAATGTACTACGTCAACGATTTTATAAAAAGATATATATAACATAGGGCTACAGGGAAAAACAGGGTAAGTCCATTTTTTTTTTCAAATTTGAGTTTTTGTACTTTATCGCCACATAGATACTCATTTCATAATATGACTATCTAAAACAAGTGTAAAACACGTTGTGTCACATTTTTTGTTGATGTTGTGTTTCTTCTTTAATAGTGAATAACCTAGCTAAGTCCGGGAATAGACCACGTCGGTTATTACTAAGTTTATTTTATACAGAAAACAATTCCAAATACATAAAAAATACAAAATTTCTTTTAAAAACATTCATTCGAATGTATTGAAGTCCACCATAAAATGCTTTCAAAATTTAAATTGTCGCTCCTGTAAAGTTTTGTAAATGTGGCTTAACTAGTTTTTCCTTTAAGCCCTTATTTTATATACTAAACAGTGATACTGAGATACCACAAATTTATAAAAGAAATAAATACAAATTCTTATTAATTCCCCCGACTCCCTCTTTTCCCTTCCCTTTTTCCGTTTTCTCTTTTCTCTCCTCTTTCTTAAAAAAACATTATAACAGGAACAAGCGAGAAAATATCATTGTATCCGTAATTTAGACTTCGTATGTATTTATGTGTGTACGTTTTATGCTTTTACACGTGAGTATACAAATTACTATTTTCTCGTATAAAAAATCCCTTACCAAAACCGAAACTATAACCTAATAATATTACTATAACCTAATACAAATAATAAATATACTACAACCGAAAAAAGCCATGATAATAAATTTAATACGATAATATTTTATAAAACAATGTATGTATTTAAATTGCTCATTTTATACATACTTTTTTCATTGTTCGTGGGTTTTAACGTTTGACCACAATATCACCTGATGGTAAGTGACAATGACGCCCAAGACAACACTATCGGTCTTATTACAAAAACAAAAATGAAAACGGATATATCACGAGTTTTACTAAGCAGTGCCTAAAATTTTAAATCTAGTTGAAGTCATGTTCAAAATACTTTATTACAAAAGCGTGTCCAAGCGGTCTCTAGCTAAACAACTGTATTTAGTTTCTTATTCAAGCAACTCTGAATAGCATTCATTCAATTCGATCTCATCATTCAGACACGTTCCATTACATACAGTACACAAACAATTTCAATTTATGAATAATATTTTCTTTTCAAATATCCATTAAGATAATTTACTTATTATACGTTAAATTGGTTGTCATTATTGTGATATTTTAGTTAAAAGAAAATGATGTATAAAATAAAGAAAAAAACAATTTATAAGATTTATATTTTACGTCAAAGTGCGTAAGGTGGAACAACAGTATAATGACAGCTTAAGTACACTGTCAGATGTTAATACTGTCGAACAGTAGTAGATATGATTTACTTGTGAATCTCTAAAATTGTTTAATGTATTTATTTCTTCCATATTAATTATACCCACGAAATTCATAATTTACTACGAAATGTCTTTTACCGGCTAATAGAAAAACAATAAATTACAACAGCAACATAGGAACTGTCAACTTAGACAAATGTTAGAGAATATTTAAACGTTAACAATGTCCATCTATAAACAAGGATAAGATACTCTTTTGTAATCATACTTTTTAAAATTAAGAGTTCACACGGAATAAGTCTAAAGAGAACTAAATAACAAATGGTCTTATAGTTATTTGCCAATAGGTTTTCTTGAGGGCGGTACCTAGGCCAGTAATAGCCCTACCACCGTATTATGGTTTCATCACTCTGAATTCATATATCTGATGAAACGAAATATTCCTACCGCTCTCGATGAACCTGGAAACCTATCAATGAGTGGAAGAGAGAAGATTGCTAATTAGTGGGCTAATTTTTTTTTTCATTAAGCGCCCCCCCCGGGGGCCCCCCCCCCCCCAAAAACACAGGTGAAATTATTTTTTTTTTTTTTTTTTTTTTTTTTTTGTGTGGGGGGGCGCCGGGGCTCCCCCCCCCCCCCCCTCCCCCTTCCCTCTTCCCTCCCCCCCCCCCCCCCCCCCCCCCCCCGCCTGGCCACTCCCTTTCCCCTCCCCTTGTTTTTCTTTTTTTTATGGGCGGTGGTTATCATTTATATTAGGTTCCCCCTCTTTTTTTTCCCCTTTTTTTAAAAAAAAAAAAAAAAAAATAGCGTTTGAATAACACACAATGTTAGAAAACTTTTCCTTAAAAATATAAAGTCGTAAAATTTCATAATAGAAGGGCTCTGTATTTAAATCTTCACTTCAATATTTTACTTTTGAGTTTGAAGTAACTTTGATATTTATAAAGTAAACTAGTTAATACGCGCCACTTAATTCTCGATATAATTATTTTAATGTGTTATCAGAATTACGTGTTTTGCTTTGATTTATTTTGGGCTATGATTCTGTTTATATTTTTAACCGACTTCGAAAAAGAGGAGGTTACTACGTTCGGTTGTACGTATTTTTTTATTTCTTATTTATGTATGTTAATCGATATCTCCGTCAATTATGAACCGATTTTAATGATTTTTTTTATTTGAATTGGTTATATTCAGAGGTAGTCCCACATAAATTTGAATAATAAAAAAAATTGTTGATTTGATTTTCACCCACTTCGTATCTACGTATTTTCGTGAAATTGGAACCGATTTATTATACCTATTAGAAACCAGATATATTTACGGACACTAAAAATGGAGAAATAAATTTTTTTTCCAAAAAAAATAAACCGCCTTCGATGTGAAAGATAAATAAGGCACTATAAAGCGAAAAATAACTGAATTATTAAATTAACCAAATTAAATAAAAAAATATTGATATTACTACCTAATAATATATTTGACGTCGATGCCAACCTACAGTATAAAATATGAAAATATAAAAAAATATGTATACTATACAGGTATATATTATGGGACACGAGAGTGGACCAAAACTTTGTATGTAGATGATATGAATTTAGGTTGGCATTGACTTCAAATATATTATTAGATAGCGCGAATATCAATATTTTTTATTTAATCTGGTTAATTTAATAATTCAGTTACTTTTCGCTTTTTAGTTTCTGTTACATTTTGTTATAACTGTTTAGTTCCTATGAAAAAGCGTAATTGTATATAACTTATATAACATTCTGAAAAGTTTCCTTTCTGTCAGTAAACGTCTTGTTATATTCGGTTCAACCCTTTCGAAGTTCAGCTCGGACAAAAAAGAGACACCTCAATATTATCTACATGTATAGACTAGCTGATTCCCGCTCACATTGTTGGCCATGATTATTAAAAATGGCAAAGACTCAATCGAGTACAAAAAATAAGTAATCTAAAACCATCCATGAAAAATTCCGAATGGTCATAGTGCGATGCTGATACGAACAAGTTTTTATGAGATTAAATCTCAAATAAACTGTATTTTCATTATATATATAGATTAGCTTTTGTTCGTTATAGCACTTGTATTAATCTAGATTTGACCACCACATTTTATTTTGAATGAATGAATGAATAATTTGAATGAATTATGTCCTGATCCTGTCCTTTTTCTGTAACTCTCACGTTTATGCAAAGTGTCATAATGATCGGTTGTGTAGTGATGATGGGAAAGCGTAACAAACAAAAACACATACACATTTATAATATCAGGATTATTATTAAAATTGAATATTAAATCTATTTACTTAAATTATTATCAAGATTATTCCCTACGATATTAATTATTCATGTCGAATTTAATGAGATAATTGCTAACGAAATTTGGCACAGAAAGTAACAATAAATTTATGTAATGAGTAGGCGTTGCTTCTCTTTGTTTGAGATATTGCTCAGGATTATGGGTTTTAGTAGAAAACCTGGTTACATTTTACCGCGAAACCGACCGTTACGCTATTCATTTCTACACAGGTATTTATTCGATTCGAATATTCGATTCGAGTCCGTAATCCATTGTGTAAGCTTTGAGATAATGCGATTTATTTTTACAATATTTTTATACGGCTTCCTCTCTTCGTTATTCGTTTAGAATTACAAGGAAAAAGACTGACGGGCAAGTTTATGTTTCTATTAATTAGGTTGTTCCAGTGATTTTAATTTAATTTATTTCTTATGTTTGATAGGAAACGCCTGCAATAATTTGGATGAAATTAGGATACAGTAGAACCTCAATAAGTTAAAATACAAGGGAAACACAAAATATTGTAAGTTATAAAGGTTTCAACTTATCAAGGGTTTATGTTACATTCGCACTTTCGCCGCATACTTTCTTGAAAGCCAAATCATGCCATTTCTCGAAGTTATCTAATCAGTCTTTGCTAGCTTTAAAATTATGGATTTTTAGCGAATTGGCGAACTCTTCAGCTTTTTCTTTCACTATGGGTCTGTAACACTGATGTTTTGGTTTGGGCCTCGTAATTAAACATTGCTCCAAAATAGGGAATTGAGCAAGTTTTCGTCTTTTATATAAAGACTTTTTTCAGATTCTCATTTCTTCAAGAGTTCAGCTTCTTTTTTAATTATCAGTGAAAATGTACTTTCGTGTATTCCAAACTGAACCGCAACATTTTTTCTTCTTTTTAATCTTTTTTCTTTTCTTTTCAATCCACTTTTCACCACTTTAATCACTTTTAATTTATCAGCGTATGTTAGTGTTGTCAATTTTCATTTTAAGCGTATTTTACTTAGGTAACTTTTATCACACAGCACAATTTCCTGGACAGGGATCAACAACTAATCATCCAAGTTAGCCGCTGTCCTAACCACCGCAAATACAGCTTTTAGGAATTTCAATGAAACAATAGGTGATTGTATACTTATTGTTTGTTAAAAATTTAACTTGTAAACACATGCAACTAATCAATTTCGAGAACTTTTTTTTGTTGTACTCAATAACTCATTGGCAGACAGTTTATGTTACAGAGCTCGACGAAATATTTCTTTAAGTAATATAGGTTTTAGACTCTGAGTTGAAGGGAACATATTAACAAGGCGCTGTTGAAGCCCATATGACGTATCTACAGCTTTTTAGTTATAATATAATTGGTTCTATCGGTCAGAACGTTTGACCATCGCGATATTAATACACAACGTTATGATTGCGAGGTAGAGACAATCAGATTATCATATCATAAAAGAGTGCCCACTCATAAGGTACAATAATCTGATCACTCTTCAATAATCAAATACATTCTAATCTTGTTGAAATACTAAAAAGATCAGTTGTTGGAAGGTACTTTATCTTTTTATATTTTATGGGTTTTAGCGCCATCTGATGTTAAATAACGAAGTGGTCTAAAATGATAAACATGCCAAACCTAGAGGGAACTAGCTCTCAAGTGCAGCTGCGGGAACACACCTATAGGTGCTTGGTGACCGATTTTCAACTTCAGGATTGTATCTAGCCAGGTGGTCTTAGGAAAAATCCTTGTTATCCTTTATCGGAAGCTTCGACTAGACGCTGTGCCCGAACACGCTATTAACTAAGCCATCATCGTTTCATACTATATTTAGCCATACAATAAAATGAATATATCAAAGGAAATTTGGAAATAGCACTAGTGGCAGAGAAGTTTATGAGCATGGTATGGGTACGTCATGAGGAGAAATAAAAGTCATGTAACTAGAAGAATTTTAGTATGAAGGTGAGCGGATAAAAGAGTAGAGAAAGGCTGAAAGAGATATGATAGGTGCATAAATGATGAGAATATTGAGATAACATCTGACAGAGGAGAGTAGAAAAGGAAAGCATGTTGTGCCGACCCTACCTAAGTGGGGTAAGGGTGAGTAGACGATGATGATAAAACGCAAAGCTTTAAAAAATGTATATTATTGTTATTCCATACTTTTTAATAAATTTGTAACAGCATGTATGATAGATATATGATAAATACGAAAGTTTGCGTGAACCCAATTTGAATAATGAATTGTTTGCATAGGCAGGTTTGATCGCATTATATAAGAACTGGATGCTCAGCCTTACACCTTCGTGACTTTGGCCGTGCCTTAAAACGGTTTTATAGCCACACGTGTGTACCCTCTTTCCAACTCTATACGTTTAACTTTAAGGTTCATATAACGTTGGATAACATTATTATATTGTCATGTTAACTCTGCATAACCCGAACATAGTCAAACTAATCAAACAATTTTATAAATTCGTATTACTTAGAGTTGTTTCAACCGGGCAATATACACGTTGGGTACATATAAGTAATACAGTTAAATGTGCCGTGTGGTGCCGGCAGTGTAGAATAGTACCACCCCATATCTTCCCGTGTGTATCGTAAAAGGCGATTAAGAAAGTGTGAGATAGTACTGGCCACTTGTAACTTTCTCACCGTGATACTGTACCATCTGTCTGATTCCTTTTCCGGTCGTAACGGTCCCCGTTCCACTGGGTTTAGAAGAACCAGGACGAGTATGTGCACCTGTGTCTTACGCGTACACTTGTGCACCTTAATATATCCTGCGCATGTGACCGCTAGTCGCCATGGCCAAAATCGGTCGGAACAATCATCATTTTCACAGTGAAATTGAGTGTAATTCTAAAATATGTAATTGATATAAATTATTATATAACAGATTTCAAAAGTGTGTGTTAAGGATTAGATTATCTTTGTAAGCGTTTTTTTCTTCAAATTATAGCCTAAATGTATATATTTATATTCTTCTTTTGGACATATATAACGCCACTAACAAATTTGTTTTCTGACTGTATATTTTGCATAGATATAATGCAATGATATAACAGAAATATCTCGTAAATAGCCGGGAATTTACCCTCATACTTTAGTACCGAAATGGTCACGAATGCTGCGGTTCCAGAGGAATTTCTAACCACGAACGCTCCTGTTATGGAATGGGGTCTTTCTAGGGGATTACACTATAGGGTTATTCAAGAGGGAAGTAAACAAGTTTTTAAAGGGTCAGAAATGCGCACGTGATATCTACGATGGTAGAAGCATACATAAGCTGTGATGATCATTTACCATCACGTAGCCCGCACGCTTGTTGGCCATCATCTTGCCATAAAGAAATCTAAATATAATATCACTTTCAGATGATTTGCCAGTCATAAATAGTTAGTTGGCTATTTTAAGTCAGCGCAATTTATTAAATTCGAACATTAAATTTTATTAAATTTAAAAAAAAATTAAATTAACAGAATATGACTCGATTTATTTTAGGACCGTTTAAGTGTAGATACAATACAACGATCCAAAGCTCAGACGTGTTATCCTTTACGATAGCGTCTCATGTCAATGCACCTCGAATAGCAACGTTTATCTATATGACTCCTTAGAGCAGTTGTAGCTTAGACTTTGTAGCTATAGTATAGCTCTGGTTTCTCGAATAAGGTTTGTAATTTATTTGTCGAGAATATTTACGTATTATTATGAAGCGATGATGATTTAGAGGATAAGTATCGACGTAGGTTTGAATCCTTCCGAATGAATCGCAGCTTTCGGTGAAGAAAAATACCGTGATGAAATCATAGCATGGTCGACGGGTTTTTCTAACCGCGCCTGTCTAGTTCCTCGCCTGAAGTTGAAAATCAGTCGCAGAACACTGTTGTGTGTTTGTTGCACGTTGTTGTGTATGGAATAGTTTTGTTCTATCAGCTTCACTTTAGAGTCAGTCCCTGTTTAGATATAGTTTGTTTACATTATTAAACCACATCGCTATTCAACATCAGGCAGGAGAATTTGGTGAAACGCTAAAATATATAGAAATTAAAAAACCAACATCTTCTTACCCTTATCCCACCTAAGTAGGGTCGGCACAACATGTTTTCCTTTTCCACTCTCGCCTATCAGATGTCATCTCAGTATTCACACCTTTTACACACATATCATTTTTCACACAGTCCATATCTTTTTTGGTCTTCCTCTATTTCTATATCCATTCATCATCATACTAAAAACTTTAAAAATTATAATAATAAATTTAAAAGAGCGTCCGCAGTTAATTCAGGTAAATCATAATTCCCATAAACAACACCCTTTACATAAGCATGAAGTCGAGGACAGTTATGTAGGTGATAGAGCCATGCTGAAGCTATTACTGGTTTCAGCATGAATGGGTCGGCTCATCCGGGGTAGTATCACCCTCTTACAGAAAACCGACGTGAAGTAACAGTGCTTGCATTGTTGCGTTTCGTTCGGTCAGTGAGAGCGCCGGAGGACCACCTCCCCTCCCTCTCCCCCAAACACCTGCTGGCAACGCATTTGCAACTTCAATGGTATTTATTGCTAGTCTCTATGGATGGTGGTGATCACTTAACATCAGGTTACCCACTGCACCGTTTGCCTCCTATGATATATAAAAAAAACATAATAAAAAATAAAAATTGTTTAATTAAAACTAAATTAATTATTATATACTACTAGATATTACTCAAAGATACGCTTTATAATTTTCTTGATGAGGTTTTACCATCAGTTTAGTAGTTTATCAGTGATGCGTGCATAAACAAGCAGACAAACAGGCAGACATTTCCAAAAATGATTGGAACGTATTTGATTACGTATTCTTAGTCATTTTAAAAATATTTTTCACAAATATCTGAAAAGTACAGACACGTTTAACTTACATCTTTATTATGTATAGATGTGAAATATGTAATAGAGAAGTTGGACGTTCTTATTATACAAACAAATGAGTATGTTAAATGAGCCGAATTTAACAAAAGATCAAATTTGTCAAACAAAATAACTTTTGCTCATGCGAAGTTATATTTAACACTAAAACGACTGGCGTGTTGACATCATTATGTCAAATATTACCTCAGTATTTATAAAATGAAATGTCCGCAACTTTTTTTTACTATGAAACGTTTATTTCCTATATGATGGTATGTATACTGCTGTTCCTTTGAACAGTGAGATGCACGTCTGCCGTT